>JAHWFO010047224.1:2273230-2357511 GCA_023313115.1 Rhysida immarginata | reverse complement strand
GAGGGATCAAATCTAAGCAACACTTACCTCTTTCATTTTTTTCTCTGTAGCATTGTTTTTGAGATAAAAAATGTTGAAATCCTACCTGCAGGAAACATGTTTGGATTCTGTGGGGACACTTAAAGACATTGGCATACGAGACACCAGCGGGATCCGATGAAGAGCTGGTAGCCAGAATCGCCGTAGCTGCGGACCAGATTCGCGAAGTACCAGGAACATGAGTCCATGTGAAGCATGCATTCATGCCAGAGGGAGTCAATTAGAACACTTATTATAAAACATTTGCATGTTTCATAAAAAACAAGTCACATTATTGTACTGTATGCAATGTATTTTTGTTCTTTTTATTACATGATTGACCATGATTTCGACGTGTTCCAACAGTACGGGTTGAGTGGCATATTACGTCTACGCGACGTCCAACAATTTTTATCTCAAAAACAATACCCAGAGAAAAAAAAAATGAAACAGGGAAATGCTGCTTAGATTTGATCCCTCTATTACCCCCCAAGTTCGTACGCCACCCTGTATACACAAATATGAAAAAAGCTATATTTGTCTCCGAGCGACGCCGGGTACTTCAGCTAGTGTACTTATAAAGTTACGATATATCGTTAAGCGCTATCCGATACTCACTATCCATCCGTAAAATGATACGTAGCATGTGACGACACTAGGAAGTACTCTCTTATTTACAAAATATTATATTACTTTGCAAAGTAGCTTCTCTGAGATGGATTACTCGTTTAAAAAACCATTACGGCTCGATAGATATTTTTTAAAAAAACATTCTTATATCCACTATCTACCCAAAAGTAATCGAACATTTTCGATTTTATACGTTTTGTCGAATATCTAGAAAAATACTCGACGAATTATCCTGAAATTCCCGGGTGTAAAGAGCATGTTACACCTCATATTTCAGAGAAGGGTTTGTCCCGAAGGTTAATAGGGGGCCAGCAACAAATTGAACAAAAAAAATAATGTTTGGGATCTCCCTGTAAAAATTAATGCTTGAAATGCGTTGAAGCTGTACCATATAATTAGGAGGCTTCTTTTACTTATCTGTATCCATTTGTATAACAATAGCACGTATATTCATGAAGTTACAAGGTTTCTTTAAAAAATCGAAACGTTTTTGTAAGTATTTTTTGTTTATAACATGCTGGGTTTTCAACTCAATGCAATGCCATTTTCAGGAAACTTGACAATCTACAGTAGACACAACAACCTGCAATCAGAAAATAAAAATATTAAATATTTGATGAAATATGAGCATTTTTACTAAATAATGTTTAAAGGCGCATGCGCAAGATTTACCAAATACATAATTTCTTAGCCAAATGTATAGAGCTACTCTTATAAAAAGCCCTAGCAAATATCGTGAAAATTCAGCAAATGAGTGGAACTTCAGTTGCTCTCAAAAATAAACAAAACGATAAGGGGTTTTCTCCAAATTTTTATTTTTGGATCGGGCACCAGTATCAACTTCTTCTCCTTAAGCTGATATGAAGCCAATATGAAGTCAATATGCCTTCATATCATCGTAAGGAGAAGAAGTTGATACGAGTGTCCGTCCAAAAATAAAAATTTGTAGAGAACCCCTTATCGTTTTGTTTATCTTTGAGAATTGAAATTCAACTCATTCTATCGGCGATATATTTCTGAATTTTCACGCTATTTGCTTGGGCTTTTTATAAGAGTAACTCTATACATTTTACTAATAAATTATGCAAAACACATTTTGGTAAACCTTGCGAATGCGCAGTTAAACATTATTTAGTAAAAATGCTCATATTTCATCAAATATTTAATATTTTTATATTCTGTTTGCAGGGTTTTGTCTGTATCGTAGTTTGTCAAGTTTCCTGAAAATGGCATTGCATTGGGTTGAAAACCCTGCATGTAATAAACAAAAAACTTACGAAAACATTTCGATTTTTAAAGGAACCTTTATATCTCCATGAATATACGTGCTATTCTCATCCAAATGAAGACAAATAAGTAAAAGAAACCTCATAATCATATACTACAGCTACAACACATTTCAAGCATTATTTTTTACAGGTTGATCCCAAACATTATTTTTTTGGTTCACTTTATTGCTGGTCCCGTATTCGCCTTCGGGACAAAAACCTTCGCTGAAATATGAGATGTAACATGCTCTTTACACCCCTGAAGTTTCAGGATAATTCGTCAAGTATTTTTCTAGATATTCCACAAAAAGTCTAAAATTGAAAGTGTCCGATTACTTTTGGGTAGATAGTGTACTTGCTACACGTAGTGGGTTTCAACATATACAATCTAAGTGAAAGACATAATGAATTTAGACACTACGCCTAATCATGCATATTGTCTGATGACACGAAACGACATATAGTTCACGTTTATTCAACCCTGTATAGCATGTACAACTACATTTCGACTACACAACAAGTAGCTTTACACTACACTTGGCTGTGCGTAATAAAAAAAAGTGGAGACAAATCCTGCGTAGTGTTTTACGTTGTGTACGACTTATATTGGAAGTGTGGTTATCATGTACAATAATGATAATTACGCAGTGTAATTATTAAAAGTAAATAAAGACGTGAACAGAGAGATTTAAAATGGATAGAAGACTTATTTATTGATTCATGCTATCTACTGAAACGTAGATAACGAGAGAAACAAGTTCTCATACAAAAAAAGAAAGGTGCAATGATAATATAACTTAAGGAATTTAAATTATAATAAATTAAATTAATGCACCTGATTAATTTTTAACAATTGGATTGCATACATTACACTAAATGGATTTAATTTTAATCCTTTCTAATTTACACACAAAGGAAAGAACGCCTGTTCTGTAATATAAATGAAGACTGCCCGTCTTTTGCTACTATTACTTCTTTATCGCAAAACTCAGGAGGGCGGCTACGCTATGCATTTAATTGTAGGAGGAAGACTGTAATATAGAAGCGAAAGTGATATCAATTACACGCTACCTCCTCATATAAACAAATTTACATAGCGCGCGCGAGAGAGAGAGAGAGAGAGAGTGAGAATTTGAGGAAATGAGGCCTACCTTGTATCGGTGAGAAAATGTCACCAAGCCCTTCCTCTATCAAGGCTTGGAATCCCCAAGGTGCTACAATGGAATAATCTCCGTGAAGTCGTAAAAGTTTTCCCAGCTGGAAGGCGTCCTCGCTGGCTGCAAATATACGAGGCGCATCCAGAAAGTAAGTTTCCCGATGTTTCCCCTTTAAAGTAAACGTAATTAGCCGTGTCAATTGCGCATGCGTAACAGTTCTATGACGTATCAATCATATGCCAGCTGGACAGGTCCCGCCTCGTGCCAGTAGCTTGGTAGCAATGGTCCGAAATGGAAGCTCTTATTTCTTCTCCCGCCGCCTGCGAGGTTCGGTCGGTGATAAAATTCTTGAATGCACAAAGCATTGCGCCAATTGAAATTCATCGTCAGCTCTGTCAGGTCTATAGGCCGAACATCATGAGTAAGCAGATGGTGCGTCGCTGGTGTAGGCAGTTTTCTGAAGATCGTCAAAGTGTTCATGATGAAGAGCGCAGTGGGCGACCATCCCTCATCAATGATGATCTTGTTGAGCTTGTGCGGCAGCGCGTGATGGAGAACTGTCGCTTCACGATTACGGAGCTGAGCACCCATTTTCCGCAGATATCGCGATCCTTGTTGCATGAGATTGTCACTAAGTACCTGCTGTTCAAAAAATTGTGTGCCAGGTGGGTGCCAAAAAACCTGACACCCGAACACAACATTCAACGCTTAGGAGCAGCACTGACATTTCTGCAACGGTATCACGATGACGGCGACGAGTTCCTCGACAGGATCGTCACGGGCGATGAGACTTGGATTTCGCACATCACCCCGGAAACCAAGCAGCAGTCAATGCATTGGCGGCATAGTGGATCTCCGGTGAAGACGAAATTCAAACAGATGCTGTCGGCACGGAAAATGATATGCATGGTGTTCTGGGACAGGAAGGGCGTTCTGCTCATTGACTTCCTTCCACGTGGTGAAACAGTAAACGCTGACCGTTACTGTGAAACACTGCGGAAATTGCGACGTGCCATTCAAAACAAGAGGCGTGGAATGCTTACTGCAGTTGTTGTGCTCTTACATGACAATGCTCGTCCACATACGGCTCGACGCACAGCAGCTGTTTTGACGGAATTTGGCTGGAGTTGTTTGATCATCCACCCTAAAGCCCTGATCTTGCTCCCAGCGATTTTCACGTCTTCTTGCACCTCAAGAAATTCCTTTCCTCCGGTGAGCGTTTTGGCACACGCTGGTTCCATTCACAGGCGGCAGAGTTCTACGACAGGGGGATCCCACGATACGACAAGTGTCTCAATTCTGGTGGTGGCTATGTTGAAAAATAGCTGAAACATTGCTGTACTTGTTGCCAATAAATATGTTCCTGTAAGTGTGAGTTCTTTTTTTTTAATAGGGAAACTTACTTTCTGGATGCGCCTCGTACCTGACGAACTCACAACAGGTTTCTTAAGAAGTAGTGACAGCCGAGCTCCTGCTCGATACTGGCGACTACAGTAGGCGCTTCTTATTACCGTCGAACGGCCTGAAGACTTCTTTACACGAGTCTCGTCGACCTCTCCTTTCGCGCTGTCGATGGGTGATGTCGAATCTCCTGCGTTTTCTCGAACGCGAGTCCCCTTTACTTTTCGTCCGTGTAGGTCATGTCGTTTTTCTTCACGTATAGCACAGAGTCCAGGGTCCTTCGTACCTGTGGTTATACCAGGGTCAATTCATTGTTAACTTTACAAGCAGAAGAAAACGCTGGCTCTCCTATCGTTCTCGGCTTGGGCACTGAAGAGACCGGTGAACTCGCGAAGTTCGTAACATGCAGATCAACGTCCGCCTCACTCGTGTCTAAGGTAGAGGATTCCGCTATAGACTCGGCCGACGTGATGTACGTTAATTCCGGCGATCTCTCTTCCGTACGTCCTGCTCGACCAGAAACTCTCATCGGCCTCGGTGGCGCAGTGGTTGCGTGATCGCTTCTGATGCCCGAGGACGAGGAGGATTTTTTCAGGGGGAAAATCCTGAGATCACGCACTTCCTTCAGAAGGGAAGTAAAGCCGTTGATCCCATGTGGTCGTTTGCTGGCTGCACGTTAAAGAATCCTTGCGAGGAAACATTTGCGGCCCCTATAACGTAGTTCTGAAATGACCTTGGCAGTTGAAAAAGACGTTAATACCAAACAAACCAAATCAACCAACCAGAAACTCTCGAGCTTCTTCCCAATGTCTCTCTCTCCCTCAAATCTCGCGCGCTCGCCTACAACGCTTTTGCGCGCGAACTTTTCAATTATCTTGAATTATTATTGATTTCTTTATTAGCCCATTTTGAGCTTTTGCTCTCAACAGATGGCGTCTTTGCTTCTTTGCTATTCTGTTGTTTTCTTCGTCTGCTTACTTTGAGCTGCTATAATTACGCGCTTGTCACGCCGTGACAGTGGTAACATAGAGCGCCACTATACTTCGTGTCTTACCCAATGATATCAATAACAATAAAGACTAGAGAGAACCTTCTATGAGCGCGATAACACAGGCACATGTTTTAAGAATTGCCTGGAAAAGTCCACACATATCATCGTGTACCTATGTCTAGCCATTCAGTAAAGTATAAGAAAATAATTTTGAACATTAAAAAATGCTGAAAATAATTTTTTAGCTCTCATGGAATTATAGGGACTTTCTTTGGCAGTAGAATTTCAACAGAAAGTTATTAAAATAAATATCTTAAATGTATATTTAATTCAATGATGTCAGCAGCACTAAAGACTTCATTATTCTTTATTGTTGTTGACATCATTGGTCTTACCTAGCCAATTCGTGTAATGCCCTAACGTTTTGCTTTCAGTGCTTTGAATGAAGACTAATGAATCCTAGTGTATTGGAATAAATTCTTTTCCATTACAATAAATATATTTTATTACTCACATTTTAATTCATAATTTATTATTTTGAAACATTTGAAACATTTAGAACTTTTGATGCTTTTTGAAGTCTTCATCTTCTTTATAATTTATGCTCTGCAAATGTGTATATCGTGACGTTGTCTTGCTGAAATAGCCATCCTCTGCCTGCCATTTTCACAAGTTTACCAATAAATTGCTGTGAAACCATTTCCACATAATCGCTTGATTTGCTGTGGAGTTGGACATATGAGTTTTCACAGTTTTCTTTGTAACCAATTGCTGCCCAAATCATCACGCTTTCTCAGTTGTTCTTGATGAGTTTTCCTTTCCTTAGATCAGGCCACTAGCAGTGAAGACCATTGGGCCCTTCAAGATTAACGTTATATTTTTCATCAGAGAATATCGCTTTTTGCCAATGACGAGTCCAGGTTATATATTTTTCAGCATACTTGGGTCGAACATCTCTGTGAGCAGCTGTTAGTGTGGGTTTCGTTGATGCATTGGTGAAGGTGTGAGAATCATGCAGTACACATTGAACGGTTCTCACATGTACATTGAGTCCAGCGTCGGTCTCGATTTGCAATGAGGTTTTTGGGTGATCCGTTAATCGGATTTTGAAAATTTTTTGGTATTGTTGCTTATTTAATTCTGAACAAGTTTGTAATTGTTTTTTTTTTGTGTGTATCTCCTACGGTTTAGTAGATACGATTTGCATATGTCCTAATTTGCATATTGACAACACTGTAAGTGCCACCATGAGAAAGAGCACCCTCAACTTCCCATTCACTTCCTTTATTGGAATTTGCATAATTACATTTGTATCCAAGATAGAAGGATACAGACTTTTGACTCACCCTGTATAATCTTTAGGTAAAGAAATAAACGAGCAGACGTTTCTCGCATAGTCTTAAGGATCAACCTTCTACTCTGAGTAGACCTCCTAACCCCCGTTTCTAGCTTCAAATACTTAGGTCTAATAATCGCCGAAGATATCTCGTGAACCGCACACGTTACTTACATTAGGAAGAAAATTAGTCTTACTCTTAGGTTCATTTCTCGAGTAAAATTCTTTTCTCTCCCTACTCCTAAACTTTTGTATTTCTCTTTTATTTACTCCCATTTATGCTATGGCATAGTTTTTTGGGGAAATACTTCCAAATTTACTCTATCTACTTTTCATAGAATTCAAAAATGATTCATTAGAATTGCTTTCGGGATTCCCAGATTCTCCAGCGTTTCATCTCTACTTCATCAGTCGGTCTGCTATCTGTCACTCAAACCTACTGGTATCATCTAATGATTTTATCTTTTAAACTTCGCTGTAAAATAAATACATTAACTAGTCCTATTGATTTCTTAGAAAATGGCGACTTCCATAATTCGTATGCAACACGCAAAGCTAACTACCTACGACTCCCAAATCATTCCACCAATTTCAGAAGATTAAGTCTAATATACTCATGTATTAAAGCCTGGCAAATCTTACCATTTGAAACAAGCAACAGCATCTCTCTGTACACTTTTAAAAAGGAACTGAAGTTATCTATCAGGTCGTTGCATATCAAATGTCGGATTGCAGAGGCCATCTTCACACATGCTATTCGAAATAATCCCCATTGCAATTCAAACATTGTTGCCAACGTCTTGGTAGCTTCTCGAGCCCTCTCCGATAGAATCCATAGTCACGGGACTCAATAATTTGACGTCTGCTTGGGTTAGGAAGGTTTTCCTCCGTAGAAAATTGTCCAGGCTCTGAAAAAGATGGTAGCCGGTAAGGGAGAGTTCCGGAGAGTACGGAGGGTGTGGAAGCACCTCGTAGCCCAGAGCCTGTAGCGCCTACACGGTCGTTCGTGCAACGTGCGGACGCGCGTTGTCATGCAGCAGAAGGACGCCTTTGCGATGCACAAGTGCAGGTTGTTGCTGACACAGTTTTGTGTGCATACGATGCAGTTCACGACAGTAGGTCGCAGCGGTGATCGTCTCCCCCTGCTGCAGGGAGCTGTAATGCAGTAATGCACTACACCACGGATGTTCCACCAAACTGTAACCATGAGCTTCCTGGGGTGCAACGGGGGTTTAGAGAACTGTCGCGGGGGTTCATCAGCATCCAGTCACTGTGCTGACCGTTTCCTATTGGTCGTATAGGAATCACTTCACGTCGCAGGTGACAATGCGATCAAGAATCCCCGTTTCTTCAAAAGCAATTCCGAACGCACCTCCAACCGACGCTCTTTTTTGGTTTTCCATAAGTTCATGTGGGACCCATTTGTACTGCTTTTTCACCTTGCCGATGGTCCTAAGGTGTCTACTGACAGTCGACGCTGATACAGCATGATCCCCTGCAAGGTCCCGAACAGTTTTTGACGGGTCCTCTTCCACAGATCGCTTCAGATCAGCGTCATTCAACACGTTGGGCGGTCTGCCGCGTGGCTTATTTGCCAGGTCCGTCACTCCCGCCCGGAATTTTCGGAACCAACGTTGGACAGTACGTTCGTTTATGGTGCCTACACCGAATACCTTATTGATATTTCGAGAGGCATTGGATGCAGTGTGATTCAACCTGAACTCGTAATGCATTATCACACGTAATTCGTATGAAGTCATGACTATCTTCGCTTGGGTTCCAACGCTATTAAATATCATCGCGCAAATTTCAGGCAGCTGGTCGCTGATAGGTTTATCTGTGGAAATGTATCACTTTGTTATGGGTATTTGCTACTAAATGTGGAAACCGTGGTGAAGCGCGGAACCCACCTCGAAATCCGACATTTGATATGCAACGACCTGATATATTAGCTGGCGTTCTGTTTATCGACGAAGCCCACTGATGTTCTGCTCTCCGTCACTCCCTGTTGGTGAGCTTTTCGCTTTTCGTTTTCTTTTTGCTCTCCTATTGTGTTCTCGCTTTTCTCTCTCTTCTCACATTTCCTTTTCTTTATTAGCTTCTTTTTCTTATGCAAAATTTTACTATTTTTGTGTGTATTTCTAATTGCTCCATTATAATAGTTTACATTTGTATTTTTGCACACTTATCATGTTTCCACAAAGGACTTGTGTGACCTTCGGAACATCCGATATTCTGATTTTATAAATAAATAAAATAAATAAATTTCTATACCTATTCAGGTGATGTTTGGTGATGTCAGGTGATGTCTGCAACCTGACAACGCCATCTGTTGGTCATCAACCGAACAATTCTAGGATTATATTTTTTCCTTGAAAAAAATCCGACTTCATTTCGATCATTTCTGTGCAAACAGAATCTTTGTATCTGCATTCGTGTGCAAATTATTGAGTTTTAAAGTGTTTCCTGAGTTTTGGATCACCCTGTAGTTTATGCTTACGTTTTCGTGTTTCCAAGGGAAAAAGAAATACCTTGCTTGCTCAGGAAGCCAGTCCTGATGACATAAGTTGTGTTACTTTTAATTTATTTATATACCTTCCCTTCAACTCTTAAATAACATATCCTTTCTCTTTGCCAAATCGAACTTTATAAATAACGTATAAAGATAGAGAGGGTCAGTAAGCAATCCTGAAGGATCTTTACATGAAATTTACAGTGTGGTAGTCGAAATGCATTTTTTGGTAAGTTTTCCTTTTGGAACAAAGCACAGTGGGTAATGGATGGTGAAATTATTAATGCTTGCACAGATGTCTCAATAATATTAGAATTATCGTCGAAGAAGTTTAGAGCGATGAAGATTAACTATTTAAAAGGGATAAAATATTTAATTAAATTTTCTTTCATTCTGGAGAGTCTGGAGAGGAGGAGGCATAGGTTAGAATGGGTGTTTTAATTTTTCTTATGAAAAGGAATATAAATGGGAAATTGTAGGGTGCAGAGGAAAAAATAAAGCAATTTCTTTTCATCTTAATCTCAGTTAATGAATCAAACTTTTTAATGACTGTTTCTATCTAAAAGGAAAAATTTCGGATTAAAGTGACAGGTTGGGTTAGCTTTTATACTTACTTTAACGTTTACTTTATCCCAGAGATTGACAGGTTTTGTGAAAAGTGGTGGTATTAACATCGCACTCAGCATTCACCATTAATCATTCTAAGTCGGGTGACGCAGTTCTTTATAAAAGACGCTCTGAATAATTTTTTTTTAAATACTGTTCTTAGTTTCATGTGAACGGTTGGAGGAACTAATTGCAGTCGTCTTTGTTATTCTTTTCAACCCATCTTAACAATTAGGTAAACTCAATTGAAAACATAATTTATAAAAACGTGATTGAATTCCCGTCTAAGCTCCTGAGTAAAATTTATTTTCAGCCTAAATTCTGTTAACTGGAATTAGAATGAAACAGACATGATTATTAGATTCTTCCATTTAAATGCTTTAGAAGGAGAATGGCAACAAAATTCCGACAAAATAGCAAGCGACTGTTTTGCCTCTTTTATTCAATAGAGAGGCTTTTTTTTAATCTTAGCAGAATAATTTCATTAATTTATTGCTTGAATTTTATTTACAAAAACTTGAACGTTGAACAAATGAATAAATTTGATTAAAGAGAAAAGCTGCGAATAGTAAAATTTTTTAATATCAAATCGAGATTTTAAACAAATAGACGAGTTCTATTTCTAAACTGAAAATATGTTGATTTTTTTTCCAATCTATCACAAGTATGATTTAAATATTAATTTAAGATATATATCGAATATGTAAATATAAATTAGACATAGCAACTACAACTCTCATTTTTCCATTTTATGCTACTGGAGAAACTGGCACAAGACGAGTTGAATGGGTGACTGCATTCAAGAATGTAGTAAACAGTTCAGCAAATACTTGTAAAATTGATCCGGCAATTAAAATTAATTAATTATAATTTCATGTTTACGTTTTAAACAGATTTTCGAATGTATAAAAATTCACCAATCTTGTGAGATTTTAAGTTTATATCTGGAACGATATCTTTTAAATCAAATAAGGCCCTGACGGTAAATAGCCTCCGAAAATTTATGTGCAAATTTAAAAGTTTTTAAATTGAATATAATATTGTATCTTTAATGTGTATTTGGAAATTATTCAATGATCTATGCGCCAGAAAGAGAAGTCCAGCTAAATTTGTAATTATTAGACCATTAAAGAATGGCATAGCCAAATACCGAAACGCTAAAATAGTCGCCGTCACAAAAAACGATTTGAGCATATTTCTAAAACTTTTTAATTATTTTTGAAAACATTAAAACAGGTTCCAGTGACTCAAATTCGATAATCTTCTAATATATAAAGATTAATGAATCGTCACGTCTTGTAGTTTGATATATTATATGCACTATCTTAGCTTTGAAAATTTCTAATGGTACCATAATTGAATCATTAACACAGGTACCACTGAATCAAATTCGACCCTCTTCGAACTAACTAACTGCTCTTATATATTCGTTCATGACACGTGGTTGCAAGTAGGTTGATATATTATATCCCATTTCTTAGCATTGAAAATTTCCAATGGTACTATAATGATATCAGTAGTACAGATATCACTGAATCAAAATTGACCATCCAAAGGAAGCTATGATCAGAGAGACAAGCTGTTCTGATGATCATAGCATCCTTTGGATGCTGAAGAGGGCAGCTTTGGCTGCCGAAATACGTATTCATCAGAATAAATTCGTTATTCTGTTGTTTGTTGTCCATCCACAGTTTCTGGCTCCTCATTTTTCGGTTTATTCATCAATAATTTACCATTGGAAACTTTCAATGAAAAGATAAGGCATGTAATATATCAAGCAACTCGTAACGACGTGTCATGCATGAAAATAATGAGTAATTAATGGAATTCGAAATTGGTTTGGTAATACGTGTTCATTGCTAAGACATGGCATGTAATATATCAAACAACTGGTAACGATGTGTCATTCATGAATATAACCTGTAATTAGAGATAGTAGAAACTGGTTTAGTAGGTCGTGTTCTATTGTACCATATAGTACCATTTAAATCTTTCAATGCAGAGATATGGCATGTAATATATCGAAGAAGCCGTAACGACGTATCATGCATGAATATCACGAGTAATTAATGATACTCGATATTGGTTTATTAGCACGTAATATTGAGTAGTCTACTCAAGTCATCAGAGGTTACGGCTTCCCTCCTCATAGAAAACTTTCAATGCAAAGACATGGCATGTAATATATCAAACAACTCGTAACTGTGTGTCATGCATGAATATAACGTGTAATTAAAGATAGTATAAACTGGTTTAGTAGCACGTATTCTATGATACCATATGATACCGTTGGAAACTTTCAATGCAAAGACAAGATATTGATATATGACCCAATTGACGGAGATTTTTTTTAGAAATTTAGAGAAATTTGAATAAAAACTATTTATCTCGTATTTTAGTTATCACAAACCCATTGTTTCTTTCTTAGATTTTAATAATATTGAAGAGGATATTGATTTACAAAAAATCAACAGCAAAATTCAAGAGATAAATATACTACTGTTTATAAAAATCGCAACACCCTGATGGAATGGTCTAATCCATATGCAATTTGCAATATTTGCATACAATGGGTCAGAGTATAAATGATTAGATTTTCAGAGTAATTGCTTGAAAGAACACCATGCCTCGACGACGACGAAGGGTACCATATCAACAGCTGACAGACTTTGAAAAAGGACGCATAATTGGTCTGCGTGAAGCGGGATGGTCTTATCGTGACATTGCTGCTCGTGTAGGACGTAATGCAACGACAAATATGCGTGCATGGAGGCAGTGGAGCGAAGTGAACAGGGCACACCGAAGACCAGGCTCAGGAAGACCCAGCACGACGACACCGCGAGATGACAGACACCTCTATCGCATGTGTGTAGCAGATCGTACAGCCACTTCCACAGTGTTAGCACAACAGTGGGGTGCTACAGTAGGCAGGACAATGTCTGCTAGCACTGTACGACGCCGTTTGATTTCCAGAGGATTGATGGCACGAGTACCATTGTTGCGGATTCCTTTGACTCAAAACCACCGGCGCCTCAGGTTGCAATGGGCCCATCAACACCAACAGTGGCAAGCTGAATGGCAACAAGTTGTGTTTTCGGATGAGTCAAGGTTTAACTTGCAGCACCATGACGGCAGGATACGAGTCAGAAGACATCGTGGCGAGCGCGACCTTCCAGAATGCATCCTGCAGCGTCATTCAGGACAAACGCCAGGGGTGATGGTGTGGGGTGCAATCAGTTACCATAGCCGTTCCCGTCTGATCAGAATCCATGGCAATCTGAACAGTGACCGGTACATCAGGGAAGTTGTGCAACCCGAGGTCATCCCCTTCCTACAGAACCTTCCAGGCGCTGTAATCCAACAGGACAATGCCCGGCCGCATGTGGCCAGAAATGTCCTCGCCTTTTTCCAAGCACATGAGACGCCCTTGTTCCCCTGGCCTGCTCGTTCACCAGACATGTGCCCAATCGAACATGTGTGGGACAGGGTTGCTCATCGATTGGCTCGTCAGACTCCTGCAGCAGCAACTGTGGATGAACTGTATACCCGTGTAGACAGAGCATGGCAGGACATTCCCCAGGCCCTTATTCAGAGCTTGTTTGACTCAATGCCACGACGTTTAGAGGCTGTAATTGCATCCCACGGTGGTTTCACTCGATATTAATGTGACAATAAAACGCATTGTATTGACCTGAAAATCTAATGGTTTCTTTTCTGACCCATGATATGCAAATGCTCCAAATTTAATGCAGATTGGGCTATTCCATCAGGGTGTTGCGATTTTTATAAACAGTAGTGTAGTTATAAGTGCAAACATTGTAGATCTAATGAGAAAACGAATGAAATTAAACGGTTTTATACATATATATAATATTAATTTATGGCTTTTTCCTGATTCGTACAAGTAATAACATCCATAATAATATTTATTTCACTTACGCATATATTACTTAGAATCTATTACAATCGCCATAGAAATTTTCACTTCGATCGTGCGGTCTTAAACAAACACCCGTTTTTTTTATTCTACACCTTTGCATTTTATGGAGGTCATAGATACATATTTCCCGCTTATATTCGAATGTGGTTTAAGTCGTTCCCTTGAGTGGCGCCATGATAGCATTCCTTCAAGATGGCTGCTGTACTGGACATTCATCAGAAGCAACGTGCTGTGATCGAGTTCCTTTTCTGTAAGAAAGAGACAGTAGGAAACATTCACAAAAGGTTGAAAAAGGTGTATGGAGATACAGCTGTCGATCGCAGTACGATTAGTCGGTGGGCAAGCAGATTATCAGGTGAAAGAGGCCACGCCAATATACAGGATTCTCCTCCAAGCGGGAGACCATGCACTGTATAAAGCCTTGGCAATGTGCAGCACGTTATAGAACAATGAGTCGTGTTCGACCACCTCGGGAGAAGCAGGATGTTCTGCTATTGCACGACAACGCATGGCCACATGTTGGTCACAAAGCCACAGAGGAGATCAGAAAACTTGGATGGAGAACACTGAACCATCCGTCTTACAGTCTTGACCTGGCACCAAGCGACTACCATCTCTTTGGTAAACTGAAGGAATCCCTTAGCGGAACAAAGTTTGAAGATGACGACTCCCTCATGCGCGCTACTAAACAGTGGCTCAAACGTACTGGTCGAGACTTTTACCGTGTAAGTATACACGTCCTCGTTCCAAGATGGCGGAAGGCAATTGAAAGGGACGGGGATTAGTGGGGAAAATGACATGTTGTTCCTAAAAGGACGTATCTGTGACCTGTATAAGTTGTAAGGGTGTAGAATTAAAAATAAATTAAAAAAAATATT
The DNA here is from genome assembly GCA_023313115.1 of Rhysida immarginata. NCBI lineage: Eukaryota > Metazoa > Arthropoda > Chilopoda > Scolopendromorpha > Scolopendridae > Rhysida > Rhysida immarginata. Next base: position 2,342,774 of record JAHWFO010047224.1, on the reverse strand, counting down.
GTGCATTACTTTTGGTGTGACCCTCGTATATTAAGCTACAATTCCAGTAACAGAATGGGCATATTTATTTAGGGAGATATCAATTCATATCGTTGTAGCATGTTTGTCTGTCTGTGTTAAACTCTGTTGTTGAAACGAATCGAGCGCTGTGACAAGTAAGCTGATTGTCAAGCCAGCGATAGCAATTAGTCCCTCCAAAATCTTTGCGCGCGCTGCTCCAAGCCAGCGTCAATAATGCGCAAATGTTAAACATTTATCTCTTCTGAATGATTTTGTTAGTGTTTCAGGAGTTATACTTTACAACCTCATTGAATCTGACGTTACACTGGGCGATATCAAGTGGACGACGAAAATCTTTTACTTCTAAAAAAACCCACTAAAAACAGCTTTATTTAACCATTCCATTTTTTTAAAATTTAAAAAACATCAATATAATTGGGCTATTTTATTACAGTGATATTTCTAATTGGATAAAAAATGAGAAATTCTGAATACCACGTAGAATATGCCCAATCAGTGAGCTTGATAAAAAAAGACGATTCTTTGGCTACAAACCTCACTTGTTAAAATAATACTTATTTTGCAAAAACAAGTGTCGAACATTGCATTAGAAAGGATTCGTAATTACATTGTTTTGTTATTTTGTGATCTTATTTAATTCTGTATGTTTATTTTAGATGAATCATATTTTAAGTCAAAGAGACGAAGAAAATATTCTTGGAATAGATATGTTTATTTAAAGACAAAGTTGGCCAAAGATATCAATTCAAAAGTTCACAGATGTTTCAAGTTTAGACAGATTGGTTTGTATGTTTTATTACAGTTGTCTTATGCCTATATATTCAAGTACACACAAGACATTTTAATTATATTATCGGTATTATTTACGTTTTCAGTAAGCAGAGCTGGTACAGGAAACCGCGGCCTTCTAAATCTTAAAAAGAAAATTATTTCACTCGGCATCTTAGGCTTACAAAATAAGCCAATGACTAAATAAATCAGTTGCATTCCTAGCACGTAAAACAAATCAAACTTTCCTTTCTAACTTCCTTATTTATTTCTAAATTGACTTTCACTCTCTTTTGGTGTTTTCCCTGACATTGCTCCCGCCCTTGCTTCTCCCACTTCCCCTTCCCTCACTTTTACGCTGTTCTTTCGAAAGCCGTCTGATTGAAAACTCGGTTGCAATTTTGCTCTTGCAAATCAGAGTGGCTGGTGGAGTGGACGCGTGCTGTTACCATAGAAACCGCCGTGACCATCGAGTAAATAGCTTCCAGATTACGTCCTCCAAAGTGCACTTCCCATGCTCGTTAACCTCCCCCCCTCTTCTTCCAATGAGAAATGGTATTTGTTCTATCGATGTAATTTTTATAGCCTCTCCTACTTAGCACCTTCCCACCCATTTTTGTTTTGCTTTTTTTGTTTTCTAGGATACTAAGCTTTTCTCGTAAATTTGTTTGTTTGATTTGGAAGTTTTCGTACTTTAAAATCTTCGTACTTTGATTTCTCTTTTCATTTCCATGGAAGTTCTCGTTCGAACTCTTGCAGGATCATTTAAGTAAAAGTTTTCGATTGTTTTGCTTGAGGAAAAAACAGCGATTGTTGATACAGAAAAAGCGCAATACTTCTGCAGTCGTTTAGTCCTTTTATGGCTTTTCGTCTTAACCAGAAACTGTTAGCACAGATTGCAGATCAAACTCGTAAAACCTATCGTTCTCTCCTCCATGGAATAATATTCTTGAGCTAATAGAAAAATTTGTAAATATGAACAGATTTTTTACTCTCTTCTGATTCGATATCTTTTTATTATTAAAACTGGGCTTTCTCATTCAATATTACTTTTTAACCATAGAAAATTGAGCTTTTCAAAGTCGTTTTCCTACCAAAATCAACAACTTTTATAGCCACGAAGTAAGAAAATGGTCTGTTTCAAGAAGATGTGGAAAGAAAATTGCCACTTCTCCGGTTTATTTCTTCGTTATTCTTTTATAGATTAACTACACTTTTCTTTCTTTATTGTGAAACTATAAAAGTTCTCAGCATTTTAAAACGGTTAATCAATACAACACTTACATCGTGCTTACACATATTCTGACCCTGATAATATAAACAAACCCTGAAAAGTTTTCAAATGAAGTATTCCAGTTAAACGAGACGTTCTCCTCTTTGTGGGAAGGCTGTATAAACCTGAAGATACAAGAGACGTCTTTCGGATATTTATTTTGTTTTGACGAAAGATAATCTCTATAAACCCTTTCGCGGAGCAGTCATTCAATGGGCGCCGCCATTGTCACATCGCTGGCAGGAATGCGCTAATTTTAAACTCAGCAGACTGAGCAGAGACTGCAGAGAAACGTTTTAACTCCAGATCTCCTCAATTCTTGTAGTTTTATGAACTGAAAAGATTCAACTGCAGCAATGTTCGATTAAACTGCGATGTCTTAATGATGGCGATTCATCAAAATAAAGTTCTAGATAGATATTTTACATCAAACTACTACGAAATACCACCTGGTGACATGTTAATTAATCTCAGCGTTAAAATATTACGTATACCATGGTCTTTAAATCCTCTGGTTTGTGCATACGTGTGCTCTCATTGTCGGCCTACTTTGTTTGCTCAAGATACGATTTTTTCCCCCCTCTATTGCATGATTTTAGCAACGGACAAACTTAAGCAGGGCCTACTTTATCTTCAAGGCCTGTTCATTTCAACTTTATCCTTTGTTAAAAAATGATTCGTGTAACAATTGATTCTAGAGAAGTGTGAGCGATTACAGAGGTGTAAACCAAAGGTGTGAATAGCACTTTTCTGTTTACAACTCTGTAATCGCTCACCAGATGTCGCTTAGACCTCTTTAGAATCAATTGTTACACGAATCATTTTTTAACAAATGAAAAAGTTGAAATTAACAATCCTTGAAGATAAAGTAGGCCTTGACTTAAAATGTATTTTACCAATCGTACAACATAACAAAATTCTCTTCAGCAACAAATACGTCATATTAGCTGACACGTAGCCAACGAAAGACAGGCTTCGGCTCGGAAAAGTCATCTGATCGTAGTAGTCCGGCCAACAACCCAACCTTCATTGTTTCCAACAAACGAAAAAATATTGATTGTTAGAATTCAAGATGGAAACAATGAAGATGACATTGTTACTAGGACTACTATGGTCAGGTGATTTTTCTGTGCTGGTGCCTGTCTTTCTCGTTGCTATGAGCTGACACGAGGCCAAAGAGAGACAGGTCTGGACGCTCAAAAGTCACATGACCATCGGGGTCCGAGCAACAATCCAACCTTCATTGTTTCCAACAAACGAAAAAACACTGATTATTAACATCCAAGATAGAGACAATGTCAAAAGTTACATTACCCGGACCCCGATGGTCAGGTGACTTTTGAGTGCCCTGGCCTGTCTCTCATTGGCCTCGGATAAACAGGCCATGGTGCGGAAAAGTCACCCGACCATGTTAGTCCGAGTAACAATGTAATCTTCGTTACTTAAAAACAATGAAGGTTACATTGTTATTTGGACTAAGATGGTCAGATAACTTTTCCGCGTCGGGGCAACACCTCCTAGATAGAAAGCCTGCGGACAAAAGGTGTATACATTGTTGCATCATCAAGCGGTTATTGTTAATCGTATTTCTACCGATAATGAATCCAAATATGTCCAATAAGGCCAAATTAGGACTTATTATTGGTAGAAATATGTTTAACAATGGCCATTTGATGATGATGTAACAATGTATACACCTTTTATCCGCAGGCCTTCTCTCTAGGAGGTGTTGGTCAGGGTGACATCACCTAAAAAAAACCTGCACACGTAAACGTCATACATTGTTACATCATCATACCTAGTCTTAAGGCTTATTATTGGTAGAAATACAATTAAAGATGACTACTTATGAGGATTTAACAAAGCCTGCACACGAAAACGTCATACTTTGTTACATCATCATTAGTAGGGCTTATTATTGGTAGAAATAGGATTAACAATTTATGACGTTTCCGTTATCAGGCCTTCTATCTAGGTGGTGTTGGCTTTAGTTCGTTTGCATTCGTCTTTCTAGTTGGCATTGTGCTGACACGACGCCAACGAGCTGACACAATACCTCTTAGAAAGAAAGCCTGCGCACTGAAACTTATACATTATTAAATGATCATAAGAAGTCATAATTTAGGCTTATTATTGGTAGAAATACGATTGACAATAATTTCATATGATGACGTAAAAATTTATGACGTTCAGTGCGCAGGATTTCTTTCTAGGTGTTGGCTGACAGCGCAGCCGACGAGAAAGATCGGCCCTGAAACTAAAAATTCATTGACCATCTTAGTCCGAGCAACAATGTAGCCCTCTTTATTTCCAACAAACTAAAAACGCCAACTAAAAATACTTATTATAAAAATCCAAGACAGAAACAATGAAGGATACATTGTTGCTTGGACTAAGATGGCCAGACCGTGCGCCGCCTCCGTGGAAAGAAGTCTCTTTCATCACAAACTATTAAGAGTTCAGATGGGAGGCTTCTGAAAACGGAGGAGAGCGTGTTGCATAGGTGGAAAGAATACTTTGCATCTCTTCTTAATCCGGTGACAGCAACAACTGAGGCACATGAGGTGCACCTTGGAGCGGAGAAGAGTCACGGTAGTATCACTGAAGCAGAAGTCAGATGGGCAATTAAGTCCCTGAAGACTGGCAAAGCTGCAGGTGATGATGAAATCCGGTCCGAGATGTTAAAGGCCTTAAATCAGGATGGTATCCTGTGGCTGATTCGAATGTGTCAGGTTGCTTGGATATCTGGACAGGCCCCTAAGCAATGGCAGGCAGGAATTGTGATCCGTATCTTCAAAAAGGGAGATCAGAGAGATTGCAACAACTATCGAGGCATCTCTTTGCTCAGCTTACCTGGGAAAGTGTACGCTAAGTGTCTGGAGAAGAGAAGTCGGGAAATAGTCGACTCCAAACTGTCAGGGGAGCAGTGTGGTTTCCGACCTGGCCGAAGCACGACGGATCACATCTTTGCTCTAAGGCAAATCTTTGAGAAATCCTGAGAGTATGCAAAAGAGGTCTACGCTTGCTTTGCAGACCTCGAAAAAGCATTTGACAGAGTTCCTCGGGAGAAGCTCTGGCAAGTGATGCAAGAGTATGGAGTGGATGGGCAATTATTGGTTGCTATCATGTCTCTGTACGAAAGCTCTGAGATGTGTGTCCGGATAAATGGCATTAAGTCAAGACCGTTCAACGTGGGTGTTGGACTCCGCCAAGGGTGCGTACTGTCGCCCCTCTTGTTCATTATCTTTATGGACTGGATAGACAGGGGCAGCCGAGGCGATGAGCGTGTTTGTGTGGGTGACTGCCTGGTGGAGAGGTTGCTCTTTGCTGACGACCTTGTCCTTCTTGGGTCTTCTCGCACGAACCTTCAGCATGCACTAGACCGGTTTTCAGCCAAATGTGAAGAAACTGGGATGAAGATCAGTGTGGCTAAAACTGAGGTTCTGGTCCTGTCAAGACAGCCTGCTCAGTGCGCTCTCCATGTTAGGGGAACCTCATTGAGACAGGTGGAGAAATTCGAGTATCTCGGGATTGCTTTCACGAGTGATGGACGGCAGGAGAAAGAATTGGATGCTCGGATCAGTGCAGCAAGCTGCGTCAGACGCGAACTGTGGCGATCCGTGGTAACGAAACGCGAGCTGGGTAACAAAGCCAAGCTCTCCGTCTTCAAATCTATCTTTGTCCCCATTCTCACCTATGGTCATGAGGCTTGGGTAATGACCGAAAGAGTGCGATCGCGGGTACAAGCGGCCGAAATGAGATTTCTGAGAGGTGTGGCAGATGTTACCCTACTAGATGGAGTGCACAGCAGCACAATAAGGGAGTCTTTAGGTGTTGAGCCGCTACTTCTCCGCATTGAGAGATCTCAGTTGCGCTGGTATGGCCACGTGATACGGATGCCGCAAACTGGTCTTCCTAGGTAGTTGTTACTTTCCAAACCGGTGGGTAAGAGACCAAGGGGTCGGCCTAGAACCAGGTGGCTAGACTACATGGAGAATCTGGGTTCGAGTCGCTTGGGTATTACCAGTGAGGACATGCGCCTGATGGCGGAAGATCGCGATCGCTGGAAATCCTCCATAGGGCTGCTGCCCCCGCGACCCTAACGGATAAGCGGGTTTGAAAAGTAAGTAAGTAAATAAATAAGTAATAAAATAAATAAAAATTATTTCGGCTGCCATGCAATTCTATCCAAATGTCGCTATAGGCAATCCTTACTGAAGGTGCTTTATGCTATCAGTGTGGGAAAACGTTTCTGTCTGTCTGTCTGTAACTCTAACTCCTCCGAGGCTATGAAAGATTTTCAAAATCTGTTTTCGTCAGTCCATGAATATGGTTCATGGCACGAACCAATCACAATTATTATCTAAATCGGTTCATTGGCACGTGCACAAATGTAATTTTCCCATCTAGCAATTTTCAATGTAATATATCAAACAAATCGTAATGACGAGATAGAAGCGGATATAAATTACTATTTTCGCCAATTGATAAATATGGTTCCGGGAATGAACCATTTTGAAAATGGTTGTAATCGAAACAATGGCACGTGCTCTAATGGTACCCTTATGACACCCTCAAAAATTTTCAATGATAAGATATGGCATGTAATATATCAAACAACTTGGAATATGCCATGAATGAATATAACGTAAAATTATTTTTTAGCATTGAAAGTTCCAATGAACCATAATGGTTCCACTAAACTAAGTTCCTTGAAAACAATTTCGACTATCATTAATTTTTATTTTTTATTTTTTTTTATTATTATAATGGAATCTAATACGTCCATCCAGGGCCTGTATGGCCAGAGGCCGACGAGTTGGGTCCGTGGATGGACCTGGATTGACGACTGTTGTATGATGGTCGCACCAGCCGGGGGGGGGGGGGGTGAAGAAACGTTTTTGAATTCGTAAAATCGTTTATTTTATTATGTAATATTTTCTTTTTAAAATTTAATATTAAACGCGCCATCACCCTTTTATCCTTTTTTTTATTAGATTTTTTACTTTTTACTGCACTTTTTAAGGAGAAAGTGTGTGCTTTTGTGACCTTTGCCATGAAACACTGCTCTACACGTTGGGCGGCAATGTGACCTTTACTTGTCAGATCACACCATCCTCCTCTTCTTCCGTTCTCTTCTCACAATAAAACCAAGAATCAAAGTCAAAGAATTGATTAACAGCTAGTTCAATATTGATTCATTAATAGGCTCAATCAAAGACAAAGGTCGGGTTCTTTAAAGAAGTGGCAGGTTGTGTCTTATTTATTCCAATAAGATAGGCAAGGATTAGAATTAAATAAATATCTTTTTATTCAAAGTTAAAAGAATACCAATGAGATACATAAATAAAATAAGCCTTAAATCTAAGGAAAAAGTGATAGTACTTATCGTTAAAGAAGAAAGTTAATCCTAAATCCCCAATTACCTAAATCTATGATAAATGCAAAAAAATCAATAAATGTAAATATGATAACTGGATTCAATAAGAAAAGTTCAAGTTCTTTCAATTACTCTGAGGATAGGGATGATTATTCTAAAGACTCAATTTCAATAAAGCTCACTCAAATTTATATCTTATGACACACTTGTCATGACAACCGAGGAATTTTTATATATCAAAAGGTTTCGCTCTACTTACAATTGTGTAGTCTTAAACATCTGTAGATTTGTGATCACACATATTCCTACTTTGGGCACCAAACACTTTTTATATTAACAGGCCATAATCATATTTCACTAAACACATATCACTCTGAAGCACAAAAACACACTTTAAAATGATCCGGATCGATTAGTGAGTGAGTCCACTGGAGGTCTCAAAGTGTCCCACTAAGTTCAACAGAAGATTTCAAATGCGAAGTTGTCTTCCTTCCACAACAGTAATCCCCTGGCCACGCTGATTTCTATCTTGCTTCACCAGCTGATTGCTCCACTATATGTTGATTACACTTGATTTCCTGTCGTAAAAATCTCAACACGTCACTATAGACTTGATTACCATACCAATAAAGTCCGAGGAGGGTTCAATTACTTCATCGAGGTTTATTAAAACTTATCTTTGATGAGTCTGCTTAGGCATAATTTGGAAGGAGAAGCCAATGGATTTGATAACTAACTGTGTGGGTTTCACAGTAGCCGTTTACATCGCAATATGCCCCTCCCTCAAATCTCCTTGTCGCCAGAATTCAATTAAACTACATAACTAGTCCCCACTATTCTTGATGAGTCTATACTACTCTTAAATTCTTGATGAGACTATACGAGCCTTGAGTTCGGGAAAGAGAGGCCACCAGATCGCTTCGACTAGCTGCGAGGGTTTCGCAGCAGCCTCGCGCATATCGGCTGACCTCCCCCCCCCCCTCAATCGCCCAGAGCGGAGAGCCTTCAGCCTCCCCCTTGCCACTGACTCGACAGAACTCATAATTTTCGTTTTCTCACGATCGCTTATATACAAATAATGTTTCCGGTCTCCCTTCGCTCTCTCCTCTTATCAAAAGCCAACAAGAACAAATGAAGAAATCACAATGATTTCAAACTCTTCATAAAATTCTTATTATAAACAACCCTTCAAGTAATTCCATATTTTGATTCACCAACGAATCCAAAGACCAGCTTCAACTGTATTCAAACAAATTCCAAAAGACAGTCTCATCCTGTCACAGCACCTCCCCTTCAAATATTTCACAATTGTGTGATTTCGATTTATATCCAACTTTAGAATCATCAATTCTATCAACACCACTAAACCTCATCACCAAAACTTTTATATAATTATACTTCCACTACAAAATTGAATAATACATGCTATTATTCCAGTGACCAAGTTTCTCATCAAAATAGATTTTTAAACACGTGATAACGTCACACTTTAAAATTTTTATTTTTTATATTTTATTTTATTATTTTTAGTGTTTATTTAAAAAAAATAAGTTTTTATATGATAACTATAAAACCAAAAATACTTTGGATATCTCCCCAGTCGATCACGTCTGATCTCGGGAAAGCGTTTACAATCTCGGGAAATGCTCTCCACAATCAACAACTTCGCTAGCATTGATGACCAAATTAACAACGATAACAATTACTAACAATACAAGCAGTCGTTACGTCATGATTGCACTGTATACATATTAAACTTAAATATTTAATAACTTACGAATAAATGAAAGACTAGTGAAACTAACGATTGAAACATGCATTGTCATCGATACGACGCCGTTGGGGAAAGTTGCAGAGCTGTAGGTAGTCAGGAAGTGGGCAAAATATTGATTAGAAAAATTTGCGCACAAACACACAAACAAGTGAAGTCCAATAAAAGTGTGTAAAAATAAGTAAGCTCGAAGGATCAAAATGCTTAATTTAATCGCCAATTTGGCCATGTTTCCGAAGAGATAGAATATGTGTGCCTATTATAAATTTTATTTAATTTTTGATGCTCCGAACCTCAAGGTGGAAAATTGAAAGTTGGAAGATGAAAATTGCTGCCTTAAAGCAAACTATAAAGCTTATTCGCTGTTTTAAGAATAGGATTACCGCTTAAAGAGACGGCAAGTGTCTCAAATAATGCATATATTAAGTTTACTGATAACTTTATTTCCCAACCTCAACCAAAACATTAACCAGTAAACGGTAGAAAAAAAAAGTATGAAATTTCTACCGTTTAATTAACTATTGACAGGATTAGTATGAAAAATAAGCAAATATTGTGGAATGAAACAACCAAAAAGGGAAAACCTCTAATCCACAAGGAGAAATATTGAAATACTGTACCGGATACGTATTTCAGTTACCAGGTACCCATCTTCAGTGGTGAAAGAAAAAAAGTAAAAGTAAGAAAAATCTATTTAAATTTTTTTGTTGGAAAAAAACCTGAAATTGGAAAGAAAACATTTCTAAAATGTGTTGTCACCAGGAGCAAAATTTAAGAGCGAATGGAAAAACGAAAGTGCTTCAAAAATTGACTGAAAGGTTCCGTACCATCTCACAAGATCCAAGAGCGAGTTAATATAAGGATGGTAAAAAAAGGAAATAATACCTTAAAGCTAGAGAATATAGACAAGGGTGGGGAGGGGGGGGGGGGATTGCCTTAGAATATCTCCCATTGGTTAAGCGAAAGGGATATTGACGGCCCATAGACAAGCTAAAAACATTGGGCAAATGAAACAAGAGGAAACATATTTTATTATGGGCTGTTTACATATTTTATTATTAAGAGGAAACATCTTGCCAATACGGGGGGGGGATAAACTCATAGCTGTTCTGGATCGAAACAGTACCCTCAGCATCGACAACAAATTACTCCTTACAAGACAATTATTCGGACAATCCTCCTCTATGGCATGCCTGGGTGAGCGACTATATCTAAAAGCAGATGGAGTGAGCTCCAGTCGTTCCAGAATGTTATCCTGAGGACCATTGTCTAGTTGGAAGAAGGACCGTGAAAAATCAATACATCCACTCAGATTTGAACATGAAGTATATCGGCAAGTTTATCCAAGATCTCCTGATGATTATGGTGAAGACGATAAAGACCTATGTCAACGACCTGGTGGCGGAAATACTGAAATACTCGATGGAAACGAAGTATCGAAAACCGAGGCATATTCTTGAAGTCATATTTGAAGACATTGGCAACGCTTCCTTCCCGGATTATTGGAAGATGTAATGCGCCCCCTCCCTCTTTTTTTTTTTTTTTTTTTTGACTTCTGACAATCGTCAATCTTTTTTTTTTTATCAAATGTGGAGGACCTCTTGGGGTAGTCGGCCTTTTTGTCTATCTCAGCCTATTTGGCATTTATTCTAGAAGGGTGAGCTATGTTAAACACTGCTTCCGTCCCACTTCACTGCTCGATTGTCGATTGTCGTTGTACTATAGTATACTTCATTTTTTACTTTTTACTTTTGTCTTTCACCGCTGAAGATGGGTACCGGGTAACCGAAAAACGTATCCGATATTTCAATTTTTCTCTTTGTGGACTGGAGGTTTTCCCTTTTTGGAAGTTTAGTATCTTATCAATAATTTTTTTACACTGGGCGCCGCATAATGTAATCACAGTTTATGTTATCAGTCGATTATTGTTATCGTTTTTGCTTTGTTCGGAACAATTATATCTAAGTACATAGAAAATACGTCATTTATTGTGATCAAAACTTCGGAAATTGTTATCAAATTTTCTCCCAAAATGAAGTATTTGCATATATAAAATCCCCTAAAATTCGCAAATTGGCTTGGCTGAATTCGTTGGAGCCATTTAAAGAACTGTGGGAGTCCCCAGCCTCGCAATAGATAGAAATAGAAAAATCTTTGATCTGTATTAACTGTAGTTACTAAGAGTTTGTTAAAAGTGGGAGGTGGGTAAGGAAATCCGGGGACCTAGAGAACGTTTGATTCATATAAGAGGCTGAACCGCAACAACTTTTACCTGTTGATAACTGAACTGCACATGTTGTGAATGTTTAATTAAAAACACCAAAGTTGTATTCTTACCGGCACATACGACATCATTAATGCAGGGCAGTAAAAACTCACAATCGCCGAGAAATGCGTTCGAGAATTTTAAGCCAAATGGAAGTTCAGGAAAATTTAAGTGCAAAAGTGTTGGCAAAAAATAAGCATTCTGGATTCTTTGCAAAGTCATGACAACAAGGTTCAGGCGTAATCATTCAGAATTGTTTTAAGCATATCGGGTTTGCAAAAACTGCTTATGAAACAAAAGTCATTGCTGAAATTCCTAAGCAACCAGAAGATATGACAGCAAGTGATTTTGAAGCCTCGATGGCAATTGAGGAAGATATGGATGTTGCATATAGGGTTACTGAAGACGAAATCTGCAAAATTGCTACCTCCAGAGAGTCTTCATCTGAAGAGCAGAATTCGCCGCCAGAGAGTGAAAAGCAGTGTTCTGTTCCTCCAAATGCTATTGATGTTTTACGAAAAGGAGTTTATCATTTAGTAGAAGACTTTACGTGCCACTATCGGTATGAAAGACATATTGATAATCTGATGAAAACCAACAGGGAGTCAACATATATAAACTTTTTTTAGTTTCGTATATGTAATTTTTTCAAGATACAATAAATAAAGAAATTTTTTATTGTACTATATTAGTGTATTTTTATTAACTATAGATTTATACAACCAGTATAAAGACAGTTACACTAACAAACTGTACAGTGTAATATAAAAATCCCCAAGTGATCACATTAAGCAATTGTACCTGAACGCAAGTTCTAATGTTTCATAATTGGTGTCCCGTCTTTAGGTCCAAATAACGATTCAAGGGGAACAGATTGGGGGAAAATGAATATTGATTATTTGGTTTTAATGTCCCCTAATTCAGAATAAAAACATTTCGCGTCCCTGGGGGTGAAGGGGTAAATTTTGAAAATTTTAATTTTGTAGGGGTAGGGGTTAGACCCCATGTCGTATTTAGAAAGTTGTAGAGCATCATGTAAAATGTGGGTTTAGCAAAAAACCCGGTGAAAAAATCTCATGCCCTGCCCCCTTTATCGAGTGGGTAAAGGGAAAGGTATGGCTAAAACCATACTTATTAGAAAACAGTAGGGCCTACATTTGGAAAATTAATGAGAATGAATGAGTCGTTACCCTGAAAAGCTAATAAACTCGACCGGGCTTTCCCCCCCAGGAAAAACATTATGAAATTTGAAAACTGTACATGGGAAATGGGAAATGTTTTTGTCTACATTAGCTAGCCATACGTTTCACTTTACCCACTCGATAAAGGGCAGGGGATGAGATTTTTTCACCGGGTTTTTTGCTAAACCCACATTTTACATGATGCTCTACAACTTTCTAAATAACACATGGGATCTAACCCCTACCCCTACAAAATTAAAATTTTCGAAATATACCCCTTCACCCCCAGGGACGCGAAATGTTTTTATTCTCAATTAGGGGACATTAAAACCAAATAATCAATATTCATTTTCCCCCAATCTGTTCCCCTTGAGTCGTTATTTGGACCTAAAGACGGTACACCAATTATGAAACACCTTGTATTAACTGTTTCAGGATTGGAGGAAATCTTATAAAAAGTACATTCCAGTGGGTAAAGAGTATTTTAAAAAAGTTCAAGTAATATTTGAAATAGTATAAGCAGATAGGAAAATAGTCCCAATTCAGGTACATTCTTCTGTGCCTAATGCAATACGACTGTAATGACTAACAAAAAGTTAGTTTCATAATATGACTTTAAAACGGTCTTTAAAATTGAAATTTAATTTTCTAAAATACGCTTAAAGACACTGTTTATTAAATAAAAAATATTCTCTTTTTTCGTTTCTTGTGAATCTTGATTCACTTTCCGAAATAGCAACTGCTTTTTTTTTTGCCTTCCTGTTATTCAAGGTGATTCTGTCAAATCCCATCGGCGTCTTTTTTTTCAAGGGCTGCCTCAAACGTGAAGATCACTTTGATGTCAAATAAGAGAGACATGAAAGAAGTCACAGGAAAAGAGACAAGTAGATGAATGAGAGGGCTAAAGAAAAGAAATCGTTTGACGTGGCTTTAGCGTTTTACTTCGTAATAGAGATAATTACTTTCTCCAGAGGCGTTGCATGACAAAATCAGTGTTGGGATTAATGAGTTGATGGGGAGCTCGGTTTGACGACAGTGAACGATGTTGAGAAGACTCCAAACAGGAAGTTCTTTAGTTACCTCATTGTTTGAAAGAGGATAGATGGGAAAATGTGATAGCAGCACTTTGGATCGAATCCATAACCTCCAAGAACGCGTTCATTAAAGAAGCACCTCACGATTAATGGATTACATTAGGAGAAGTGGTGGAATCAACTTGTTGTCTTTCTCTCTTTTTTTTTTTTTTGCTAAATAATCTATCAAAAGATAAAGTTGATTAACGCGTGACTAGAATAAATAGCGTCACTTTTCATTTGAATTCCTCTTATTAAAGAGAAACCCCATTGTGAAGACGTCACGAGCAAATCCTCGCATTTTACTCTCATGAACTGCCGCTCCCTCTAGATAAGGGAATACAGATATTTGATGCTTAAAGAGGAACTCAATCTTAATCCTCTCACATAATCCGTAAGGGAACGTCGTTATTCGTCGCTTATTAAGTTTATATAAGGCTTTTAGAATTGGACAGATATACTTCTGTGTAAACAATGTTGTTAGATTCATTTATCTGAGTTCCACTTTCTAAACCATGCTTAAGTCTTAATTTAGTGGACAGCCTTCTTACATCAGGGAAAGAAAGGGTTGTTATATTTATCACATAGGCAAATTAATCTCTTGAATAATCAAAAGTAATATCTTTTATACATAGAAACTACGTGGATAGGATCTTTCTTGCGGTCATTCCAAGAAAATTAATCAAGCTGCCACAGAAATTTTGCATCCATTTTCTATGCATATGCTACTGTATATTGAAGAATAACCAGTTCATATGGATATTCTGTTCATATAACGACATTTTAAAATGCTAAACGTAAGAAAATAAGCTAAATTTCTGGATAACCCTAGATACCGTTTAGAAGTTTTAAGAATTCAGCAATTTTTTTTACTTATTTCTACTTCTGGCAGTCTTTGATTTATTTAAGTTTAATTTTAAAATTACGAAAATGGGTCCACGTGGAATAATTATTTGCCATTGAAATTCGTTTAACAAGTTAAATTAAAGAAGATTGTGCATTGTTAATATTACTATTATCTTAATGAGCGTCCTTAGCATTCCTCCTGGAGTTTCACTCTTTGCGAAAACAGAAGATAGAGCTTTATAAATCACCTGTTCTGTGATTATGTATTCTCTGCGACATTCTTATGATGGGTCTTGGTGGAAGGAGGATTGCCTCTCCCACTCTCTTTCCTTTCCATTAACCGCCATAAAGGAGGCCGTCCACGTGGAGACCCCGGACTGACTTGTTCTACGCGCTCCTATTAGAGTGACGCCTGTCGCATAATGATCGCTTCGCTCCGCGCTTTTATTATTCTTCGGCCTTTATAACTCTTATCCTGAGCGAACTTTATTCAACCCTCCGCCTCATTTCTTTTTAATAATCTTTTGTTCTGGAGTGTTTCTATGTAAATGAAATTAAATAGAATAGCTTCCTCATCCCAAAGGGAAATTTTAAGAGGATTGTGAATCATTTTTTAGAGCTTCGGACATTCAACCCAAAATTTTGAATTTAACAAAAATGCGTTTACGAAAAATGATAAATTTATTTACATGAAACTTTATTTTAAAATGTTCGTGTTTGTTTTCTTATTGATTAAGTGCATATAAAATTTTCATCTTTAATCTTATCCACAAGAAAGTGATAAAAGGAGATCGAGTTGCCACAGAAAACGAAATTCTTTTATGAGTAGCAAAATTTTATGAATTTTGTGGTTAAATTTAATTTTAAGTCATTTTTAGACGTAATAGTTTTTGTAACATTTATTAATAAAAAATAAAATTGCTGTTGTCTTACTTAGCCTTTATGCAGAATGCTTAAGAAGTTCCTGAGCATTTTAAAACACCCGAATATACAGAAATTCTTGTATTGCGTGAATTAGTTCATCAAGTAACCGCCATAATCCTCTATAGCCGTTTTTGCTTAAAATTAAAATTCTAGTAATCAGTAACAGGACTAACACCATTTAATCCCTTCCAAATTCCATTATTAAACACAACTATTTTACTATCTTCAGAAGTACATGTATTAGTAACTTGAGCTCACCAAAGCTTAATGGAAGCCAATTATACTCGAGATTATGGTGTTTAATAATGTCGAGCATTCGAATATAAGGAAGCCTCATTTACCATTTCAGATTCAGCATTTGGCTCTACCTTCTTCATAGCAACAGGCTTTCATGGTAAGCGCGTAATTATTAATACATTATTTCTGTTCGCAATTGAACTTTGTTACATACTTTTATAAAATATATTGAACTGCACTATTCTTAAGTGTGCCCAGAGTAATCTTTAAGTCTAATGAAAAGTTGGTATAAATAATAAAGGAGTAATATTTATCATTTAACAATTAAATTTCGGAATATCTTCAGGATGAAGGATCTTGCTCGTCAGTGTCTCTGACTGGATATCATACGTCCTCAGTCTTAGCAAAGTTAACGATTGTTGCTTTCTGCCAAATTTCGAGAAGTGCTAAGAGAAGTATATTAAGAACATACAGTTTTAATACATGTCACTAGGTATTGAAGAGTAGAAAAGATACAATAAAAAAAAACTCTGCCTCCTTGCAAATACCGCTTCGCTTAGCGCCACGCTCGGTATGCAGACAGAGTACTCTTCTGTATCAGCCACGCTACTGAGACGAACACGTGATCGACGCTTGGCTATAGCTGAATGATAAATTGAACTTCTCTGCAGACGGTCTTGAACTCTTGGAGCCAATAAATGTTGAAGATTTCTCGTGGAATGTTTTCCTCTCGCTCTCTAATACTCAATATTCTCTGCTGTTCTCTATCCGAGATTTAGTAGAGGTGAGGGGCTGCTGTTTCGATCTTGAAGCTGTCTCTTTGGCGGGAACAAATGTTGAGAATCCTATCGTCGGATGAGAAATATCATCGTCTAACTTCTTTCGCTGAGGCACTTTATCGTCATGAAGACAATCCCTTGCATAATATTTGGAAGCTCGAAAATGAAACCTATTACATGTACTTGTAAAGATAATATCTTAAACCCCGGTTCCTTAACCTCCATTCCAGGCAGAATTACTGCGTTGAGTTCGTAAAGTCGATAACGTTCTTTTTTCCTCCATTGGGATTTCCTCTACGGGACCTTTCGTATTTTTAATGGCGTGGCAGAACCTCTGTATTATTAATATTCGGTCTTATTAATATTCCATGATTCGCACAGATCCTTTCTTCACTTCTCTTTTTATACTAAATCCTAACTGCTTTATACTGAATCCACTCTCCCCGACCACTCGGATTTCTCTTTGTTGAGTTTCTTCAAGGGCGAAACTACTCCGATGACGGGAGGTGGCCGATGATCGTGATGAGCGTCCAATCCACGTGCTTCCTTGACGATTAGGGTTTGTTGATTACACACTTTCTCAGGTATCGTAAAAGAATGAGACTGAATTATTTTAATTTAAAATTCATCAAATTTTAGAAGACCTCTTAGGTTAGTCAGGCTTCTTGCCTACGTCAGTGTATTTCATTTGGTAATTAGCCTGGAAGGGTGAGCCTAGTACACTTCCCTGCTCGACTGTCGATTTTCAATTTACACGCTGATGAAGAGAACAGGGTCTTCGGAATATATATCCGTGGCTCTAGATTAAAAATCTCATTTGTGAAATTGTGGTTTCTCTTCTTATTTTGTTTGTTACTACCGTTTTTCCACAGTTTTTGGCATTATACCATCAGTACTATTAAAATTCATGCTTGTTCTACAGAGGTTGAGTCAAAAGTACTGGCCGACTCGGGGGGGGGGGGGGTTAGGGTTTGACGAATTCTGGGCGAAGACCATTTACCACAAGGGTATATCGCAGTTTATTAAGAGAAAAGAGTTGGCAGAAACGTCATTACGAATTTGAATGCCATAGATATTGTGCCACCTGCATCAGCCAGTGTAAAAATATGACAGAAAAATTGGTGATATGCGGGCTCCTTCGTCACTATTGGAAAGAGGGGACCAGTGCGCGAGCATCAGCCGCCGAAATTTGCAGGGTGGAAGGTCAGGGTGTGACCATTGAAGGGACAGCACGACGATGGTTCTCCCGCTTTTCGTCTGGATAAATGGGCCTGGAAGATGTGCCAAGGAGCGGAAGATCCAAAGAAGTGGATGATGCAGCCCTACGGCAACAAGTGGAAGCCAACCCAGGCAGCACCACCCGTGGACTAGCGGCGAACATCGGGACATCACAATCGAGTGTGGTTCGACATCTGCACGCCATGGGAAAGGTCAACAGGAGCTGTCGAGTTGTGCCCCACGAGCTGACGCCCGCGCAAGCACAACAACGAGTGCAAGTGTGTCGTCAACTGCTGCAAAAGGTCGAGGTTCTGCCACATCCTTCGTACAGACCCGACCTGGCACCTTCCGACTACCATCTCTTCCGGTCCATGACGCACTTCCTGCGTGGACGGCGCTTCTCCAATGTCAGTAAGGTTGAAGACGCCGTGCGCGACTTTTTCGCCCAGAAACCGGAGGAGTCGTTTCGCGAGGACATCCGCCAACTGGCTGATCGTTGGATGAAGACCATCGAGCATGATGGACTCTACTTTGAAGATTAGCAATGAGTGGTTCCTGTCTGGTGCTCATTTAAAAGTTTGCGCGGTGATTGGCCACTACTTTTGACTCAACCTCTGTAAATTAAAAGGCACCCTACTTTTCTAAAAATTTAATTCAAATATAAGTACATAAACATGGTTACGTGAATGGGGAATACTAATCTTTTGCATAAACTAACGATACTGCGCATGACAAATATCGATGATTCTATTTGTTTAAACCTATTTCGTACTTGTCAAATGATAATTTTCCTATTAATAACGAATTTGTTTTTTGTAGAATGTCTGCGTTTTTGGCGCTGGGTTTTCGTTGAAGAGAAATTCATTGTTCCCAATGCGAATATCAGTTCCCAATAATAGCAGCTATAAAGTGTACGATCAGTTTTCAGCCATCATTTTTACTGTTTGAATTTAAATCCTATGGAAAGAGAACTTCATGATCACTGTAGGGTTCCTGGGGATAATATTCATAGATTTATGGTCGAGTAATTTATTATAATTATGTTAGGTAAAAGACTGCGCCAGTGAATTATACTATTCACAAAGTTTATGATAATTTAGGGTTTATCCCACTTACATAAAAGATACCTCCACTTAAACAGGCCCGGCCTAGAGGAAAGAATAGGCACTTAGACTGACTTAACAATTTAACATATAATGTTTATTCAATGTTCAACAAATGTACTGTATATAAAACAATATTGTATGGAAGATAATGCAAATGATAAGGATAATTTAAGATATGAATTTCAACTTAGTCAAGCTCTAATTAAGATTCAAATAAAATAATGCAATCTGTAATTAAGAAATGACTTGTGGCAATTTGATTAATTATACGTTTCGATGAGTGATCAGAATTCCAAATAATAACTTAGTAATTAAATTATGTGGCATACAACAGAATGATTATCAATTAAGGATTCCTTTAGACTAAACTTATATGACAATGATCAGAAGTTCTTGATATAACAATAATGATATATTAGCAATAGTGATATGTAAATTAGGTATGTATGTAATTCTCAATTGTTCGATTATACAAGTTATATCTCAAGGAAATTCGGGTTATACTGAATTTAGAAATATCTAGTGATAACAATGTTCAACAGGAACTCTAATTATAAATAGTTCTATTTCTCTCGGAATGTAAAATACAAATATGGCTTTAATAGCTCCGAAATAATAATGAATGTAAACTACTGACTGAGCAATCTGCTATATTGTTACTGAATAAAGATCTGAACGTAAGACTTTAATAAATACAACTAAACAATTAACTGGATAAAATACGGAATTTAGATTAAATTAATCAGGGTTCTTTACGTATTATATGACTGTTCTAGGTTACGTTATAATTGTCCTTCCCACTGTTTGATAGAATAATCCTTCCCAAAATATGGATGTAATATATAAAATAGAAAGAATGAAATCATGTGAGGAATTAAAGAATTGGCCATTGAGACATTAAATTGGAAATAGGCTACCGTGTCTTCTCAATCTGTCCGCTCTTGAATCTCTCTCGTCCTCTCTGCTACAACAGCTTGGCGGGAGGGGGGTCGTCCTCGTCCAACGGAGTGGCTCACAGGAAGATCGTCTCTGGCTTCTTGTACTGGATCTGGGTACTCCACGGGGCTCGGTACACATTCTTGCAACATCCCTCGCAAACCATGAAATTATTGGAATTGATGACGCTGGTTCTCAGCTCGATAGAAACTCTTCAAAAACACCTCGATAACGCGAGCTAACTAAATTTCAACTTGACGGTTACATTTTCATTAAACTACAACGCAAACTGGATTAATACTAAAATTTAAAACTTCCCATCTGGAATCTAAGAATTACCAGATGGAGGCCGAATTAGTATATAAATTTATGAGTCGTTCGCCGCACACTTGGCTACGGGAATCGTTACATTGCCACTGACTAAACTCTTTTACTTAGCATCTCAGAACTAACAATTTCGATGTTCGATAGCCAATCAAGCATCGGCATCCACGTGATCATTCCCTGTTTCTTTTCTCTCTTCAAGATCCAAAGTTCGATCCTTACATTCATCTTTCTTGCTTTCTATCTGTTCATCCGGTTTCCAATTCACTTGTCCTACACTGCCCATACAATTTCTATCCTTGAATATGATTCTAACGATCAAAACAAAGCTGTGTAAACTGACTCTTACTTTCTCCCTCTGACAAACCTTAAAACGTGGCTCCTTATTAACAAATCCTTACACCTACGCATACAAAATATTTAAACAATTAATACTTTATTTAATTCTTTCTCTGCATAAAACTCTTCTAAACTTTATATAAACTCTTAACTTCTGAATCTAAATAGACAATCCTGAACGCGAATAATAAAATAGCTCATTTGCATAAATAATCTGAATATTCAAATTCTAGCTAATTAATTCTCAAAACCTTACATCACTGCGTTTTCAATTAGATTGCCGATACACCCTTATCTCCTGTAAGAGACAAGAAGAATGAGAGAGGCCCTTCCCCTTTTCCACGATGTAATTTATTAAACCTAGAACGGTAACACTAATTCCTTACACAGTCTTGGTAACGCTTACGTCATTTATCTCTTTAACGTGGGCTACGGACGTATGTATATACCTATTATCAGTCTTTATCAATAAATACGCTCGATTTTTTTCGTTTCTTTTTGTTTATTTATGCTTTTAAACTATTTTTATTTATTTATTTTTTGATCTTTTATCAATAGATTTAATTTTATTTTATTTTTATACTAGCAATATTATCCGGCTTTGCCCGGGTGGAAAAGATGCGTTGAGTAATTTTTTAACGATTGTTTGTTATGTTAAAAATTGAACTATGAATAACAAAGTATGAACGAAATGCAAGAAAATGAGAAACAGTCTATAAAGCCTTCTCCAAACCTTTCATAATCATTTTAAACCAAAAATGATGATTTATGAACAATGAACTGGGAACAAAAGACAATAAAATTATATGTAAAAAAGTAAATAATGAAAAAAAATGATAAGATAAATGAATCAGCTACACAGGGAAGCTGGGCATAGATTGCAAAGTAGTTGTGCATTCAAGTCCATTTCGGTAAACAACGTTGTATGTCTTCCCCTGTGGCGCAAAATCATGTAGATTTCGACAGCTGGACACGTGGGAGCAAGCAACGTATAACTTACCGTGAGAGAAGCAAGCTTCCTGAAAATATATACCTGCGACCTCGAAAGTCTGGAAAAAACGAATAAAATGAAACATTCTTCGTCTGGCATCGCCATCTAGTGACATCCTTTGAAAACAACAGTCTAGCTGATATGCCCGTCGAGCGTTGCTCGGGCTGTTTGTTCCAATGACGTATATTAAAGGTAGATCCCGAATCTTATTGTTAACATCTCCACCAAAGTGAAGCCAATTGAAGCCATGGCAGTTCTGGGCAGGTGTGAGCCGTAGTGTTGTTAGCTGTGTGGTTTCTTTGTTTTTGACGATTTTGGGCCCGAGGAATAATTAATTCAAAACCATTCCTCAAAGTTTCCGGGTACAACCGTACAAATAGACACGAAAAAGGATCAGGAATCACTTTCCACAACCATTAATCGAAAATACGTACTGAAAGATGGTCGAAACGAAATTGAAATTGAAACCATGATCGAAAAATTGTTTATAAAATATAATAAAATACTTCAAATACAAAGTTAACGAAAAGATAAACTTATCATTCCGTGATCGGAGTGTGAAAGAATTATTAATCAGGAACTCTCATGTTTAGCCATGTGTTTTGCTCACTTTCGGCCATGACGGTTCTTGAAGGCGGACCTTCCCACTTCAAGTATGCTGGCAGGTTTCCGGGTCTATCTTTAATATACGTCATTGGTTTATATTATGAAATTTTGCATTATTGATGCTGAAATTAAGCTACGGTCTCTTTAATCATTATATAGTAATTTTGCTTCTATAAACAAAATTAGTTAATAAAATAATATTATGTCAAATTAAAGTTACAATAATATATAACTAAATTTTAGCACGATCTTTTAATCCCCTGGTCTGTGCACACGCGCAAATTCTGTTATTGTAGTCAGCAATTGGATTGCTGTATTTCTGGAAGAACGATTATAGTCCCCTCTGTTGTATGAATTCGCCTTCATCTCAAACTTAACAATAAAATTTAACGATCGTACAACGTAACAAAACTGTCAGCTCGCAGCCGACTATTACGTGTTCAGCAATAAATACGTAACATCAGCTGACAGTTTCAACTTTGTATGGCCATCTAGTGACATCCTTTGAAAACAATTCAACTTTTCGAAAAATAAGAATAACTTGAAAAATTGATATAAATACGATATAAAAAGTACCCTACCTAAAGCACAGTGATACTAACTACGTACGTGGAAAATTTCGTGTAGATTTGTTGAGTATTTTCTGAGTTGTAAAAGGACAAACGTTCCAACGGATCTGATTTATAATATATATATATGGATTACAATGAAATTCGGAGTAGTTGTTTAGTATAATAACCTGAAAATTTTTATTTAAATTTAAATACAATAACACAATAATGCCATAATCAATACTAACAGGATAAAGCTAACATAAACTAATGAAAAAATTTTACAAGGGAAAAAATAGGTCATCAACTGTTATTTTCTTCAACAATTCAAACAGCGTTTTTTATGATGTCCACCTCAAATCGGTTTGCTATAATTTCTACAAATAGTTTTTGTTATCTTTTTCTTCGTGTATTTTATGCTATTTCTAGAACATTTTGAATTTGATCCAGAGATCTCTGCTAATTGCCGAACATGATAAACAAACTTTATCACTTGCAAGCCATTTCCTTATTGAGGTTTAGCATATACTATAATCTTGATGGGTTTTTTTCAAAGAAAATTTTTCAGAAAGTTTTATATGAGATGATACGCAGATATGAAGTGTAATCTGTATCCTGGTATCAGTAACACTATATCATGAATTAAGGTTGACTAGCTTCTCAAAAATTTGATCGTAAATGACTATGGATACTCGCTATTCTTCCACTGTAGACGATGTGAGAGCGGCGACCATTTGTAAAACGACTGGTAACACCTATTGCATGTGCGCAGGAACAATTCTGGTTATGCAATGAGTGTGCATGTACTCAGCCTTTTTTTCGGCTATGTTAAATTTAACACAGCGACTATATTTCCTCGTTAAAAAATAAATGATGTTACTTTCTGATATCCTCTCGTAGTTACCTTCTGAGGGGTTCATACAAGTTTTGGAAATATGTTTGTCCTCTGTCCTAACCCTTCCAAGTTCGGCTGTAACGTTCTTTTTAATGTCCTCTATATTCTCAAATCTGTGTCCTTTCCGACTTGTTTTCACCTTTGGGAAGAGGAAAAAGTCTGGTGGAGACAAATCTAGGAATAGGGAGGGCGATGAAACTCAGAATTCCGTTGCTGGCTAAGAACACCTTGACAAGCACTGTTGTGTGCGGTCTGGCATTAACGTGCAATAAGAACCAACTCCCTTTTGCATGAAATTGTGGCCGTACTCGATGGATTCTTTTAATCTGACGCTGCAAAACTGACCCCTTGTTGACTGTTTGTCCAGGCGGAACTTCTTATGGATAATGCCAATGCTGTCAAGAAAATGATGAGCATTACTTTTGTTCATGACTTTTCAAACTGGAATTTCTGTTTTCGCAGGGATGTTGAGGGCCGTCATTCCATGTTTTGTCCTTTTGTTTCGGGGTCCTATTGATAGCATCAGGTTAACAGAAATAGCACAATTGAATCCAGAAAGTTTGGGTTGGCATCTGCGGCTGCGATGAATTCCGTGCAAGCATCCACTCTGTTCCCTTTTTGCTCATCAGTTAAGAAATGTAGCACAAACCGAGCTCAGTTTCCTTTTGCCCAAATCTTCTGTCAACATTAGGCGAATTGTTTCTCGGTGAATGTTTAAGACTTCTTTCATAGTTTTCAGATTCATTCGCCGATCACTTAACAACAGTTCTCTCACTTTCAAAGTAGCGTCACTCTCGATCTTGTCCTGTGTTCGAGCAGTTTTCGGACATCCCATGCATTCGTCGTCTTGCAGCTCTTCCCAGCCATCAAGAAATCTAGCGAACCATTCAAACACACGTGCAGGAGTTATTGCATCATCACCATACACCTGCTTTATCAACTTGTAAGTTTCCGTAGCGGTTTTTCCAAGCTTAAAACAGAACTTACTGTAACGTTTGCCCTTTGTTCCACTTTTAATATTGAAACGCCAACAAATGACAGCGTGCGATTGAAGCACCAGAATATATAGAGGTGCGCAACTTTATTGTTGCAACTTGTACACACGGCAACAAGGTTAGTTTATAGAATAGATTACGTTTATTCAGATGTTCCACCCAGCGCCAAAGAGCATATTTGAACGACGCTAACGCCCTCTCAGTTGCGTTAAACTCTAATTTGATATTGTTTAAGAAAATTGCATAATTCATAACGTATAAATGTTTTCTTTCTAAAATCGTGAATTAATTTATAATTTAATATTAAGTACATCTTAAAATACAATCATGTGATATTACAGAGTTTGTGATTCTACAAGTTTCAATTTCGAGTCAACGCCATTTGCAACGAAAGTAAGGAAAACGTTTTAAATGCGACGGATTTTTTCGTCTGATTTAAAATGGACAGGAAAAGTAATCGCGCTGAAAGTGATCACAGAAAATGCATCATTTGTGGAAAAACAAAGAAAGATTTTGGGGTAAAGAAAAAAAAACTAAAGCAATAAAGTAATATTAAAATTTAATGTAATTTTTAAAAGGCTCAGTTTTGTATTAGCAGTGTAAACGAGGCCTACGAGAGAGACAGGCCCTGAAATTCAAAAGTCACCTGACCATCTTATTCCAAGCAACATTCTCCATCTTGGATTTTACTAATCATCATTTTTTCTTTTATTGGAAACAACGAAGGTTGGATTGTTACTCGGACCCCGATGATCAGGTGACTTTTGTGTGCCTTGGCAACACCACCTAGATTGAAGGCCTGATAACGGAAACGTCATATACATTGTTACATCATCATTAGTCGATCATTGTTAATGCTATTTCTACCAATAATAAGCCCTAAATTGTTCGACTAATGATGATGTAACAATGTATGACGTTTCCGTTATCAGCCTTCTGTCTAAGAGGTGTTGGCCTTGGCCTGTCTCTCACTGGCCTCGAGTAATGTTGACGTAATTTGTGATCTGCACTTTGACGTAATACACGTCACGTGACTCCTACGACTTCTATTGACTGTGCTGCCATCTCTGTTGTGTGCATGCTTTCTGATTGGCTAGCTGGTAATATCAAAATTACCACTTCTATCAGAAGGAGTGGAACATATGAATAAATGTGGTCGAAAACACGCATGGTTCTGGTCGCACTTGCTTAAACACGTTCAAAGTAGCGTCAGTCTCGTTTATTAATTGTCGAACCGTGCACATTACACTGTGGAAGGACCTCTTTCTCTTCTTGATTGTAAGTATTCACAGTTTTGTTACTCTATATTTTTTCTATAAGAGCATTATAAATTCGTGTTTCATGTTATCGAAAAAGCATTTTTTTACTGCCTGAAAGCACATTTACTAAATTTCTAAACATGATAATATAAATTCTAGACAGAAAAACAAACATGAAGCTGAAGTAGTAAATAGTTAGTCATATTCAGTCACGTTAATTTATTTTCAACCTAACCTAACCAACTTACGAAATAATGCCTATTTCTAAAATGCAAAGTCTGAAGATAAGTAAGAGAACATCACTGAATATTTTTTTAAATCTAAATTTGGTGCAATTTCGGATTAACTTGTCACGGCGAAGATTTCATAAAACAATAACGTTCTCCTCGAAAGAGGCATCTTCGCCGATGACGTCAATCTAGAGAAGAGACAATGAGAGGACGGAAGAGAGGATGATGCCGACGCTGAGGTCGGTGGAAAAATTCAAACGAAAGGGCAAATTCGGCAGATCGAACGTTAGCAAGCGAGCAGGGCAGAGTTTAAAAAAAGACGGTCCGTTCTTCGAGGGAGCTGTTTTGCCAGCATCTACAAACAATAATTCGTTTTCGAAAATTAAAGCGAAAGAGTTAGGGAAGGTGACGCTGGAAATGACAGAACCTCATTGTCGATATTGAAGGCGTCTTTATGTTCGGTGCCTCGCAGCATTAACCTGGACTCTTTTACACAATATTTAGCTTCATGTACATTGTGCCCAACGGAGTTCTACAAAGTGAATGTTTTCAATGAATATTTGGATATAAGCTCGGCGGCCAGAGTAGTAATGTACGTATATTCCCATTTTCATTAAGCGCATATTTTCACACCGGCGTTGAAGGATTCGTCCCAGTCTTCTAAGATAAGAATTCCTCGTCGGTCTTGTTATACTGTGAATATTGCACCGATTGCTTATTGTAGTGCACACGTATCTACACGCATTATAAGATTTCCGATATCCGACACTCACTTAAGGATTTTAATCCCTCCCGATAGGACAGCCTGCATAATGTGTACTACGGACCCATTCCCGTCGCATGTACAGTAGTGACTACTTTTAATCTCAACTACTTTACACACACCGGCTAATGAATTAGAAACTTCGTTCAATATGGTATTGACCCTCCTGTGGCTATAATTACAGACTATACGCGGTTTGGCATGGATTCTACAAGGTGTTGCAATGCAGGTAAGGTAATCGCAGACCGTTCGTCAGAGAGACCTTCAGGTCCTGCAGAATAGATGGAAGCGGATGCCTTCGACGAAAGTCTCTTTCCAACAGGTCCCAAACATTCTCGATCGGATTCAAATCCGGACTTTGCTCTGGACACGGCAGATGTTGCAACTCGGTGTCATGTTCAGAAAACCACTCCTGAACAATTCTTGTTCGATGGACAGTAGGATTGTCATCCATGAAGAACCTGTCACCATTTGGGTACAAATGCACCATTGCAGGATGGACTTGATCTGCAACAATGTTCAGGTAGTCTTTGGCTTTCACCCGACTGTCAAGGAATATCAGGGGACCCTTGCCATACCAACAAAACATGGCCCATACCATGACACCTTCTCCTGCAGCTTAAACTGTGTTCACAACACATCAGAGGTCCATCGCTTCATGGCCCTGCCGCTAAATTCTCTGCCGGACATCGGTGCAAAACAATGCGTAACGTGACTCGTCCGACCACATCACCTTTTTTTAGTCGTCTACTGTCCAGTCACACCGTTCTAAACACCACTGCAGGCGAACTTTCCGGTTTGTTGCTGACACCAGGGACTTCCTCACTGGCATACGACGTCCATCCCTATTCGCTTCAACTCTCGGCGCATTGTTCTGGAGGAGATGGGTTGCGATGATCATTCATTGAAGTCTGAGGTCAGTTGCTCCACAGTAGATCTTCGGTTTTGCCGCACAGTCCGTCTCAGACGACGTCGGTCCCTGTCTGTATTGATTGTTTTTGATCCACAATTCTGCCGTTTCGACAACTCTTGTGGATTCCGTTTCCACGCATTCAACACCTTGGAGACCTGACCTTTTGAGATACCGGTCAGTTGTACTGTCCTGGAAATCATAGCTGCAGCTAGACGGGCTCCCACAATAACTCCTTTTTGGAACTCAGAATGTCTGCTGTTTTCCTCATTTTGCTCAACTTGAGCAGCTGCAGCTTGTTCCTATCCTGTACCTGCAGCTTGGAATGAGCATGTACTTCACATGATTGCATTCATTTGCATATCACAATCGTTTCTGACCTGTGACCCCGCTTTACATATCAGTACAGTAATTCATAACGGATTTCTAATTCATTGGCCAGTGTGTGTATATGAGGGAAGTCTTCATGATCTTGCGTAAGCACCTCACTTACCTGGACTTAAAAAAACATTTTATTAGAAGACAGTAATTATAGTGCCCGTTAAGTCGGAAAGTTTTGTGCTAACGTGTATTTAATTATTCTACGCACTAGAGGGTTAAAGTTATTTTCACTTCAAGCAGTGCTATCATATATATTTTCTTTTGTCTCAATATTGCAAACTCACTTAAGGATTTAGTGAATGTACTGCCTCATAATTACCAGTTATTAAAATATTTATATTCCTCCCCCCCCACTTCTGTCTTTAATTTAAGCTTCCACTGCATACAGTCCTAACATAACTTGACTTTGCGCCTAGAATTTAAAGAAAAGCAAAAAAAATGCTTGCACTTTGGAGTTTCCACACTCTTGATAAACTAAATATTGATCTCTGATGGCTAGATAAATTATATCTAATGACTGTGTGCATGAAATCAAATGAAATTATACGACTCGGTTATGGCATGCTCGCGCTTTATGGCGTGCCATTTTCTTCTATTATCTTCTGTAAAATTACCTAATGAAGATCATCATTATGTAATTGACTATGTTTACCGACACTAGAACAATGATTTAATTTTTATATGGTGAATATTTTTATGCTTTTGAAATTTTTTAATGTTTTCAATGGATTCTAGAGCAATGTAAGCAGATTCAGGCGCGATGCTTCGTTTGGATTGTGCTTGGATCCTCTGATGGCTTTATGTCAGTATTTAATTTAATGCCAATAACAAACTTGAATTTCTAAATATACTGATAACGCTTGAAATTCAGCAATTTAGAAAAGGTAAATATGTGCTGAAATTATGCGCTATTACGTACACTCTTTCATCGTGTTATCAAAATCTAAAAGCTGAATTGAGTAGAGATATGAGTGAGTTACATGCCAAAATAGTAATTATATTTCGTCTCGTTCGTAACTTCATATACATGGTTTTTATCATTCACAATGGCGCTTGATAAAGATTGCGACAAATTGTCTTTTATAGACCAATAAATAAGACAATAAGGCACAATAACGTAACTATTGTAGTGAAACTGAAACTATACAAAGTCGTTGCTTATGGTATACTTTTAGAAGGATGCGTTGAAATGATTCTCGAACTACCAAATGAAAATGAAGTAGAGTACTCCATCTTGTTGGAAGATGATGTCGTAAGAATTCTCCTCTAGCTGAGGCTTTAATTATCCTCATGGGTTTCGAAAAAAGAAGCCAAAAAAAACACAGTTGAATCACGAGTTCGTAATCGATTCTGTATTTTTACATTTCTGCGCAAGGCTTTAGCTTTACCTTTTTATATTTTAAATGGGAATTTTTTTCTGAGTTATTTTTTATGATTATTTGAATGAATCAATGGAAATATCTAGCGACGAAGGAAAAGAACCATAGTAAGAATAATCTTATTCGTTTACTACATACTTTCAGATCATTGTACTAAGAAGTTCCAACACAAAATTTTATGAGGTTACCCATTTACCAATATTGTATGTCGTTTTTATTGCTAGAAAATATAATTTTGCTGAGCATTAACTGTTCTTCCTCTGTATCATACAATGCTTCTCGAATTAGAATGGTTCGATTTTTCCCTTTACCGTCGGTGCGATATCGATACACTTCATGTAATGAAATTTATTTCTATTTGCCTTCTATGCCATATAAGACCATGTGTCATATCGCCGGGTTTCTCAAAAGAAATCAGGCGATATGTCGGAAAAATTTAGTAAGAAAAGACGGAGAGGCGTAAGCAAAAAAAGAGAGAGAGATCAGCTCCAGCCTCCTCCAGATAATAAGAGATGCCGGAGGAGAGAGAAATCACGTCATCGCGTGGGAGTGACGACAGAGGAGAGAGAGACCAATCAGAGAGGAGGAAAAAAAACAGTTTTTTTTTTGGAAAGAGAAAGAAATTACAGAGTGGAATTGGAAACGAAAGGGAATGGTCGGAAAAAAGCGAGGAAACCAAATGTGCGTGCTGGTGAGGCGAAAGGAATAAAAGAGAGGAGAAAGAAGGAGAGGTCTCAAGCCGCTACGCCCGACTTTAAGTACGACGCCCGTAAGAAGGCTATGCAGCGAAAGTCGAAGAAGTCCCCGGTCTTCGACGCTGGTAGGCCGCCGTCAATTCCGCTGGGATATCGCCGGAGCGAGTAGAGACTTTTTACTAAGGAGCGGTCGCGTTATGCAAGTAACAAAAGTGCTCCACTGAACGTGGCCGATAATTATAGTGACCGAACTTTTAAGCGTACTGTAGTAAAAGTTAACAAAGGAACTTTAATCGGCAGCGAGCAATTGGAGGCCGGGAGAAATAATTTAGGCCCCAGCCAACGAACGAGAGGATCCACCGAGTGCGACAACGTTAAGCTGGATTTGCTAAGCGTAGGCACGTTGGACTGCGATAGTTCGCTGACGTCGGCCTCATCGAGAGAAAGTGCGAACTCGGTTCTGAAACCCGAGGTGTCGACTCCGTTCCATCCCGACGAGGAAAGAAGCGCGGACGAGGTCCCAAGACGACGTATCGCCAGCCGCGACTTTGAGCACTACATCTACATCTCATAATCATCTCCGAGAGGGATTCCCGCCAGCCCCCGTGGACTATCCAGTTTTTGCAGGTGCGCGCTCGCTTAACGAGATCTCGGGCGGTGAGCCGCGCCTGGCTCGGGAAGCTCCAGCGTGGGGTAGGAACTTAGTATAGCTAGGAATAGACATTATGTGGTGGACATAGAATTTATTGCAATAATTGGGAGTTGGGGTCGGGGCAGAGTGCTGAATTAATATTAATCCTTCATTTATTCATGCCCTAGGTTGGCCCCTCTCGTCGACAAACCTTCTAAGGTCGCCATTCTCCAGGGTGATGGTGGCCATCACGACAATTCAACTTCCATTATCTGCATCGTTGGACGCCCACGAGTAACGCCGGTTAGACCAGCAGTTTGACCAGTGGACGCCCAGCCCACATCGTCTATAAGCTATTCAATTGATTGACGAAAAAAGAAAAAAGAGAACATTTATTGAACTGTAAATTCAAGTAATTATATAAACAACCCATTAGGGTCATCAATAGTCCAGATAGAGACTGTAATTGTATCCGGCTCTTAATATACTTTTCAAGTGTATTAAAGTTGTTGAATTTTCAATTCTTGTTTATCCTCCTTTCCTCCCTGACACGGCTGATTCCTCTGGGTATATTTAGCAGTAATTGGGCAGTATTCGTAATACTTTTAATGACTCTCATACAGCGCGTGACACCGTGCTTACCAACCTTTTTAAGGAAATTCAAATTTTTCCATTTGTTTGTTTTTCTCTATCCATATGCAGAAGTTGATTTACGTCTATATGAACGAAGTTGGAATGCGTTTTACTGCCTTTGGAACTCCATGCGCCATTTCTTGTGTTCTGTGTTGGCCTTGCATCTTGGCTGTGGCAAGACATGGGAAAGACACAGAGCGAAATGGTGTCCCATGCTTCATTGCAGGCTTTCCAAAGACCATCTAATGCACGAGGTCTTCGATTTCCCAAGACCAAAAGCGTAGTAATTCATAGGGGCAGCATCTGGCGATTTCACCGCAATGTTATAGAAGTCGATAACTCTTGATTCCTGTTTCTACGGCCATCCTGTTCGAGAAAGCAACTGTTGATTTTTCCATGTGACTTGGAGCCTTATTCCTTTGATGTCAAACCTGATTCTTTTCTGCACCTTAGAGACGTGAGATATCAGAGCGAAAAATTGGTTTCAGGATGTTTGTCTAATAGAACGCGGCATTAATTTTTACGAAGCGTTAATATTCCTGTTATAGGTAAACACGCCGACAAGCATAGAAAAAGTTTTCTTGCACAGTCGCACAAAGTCTCCACGGTTTTCTCCTAGACTTAAGATCTAAGCATTATAGGATGGGGCGCCAACCAAGGTTGAAAGGGCACGTAATTTAGGGATTTGCATTGGGGCGCCGAAGAAGTTTAAAATTGCATGAATTATAGAACCCCTAAGATCTAGAGCACTGAGTGAAATGATCGATTAACGAAAAAAAGGGGAGGAATGCGTGTAATGATTCCTGGAGGTAGGAAGTATGATATTAAGTCACGTCTGAGAATTAACTTCTCTTTTTTTAGTTTGTTAATTTAGTTTGTTACTTCCTTTTTTAATCGATCATTCCAACTGAGGGCTTCAGATCTTACATTTTGACTATAATTCATTCAAATTTAAGCTTCGCGCCGCCTTTGTATGAATTTGTTCTTCTCGGGAATAACTTTACATGACAGCAATGAGATGGACTAGCAAAAAAATCACGCGCATTCCAATTTTGTTCACATAAACGTGAATCAAACTCTGCCCACAACTTTTTGGTTAACGTCTTTTAATAAGTAATTGAGATACATAATTGCAGCATACTATATCTATAGCGTTTATCGTACTTCGAATGGCTCCCTAATTGTAACAAGATTAGAAATTTTTTGCGCTTCATGTTCTTTTGATTTAGCGTTCTCTATAATTATTTTAAAATCGGAATAATGGCTAATACAGGATGGGTCAGAAACGATTAGACGATTAATCACTTGAAAAAGAACACTTTAATTGAAAACTAAATAATAACTAGGTAAACAATTGTAAAAAAAAACGTGGAAAGTCACTTCGTTTCGAATAACTTTTTACTCAAACATTACTCATGTGAGCTCCATTAGAGGTAAGGCACACCTCTGCACGTTGTCCGACATGTCCATGACTTTACTCAGCGATTTTACTGCAATTGCATGAACTTCCTCTCGGATGTAATTTTTCAGTTACTGTATTGTGTGAGGTCGTTGGGCGTATATCTTGTAGCCCCATAGGAAAAAATTGCATGATGATAAATCAGGCGAGCGTGGAGGCCATTCAACATCTCCGAAATAAGAGATGATATGTTGCGGAAACATTCCTCGGATGACAACCATTGAATTTCGTGCTGTGTGAGACCAACGCTGTATGATGACTAAAGGCTTTAAACTGCTTTACTCAGCGATGGGTGTGACTGCGCCACTACAAAGATGTCGAAATTTAAATCGTCTAATTGTTCTGCCCCACCCTGTTAAAAATTAATTCAAGATTTTACGCTCTTGCACCCCCTCCCCATTATTGTTTTCCATAATTTTCACTTAAAAATTAAACTTGTATGTTGTGTTTGTATAGTATCTGCTACTTTTGGCAAGCAGATAAATAGGCCGGGGGCTTTAGAATCGTATATCACGGCGAGTGAGAGAACTAATTAAACACAGAAAGCTTTCATTTACAAAATTTGCTGAAAGGTCATTACAGACTAAGCAATGACAAATAATTTGCGCGTTTGCTTTGAAAAATTAGACAACAAATGTCTGCTTTTATCCTAATTGAATTGAATAAATCGATGTACTTGAAATATAGTGCAAACGATTACTTTGTATCGTTTTCCAGATGATTAAAACATATTTTAATTGTGCTTGGAAACAACGTACGCATTTAAATGAACAATAAACGAAGTTTGTCATAAAATATTCATATTTAGAGTAACTAAACCGTTGTTATAAGCCGTGTAAACAGATATAACTTTTAGAATGCAGTATATGAAATATTTCTCTTAAATGCGTCAGCATATAAAATTTAATTTTGGATTTACTAAAATAAATTATATGATATTAATGAATTTACATGAAACAAAATGCCGTATATGCTGATTTCTTATAAGAAAATAGAATAATTGAATTTTATCAAGGTTAATAGAAGAGTAAGTACCGCATGTCCATAATTAAAGGACCCTATTGCTAAGTTGCCTACAGGTCATCAGAAAAGTGTGAAATTTTGTGGAGGACTTAATGAAGGGATGGGAATTTGTCAGAAAAGTGACATTTTGTGGAGGGTGTAATGAAGGGATGGGAATTTCTTTCAGCGAAAAAAAAAAAAATAGTTACGAATTTCGCCACCAGAGGGCCGTTTAATAACAGGGTGTCTACAGACCTGTAATTCCTATATTTCCTAAAATTGTACTATATTTTAAAAATAGTACTTTATTCCCTATCAATCCTATAAATTCATTTTTTTTAAATTTTGTGGTTCCTTTCATTTTGGTCATGTGTATGTACACCATCTAGCCAAAAGTAATCGGACACTTTCGGTTTTAGACGTTTTGTCGAATATCTAGAAAAATACTTGACGAATTATCCCGAAATTTCAGGGGTGCAAAAAGGATGTTACATCTCATATATTTCAGCGAAGGTTTTCTCCCGAAGGCAAATAGGGAACCAGTAAAGAAGTGTACCAAAAAAATAATGTTTGGATTCACCCTGTAAAAAATAATGCTTGAAATGCATTGTAGCTGTAGCATATGCTTAAGAGGCTTGTTTTACTTTTCTGTGTCCATTTGTATGAGAATAGCACGTATATTCATGGAGATATAAAGGTTTCTTTAAAAAGGTCGAAATGTTTGTTTATAACACAACAAATTCAGTTTTGTTTGAAATTCAGTTGCTCTCAAAAATAAACAAAACGATAAGGGGTTTTCTCCAAATTTTTATTTTTGGATCGGACAACTTCTTCTCCTTACGCCGATATGAAGTCAGTATTTTTTCATGTCAGCGTAAGAAGAAGAAGTTGATACTGGTGTCCGATCCAAAAATAAAAATTTGGATAAAACCCCCTATCATTATGTTTATTTTTGAGAGCAACTGAATTTCAACTCATTCTATCAAGGATATCTTTCTGAATTTTCAAGATATTTGCTTGGGCTTTTTATAAGAGTAGCTCTATACATTTGGCTAATAAATTATGCAAAAGACAATTTGGTAACGCATGCACATGCGCAGTTAAACATTATTTAATATAAATGCTCATATTTCATCAAATATTTAATATTTTTATATTCTGTTTGCAGGGTTTTGTCTGTACTGTAGTTTGTCAAGTTTCCTGTAAATGAAATTGCATTGAGTTGAAAATCCTGCGTGTTATAAACAAAAAACTTACGAAAACATTTCGACCTTTTTAAAGAAACCTTTATATCTCCATGAATATACGTGCTATTCTCATACAAATGGACACAGAAAAGTAAAACAAGCCTCTTAAGCATATGCTACAGCTACAATGCATTTCAAGCATTATTTTTTACAGGGTGAATCCAAACATTATTTTTTTGGTTCACTTCTTTACTGGTTCCCTATTTGCCTTCGGGAGAAAACCTTCGCTGAAGTATATGAGGTGTAACATCCTTTTTACACCCCTGAAATTTCAGGATAATTCGTCAAGTATTTTTCTAGATATTCGACAAAACGTCTAAAACCGAAAATTTTCTAACGTCCGATTACTTTTGGCTAAATGGTGTATGTTAGTCAACTGCATTCGAACTCCTCTGCCTAGATTGCCTATACAATTACGTATGGTCTTGCCCCAGACTTTCAAGAAGAATTATCAAGTGTACTTCATCAGAGCAATTTCTATGTTGTGATGTATGATGAAAGCCTGAACAAGATAGCTCAGAAGGGACAAATGGATATTGTAATTCGTTACTAGAGTAATGAAAAAATCAGAAGATTCCGCACCATATTTGACCTCGTCATTTTTAGGGTGTACCACAGCAGATCACTTATTTGAACCATTACCACAATGTAAGTTTCAAAAAATTCTGCAAATAGCAATGGATGCGCCAAATGTGAATCTGAAGGTGTTGAGAGAAATAAAGAAATTTATGGAGAACAGCAATCCAGATGAGCGAGTATTATTTGACTTGGGAACTTGTTCCTCCTTATATATAGTTCATAGAGCATTCAAATCTGCCCATAACAAGTGCAAATGGCAGATTCATTATTTTTTTGCGCTGCCTATTTTATTTGTTTAAGAACTTCCTTCTCGAAGAGTGCAGTTTAGGGACATCACAGGTTCTTCAATATTCCCTAAGAAATATTTGCGCAATCAGATGGATAGAAAATTCAGCAGCAGCAGAGCGTGCCATCATCTTGTTTCCGTGTTTAAGGGAGTGTGTATCTAAGTTATCTGAGCCACCACAAAGTGAGAATTTCACAAAATTGAAATAATTTTTGAAAGACAGTGCGTTGGAAGCAAAGCTTGGATTTTTTCAGTCTGTTGCATTAGAGTTGGAAGTCTTTCTCACGGCCTATCAATGCAGTGAACCTCAAATTTCATTTTTTTATGCAGACACTATGCTACAAGGTCCCATGAAGCGATTCATTAAAAAAATGTGATGGTCACTGCTACGAACTCTTTATATGTACTGTATGCAAGATTGATGTCACGTGGATTTACGGAGAAGAGGAGCTCTCCGAAACCGAAAGGGATTGATGACGTCGCCAGAGGACGTAAGTTTTGGAGAGCCACTCCGAAAGCGAGAACGAGATGCGAGGACGAGACTAGCGGGAAGGTTTCATGGCAGCACGAGAGACGGCCGCAACTGGGAGAATGGCACGGAATTTTACCGGGAGATTCAAGGTTCAGAGGCGAGGGACAACGACGACGAAAGCGAGCGAAGCTGACAAAGCAAGGCTGCGCTACACCGCCGAGCTTCGTTAAGAGCGTGAGCAACGAGGAGGAGCGGGACTCAGCGGCAACGACGGCCGGCGAGGAGAGAGGTTTCG
Source organism: Rhysida immarginata (assembly GCA_023313115.1). Lineage (NCBI taxonomy): Eukaryota > Metazoa > Arthropoda > Chilopoda > Scolopendromorpha > Scolopendridae > Rhysida > Rhysida immarginata. The sequence continues at coordinate 2,306,073 of JAHWFO010047224.1, read as the reverse complement.
CAGACGAGCCCGACATCGTTGCTGGAGAGCGGAACGTTAATCCTTCGAACCTGGACGGACCTTGGCAAGGCTTGCTGGCGCAAGTGATTCGAACTATACTGCTCGGTAACGGAGAAATTGTGACGGAGCCCACCCAGCAGCAGAAGACGAGCCCGACGGAACGAACTCGTCTAACGGAGTCGTCGACTGGATATGAGCGACAGCGACGCGGAGTTGTAGGCGAAAGCACGCCAGGACTATTCTATGCTTACGGTAGGACTTTTAATTATACAAATACCGTGGCTAATGTGAGCTGTATAGTGTGGCACAATTTAACATTGCTGGACATTGGAGTTCAACGGGGGATAGAAAGACTCTTTCGTGTAGTTTTTCAATACGACGCACTCGCACTTTCTCAAAGTGCCGACGTAGTTGGCGTCTTCCCGATTTCACTGGGCGGCTACATGTTAAATGGCGTGGGAGGAATATTTCCTCGCGACGAGGTGTCTTACCCGTTATTTTAAATGTTCTTTATTTCAAATGTGCCTCGAGTTTGTGGTGAAATAGTTTTCTTGTGGATAATTCAATGTATTACGCAGTTAAGAGCTCCATCCTTCATTTGTGGCGTAACAAAGTGCTGGAGATTATTTTATTAGCTATTGATTAATCAGTATCTTACGGCTTTCAGTTCCTGACCTGTGCTTCGTTATATTTTTTGTCATTTACAGCGGGGCTACCGATATTGATAATCATGTGTGTATGCAGTATTCTGCTTTATCTGCGTTCCCTCTAATTGAAGTGTGTTTGCGTGATTTGACGGTGCTACGAGTTTCGTCTCATCGAGCGCCTACGAGGGCTTCACTGCGAGACTCGTAATCTATGATCATCGTAGCGTCACGCCTCACTCTACATTCGGCATCCAGTTTTCCGGAGTTTAACCCAAAAGGCTTCCCTGGATTTTAGCTTCGAGCGACGAGCGTCTTCCCACGTCGTCTGGACTTTACAATAGTTTTTCTTCAGGAGTGCGCATTGCCACTGAGTTAACCTCGCCTCAGTGCATGCGGCTCCCCTTCATCCTTTGATTATCTACGATCAAGCTTTTCTCTCCCAGCGACGTTGGAAGCGGCTCTTCTCTTCCCGGACTTTTTACCAAACTCTCGATCTAATTATAGACAATTGAATCGCTGATAAGACTGAATCTCCCTCTTCTCTTTATGACTATGACAGGCACAACTGACGACTGACGTTTCATCCCGTATGTATTTTCTTCTCTGACGAGCCATCAGAGGAGGGACTCTTTATTATTTTCTTCAACTTCCACTGCAAATTTAGACTTTGGTGAACTTTTTAATCCAACGGATGTATTGAAGCGCCACAGCTTGGCGAATCAATGCATCAAGAACTTTCTTTTTGACTTTATTTATTTTTTTGAATAAAATATTTTTTCTTCCTCGTTCCGCATCTTTGTCTCTATTTTTACTCTGCTAAATCCACGTGACAATTGACTAAAGTAACAAAGAAAATTACACTTCACTGCAGAGTGTTTTCCAGTATTGAAAGGATAGTAAGGGGATAACACAAGTGGATGTAGTTGCATTTCATAAGGACTGTCGTGGCTTCTTAATAAGCTTATGTGAAAAGCTTTTTTGAAAAATCACCATTAAAGTTCAGGCTTGTACAAGGTGCAAGTTTTTTTGACCCAAATGTGATGCTGAGTGAAAATCTGCGAGAAAGTCATTTGTCAGCAGTTCTGCTGGATTTCGTAGAGGACAATAGAATGTCGACCACAACAGTAGATATTGTGAAGAGGGAATATTTGCGATTTTGTAATTCAAGTGATGTTAAAGAAGCCCTCCGTCTTTTTAATCGTAAAACTTCAAGGCTAGACCACTACTTGCCGGAGCTAATAGAAAGTGGATTGTTTAACGATTCTCTCCTTGGATTTGGTAGGCAGATTCTCGTACTATCACATGGCAAAGCTGCTGTGGAGAAGTTTTTCTATTAATAAGGAATGCCTCATTGAGAACCTAAAAGAGAAAACACTAGTTGCACAAAGAGTGGTCTATGATGCAGTTACAGCAGCAGGTGGCATCAGAAAAGTGCAAGTTACTAAGAAAATGATGCTTTCAGTCAAAAATGCATCAAGTCGAAAGAATGATGCATTAAGGAGACAAAAAGAAGCAAACGATGCTGAAAAACAAAAACAAAAGAGACTTGCAGAAGATTTTAAAATTTTGCAAGCAAAGAAAAGAAAAATGTTGCAACAAAAAGAGGAAGAGTTGAATGTCCTAAACAAAGAACTTGAAAGCGTAAAGAAATTAACGAAAAGTTAAAATATTATATAGCAATGTTTTATATCATACAAAAAGTGTGTTGATACAATTTTGTTTTTGTTTCGTTAAAATCACATTAAAAGTTTACAAAATCATACTCTTATTTCCTTAAAGTGGGTCCTATATATCCTATAAATATACTATATTTTGGAGAAAAAACATCAATAGACACCCTGAATAACTAATTACACATTTAGCCACACGTGTACAATAGTTTAACAAGTTCAACATGTGTAAAGCACAACAAATTACAACATAACATGTTCTACATGATGGCCATCATTTTCAGATATCATCTGAAATCGCAAGATGGCATGTTTCACATCGTAAATTTTTTATTTTTAGAAAGTTTATCCAGGACAGATTTAAAATCCGTGATTCCTTACATGAAACGAGAAGTGTATTTAACATTGATTCAATCATTAAGCGCTCTCTTTTTAACACACTAATTAATTTTGTTACGAGAGGATGAGCGTTCCAGACATCTTCGATGGTTTAATTTTCATGATTTAAAAAGAACTCGCAAAGACTACGTTTTTAGATAATCACTAAAATGGCGAGCTAATCTGCGAGTAATTTACCCAATTGCTAAGATCATAAAAAAGTTTATGGAAAATTTTGCAGATATTAACCTTGAGGAATTAGGTGACAAACATTTGTAATTGTTTGATTGAAGCTTTTAGCCGTTTAGTATTGGTTTTTCTTTTTTTTTATTTTTGTTTATTTCCTTCCATCTTTGTATTTTTTTCTCGGTGCTTGTTTATTCTTTTTGTGTCGTTGTGTCGCTTACATTTTTCTTTTTATATCTTGTTACATGTTTGATCATTAACCCCGTTTCGGGCATTGCCAGTTTGGCAACTTGGGGCTCTTCCCACCCGATGGTCAGGTGGGCATCCCCTGTTGTCACATTATTATTATTTATTTATTTATTTATTTATTTATTTATTTAAAATTATTTTTATTATTATTTACACATAGTACAGCATGTACGTGTAAAATTTTAAATGCAAGAGATAAAGCTGTATTGTTTAACGTGTTGTATAATAAGACTTTAAATATCTATAGAAATGGTGGCAAGTCATTGTATATGATTATGCTTTGCAGTCTATTGTACACGAATTTTTCCGTATCCGAACAAGTCGAGATGTTTCAACGGAGTTGCCGGAATACTGGAGGAGATTCTGGGATCTTTAACTGGACGAAGGATCTCCGTTAACTTAAAGCCGTTTGGGATGTTAGATCAGGTGATATATCATCTGTAATTTTAGGAGTAAAAAATTGTTGTAGAAGAAGAAGGAATTCCAGTCAGGGTCTTGATCCAGTCAATATATTATAAGGGAAGGTATGAAGAACTTTGGGTGTAGAATAACGGACTATTCGCCAGATTCGGGGTGGTCTTGCGTTGGCGAGATAAATAAACGTTTTGCCTCGCGAACCGCCTTTTTATAGTTAATAGATGCAATTCTTTATTCTTGCAGGTTATCTATATTAATATGCTGTTGATAGTTTTTATACTTTTCAGTGTATAATTCCACAATTTTAATATTGAAGAATTCCACCAGTATTTTAATGAACGGCTTTTATAAACTCTTTTGCACTTAAAAGTTAAGCCAGCTTGAATGGCTGCTCTAAATAGGATGTCTTCAAGTAGGTATAGTTGTGAATTAACGCTCTTTGTTTGATAGAATTGTGATCAATCTGTCAGGTAAAAAACTAAACGATATTTATTCCAATATCCATGTTCATAACTGAGAAAAACTGAACACGTGTCTCGTAGTATTCTTACATCACTGGACGGAAAGGTAAGCGATATCGAGATAGCTGAACTTCCAGGAAATGTGGTTGGAGCATGTTTACTATATTGGAAGGAATATGAAATATAAATATGATCTATAAGAGATTTCATATTCCTAGATATTAGATATTCGGGTAGAGTCAGTATAATTTGTTTCATACCCAGGGCCTTATTAATTGATCGGCCTCGGTGGCTCAGGGGTTGCGCGATCGCCTCTGATGCCCGAGGACGCGGGTTCGACCCCGGCCGAGGACGACGAGGATATTTTCAGGGTATATAATCCTGAGATCACGCACTTCCTTCGGAAGGGAAGTAAAGCCGTTGGTCCCGTGTAGTCGTTTGCCGGCTGCACGTTAAAGAACCCTTGCGAGGCAAAATTTGCGGCCCCTATAACGCCGTCCTGAAGTGACCATGGCAGTTGAAAAGGACATTAATACCAAGCAAACCAAACCAAACCAAACCTTAGAAATTGATAACACAAGACGTAGTTCTGGAGTTATTTCAAGATAATTACATTTAAAATCGCATATGATAAATGTGCTGAATTGTCAGTCGGTCATTTTAATATACACAGGACGAATATAAATCTTTATTAAAATTTCTTGGATAGTTGATACTGTAAAATTGGACCCATGTTAATTTCCAACATCTCAATTTACGAGGGTTGGGGCAAAAGTCATGGCAACTATTTTTTTTTCTTGAAGATACCAGTCCGGTTGGAAAATGTGACATATACAGACGAAAGGACAAGATGTTAACTACATGTGTGGACAATGAATAGCACTGAAATATCGTAACCCACTAATTTATTACGGTAGTATACAGGGCAATATGGCCTTCACGGTGCAAAAGAATGACAACACAGTACACAAAAAGTTGACATGACAAACCTGGGCCTAAAGACCCTCAAAATAGTCCCCTGCTACTGTCACCACACGCTGCCAACGATGTGGGAGGCGCTGAATACCATCAGCCTCAGCATTTGCCGCACCATGTGTGAATCGGGTCACCTGTTGGCCCACAGCATTAGAGTGTGTAGGGCAGCTACTGCGACGTTGGAGATGGGAAGAATTGGAGCACCCACCGTACTCTCCCGACATTTCGCCCTGTGACTTTGATCTCATTCGCAAGATTAAGGAACCACTACGTGGTAGGCGGTTTGCAACACGAGAGGACATTGCTAATGCTGTGTGCCAACAGGTGACCCGATTCACACATGGTGCGGCAAATGTTGAGGCTGATGGTATTCAGCGCCTCCCACATCGTTGGCAGCGTGTGGTGACAGTAGCAGGGGACTACTTTGAGGGTCTTTAGGCCCAGGTTTGTCATGCCAACTTTATGTGTACTGTGTTGTCATTCTTTTGCACCGTGAAGGCCATATTGCCCTGTATACTACCGTAATAAATTAGTGTGTTACGATATTTCAGTGCTATTCATTGTCCACACATGTAATTAACACCTTGTTCTTTCGTCTGTATATGTCACATTTTCCAACCGGACTGGTATCTTCAAGAAAAAAAATAGTTGCCATGACTTATGCCCCAATCCTCGTATTTCTTCCGTTAATTTTTTTTAAAAAGTGACGTAAAATTACAAAAGATTCAAAACGGCATATAGGTAAGTCTGTAAAAAAAATTCAATGGTAACCTTAATTTAGAATTTTATGTCATGGTCTTTAAATGTTTGTAGCTTTATATAGGCTTTTCTGCAATACCTATTAGGGCAAAATTTAGCAACCATCAGTCTTTAAACTTATATGTTCTTTAAACTTCTATTCGTACACATATGTATTGTGGAGAAGCTAAATCACACGCGCTACCTTCGGCGAAAACGTGCTTCCCTGTTGTGCATGAGTGCTCCGTGTGTCTAGCACTTTTCTCGTCTTCATCCTTCTTTGTCTTAAATTACTTTAAAGTTTTAAAAGATTAATTTGTTAAACATTTGCTGATATTTTAGATCTACACTAACTACATAATTTCCACATTTTAGTAAGGAATTCATTATTGAAAGCCTTCCACTCTTGGAACACTCTTTGTATAAATAATTATGAACGTTAGGTGTGTAATTCCAATTTATTTGAAATTTCATTTGATATAAAATAATTTCAAAGGCATTTCGTTCGCAAAAACAATTTTCGAAAACATTTTAAGTTAACAAAGTTTAAAACTTTAAAATAATTTCAAAACCTTCGTGAAATCGTTAAAATAAATCCTGGTATTAAGGTTTTACTTCCTTGTTATTTATAGTGTTTGGAAGCTCTCTTAGTGGATTAAAGAATGAAGTATTTATTCCGAACAAAAAGAAATTGGTAAATATAGTATATTTATTAATTACTTTATAGGATGATACACTCGTATGTTGAATTGCTTGGGAAAAATGTCATAAAAAGGAGATGGCATGTGAAACGATTTTATCATTTTAATTTATTTTTTTTCCCCGTGCGTTGATTGCTTTGCCTCCGGAGGGTAACTTAAAGTTCCACTACGAGAACTCATAGATCATTGTCATGAGTGCGAGCGCAAAAGAGAACAAGGCCTAAGGGTCATTTTCGTTTCAAGTTCCAAGTTAATGAGACGATGAAAACGGATGCAAAAATTTGGATCATTAAAAGTAGAATCCTCGTGGAAATTCGTTTGAGTCATTTCTTGAGTCTCATACATTCTCATTAGAAAATTTAATTTTGTTCTTTTGAATCGAATGAAACTTAGACGATCGAACAACAAATTAATATTTTAATAAGGTTCAATGGTGTTTATCGCAGCATTCTTTTTTTAAGGAATGGGAGCATGAAAATGTCCTCTGTGAATCATACAATTTCCAGCCACTGCACAGTAACTTTTGAATCACCCTGTATTATACGAGAAGATATCAGAAAGTAACACCATTTATTTTTAAGGGAGGAAATATAGTCGTTGTAATATTTAACATAGCCAAAGAGAAGCCTGAGTACCTGCACAGACAGTACGTAACAAGAATTGCTCCTGCGCACGCGGACTGCGTGCTACCAGTCGTTTAAAAAAATGGCTGCCGCTATCATATCGTCTACAGTGGAAGAACAGCGAGCTGTTATACGGTTTCTTTTCGTAAAAGGTAAGAAACCCGCTGAAATTTATTGGGAAATGGTAGAAGTTCACGTGCCGACTGTCTGGACTCTTCCAATGTGGCAATTGGTTAAAATCTTTCGGGAAGTAAGATTTAGCCTTGCCGATAAACAGCGTTCTGGGTGGCCTGCGTTAGCGGCAACACCAGCCATTATCGAGGACATTAACAACACAATCAGAGAAAACCGTCTCATTTCCTTGAAAGAAGGTGAATGAAACGTTTCACCTATCCTAGGGATCTGTATGGGATATTGTACATGGGAAGCTTGGATACCGCAAAGTGTGCTGGCGTTGGATTCCAAAAAGTCTAATACCAGAACAGATCGCCAACAGAATGGCGTGCAGTCTGCAACATCTCCAGCGGTACGACCAGAAGGAAAAGGCGTTTCTGAATGGCATTGTCACAGGATATGAGTTCTGGGTCTTGCACTTCACACCTGATCCTAAAACTGCAAGCATGTTATGGAAACATCCACATTCTCCGGTTCGCAAAAAACTGAAAGTTTCTCCTTCACTTGGAAGATTATGCTTACAGTTTTTTGGGATATGCAAGGCATCCTACTAGCAGAGTTCCTGACTCGTGTGTCAACCGTCAACGCCGCTACCTATTGTGAAACGTTGACTAAATTGCGGCATGCTATTCGGGATAAGTGACCAGAAAGAGGAAACGATGTTCGACTTCATTACAATGCACGCCCGCATATGGCCAACGTCGTACAAGTTCCGTTTCCGTTGGGAGGTTCTGGACCACATAGCCTATAGTCCGGACTTAGTGCCCTCCGATTACCATCTCTTTAGTCCCATGAAGAGATTTCTGGATGGTCAGAGGTTTGAGACTAACCTGGTCTAGTCAAATCTGGCGTAAGCTATTGACTGTATTTTATGAGCCAGGTATACTGAAACTGGTGCAGCGTTGGGATAAATGTCTAATCGTCAAGGTAAAAGATATTCTAATGTCTATGTGGAAAAGTAGAAAGACGTGTAGTTTCACCTGCACTTACTTGTAATTTTGTAATATTTTGTGAATTTCTTTGAAAAAAAAATAAATGGCATTACTTTCTGATATCTCCTCGTACATCATGTTTCCAAAATAGTTTATAGAAGTAAAAAAAAATATAATTTTTTTAAGGTTTAACATGCGGATGCTTTGGCAATTACAATACATCTTTACAAGTGTAAACGTATCATAAAACTGAAAGGTTTAGTTATTTACATTTCAAGCCCGCTTATATATTAACGTCGCGAGGTTAGTAACCCTATGAAGGATCTCCAGTGATCGCGAACTTCCGCCATCAGGCGCATATCTTCAATGGTAATACCAAGAGACTCGAACCCAGATTCTTCAAGTAGTTTAGTCATCTTATTATAGGTCAAGCACCGTAGCCGACGAAAAAGATAGTCAGGTGACTTTTCAGTGCAAGCATTATCTTCATCAACCATCATTGATGCAACATACAAACACGACCAACCGATTGGTGACGCAAACAGAACCGGCAAATGCAAGCAAACGAACATAAACAAAGTCATATACAGGGTGTAACAAAAAGATCGCGACAGTGAAATATCGCGAGAAATACCATCGGATCGAAAAAACAAAAATCAAGGGTTTAATATTTTCTAAAAAGCTATCCAATGATACCATACTCTAACCTATCAACTCCACCCTCTGAGGGTGGGGGAGGGGGCAACTTTGTAATCTTAAATATGAACCTCTATATTTAATGTGTATTAAAGTTTGGACTTTTGAAATTCTGACGTCGGATTTTTAAAGACCATCAAAAAGTAGAATAGGGATGTCTCTAAACCCACCCTCTCTTTGTCTTTATCGAAAAAATTATGTTCAAAACTTTAAAAGTTCGACACTATCTGTAACTGTATTTCCCAAACGGTTGGATCAATTGATAACCGGAATAAAACATTTCTCAAATGTTGAGTACAAACTCAAATACCATTAAAAATAGGGGTTGCTATTTATTATTTCAATGATTCCCCCTCCCCCTCTCTCAAGGATTTGGTATCATTGGTTAGCTTTTAAAAATATTAACGCGTGTTTTTTTGTGTTTTTCTTTCGATCCGATGTGTATTTCTCCAGATATTCCGCTGTTCCGATCGTTTTGTTACACCCGTATATAGATTATATAGATAACAAATTTACATCCCCTATTTTACCCTTTTAGGGGAAGAATTTCTTAAAATCTTTTCTTAGTGGATATTGACGTCAAAAAAATAAACCTACTGTTAAAATTTCTTGTAATTGAATCGGTCATTTCAAAAACCTCTTAAGTCATATTTTTTTCCAACATGCTTCTTTTGCTGAAAATAGTTCCTTAAAGGGAACTGCGTATTCTGGGTAAAAAGCACGTAAGTCAATACATTCCTTCCTCTTCAAATAACACCGTGTGAAAGACGTTCATTGCATAAACAACATTAGTCAGTGACTTAAGAGGTTTTTGCATGCACTACTAGATGGCGGGAGTAGTTTTATGACTGAGTTTGACGTTTTAAATTTGCTTAGTTCCATGGCCGTACCCAGGGGGGGGGGGCTGCAGCCCCGCCCGAAATTTTCCACTTTGTCAACTGATTCTGTTGCTTGGGGACCCCCCCCCCAGTAGAAGAATAGGGCCACCCCCCACCGAAATAAAATTCTGGGTACGGCCCTGCTTTGTTCTGATTGGTTCAACAATATTCAAATCTTCAATTTGATACCAATCGTCATTAACGCCATATTTGTCTTTTACTCAACTATTTTGTGCGAAAAGTATTTAATTTTAGCTTTAAAAATGTCTACACGTGAAACAGAGAGTGATGGTGAGCCGAAAAAGAAGAGAAGGTGTAATGCCTTAAAGTATAAAAGAAATGTTATAAAAAATTCTAAAGTTAAAGGACAGGCATATACTAATTATCGAGGAAAACAAATAGCTCCGAGATGTACTGGTCAAAATTGCAGGCAAGTTTTTTATAAACGTTCAGTCAGTTTACGTTTTCTATCGAGTCCTATATAAACCTAATATATCGCTTATTTATTGCAGATGTAAGAAGGAATGTTTTGCGAATTTCCACCAAGATGACACGGACTTTTGCATTTCAAAAATTAACTTATTTTCAACAAAAAATGATCAGGATATATTTCTTCAATCACTCATTGAAAAGTTACATATTAAACAGAGGCGTCCTCGAAAGAAAATGCTACACAGAGGCAAAATGCTTTTCAGTTCCATGTTTTAAAACAAACTGATAAAGTTAAAGTCTGCAAGAGAGCATTTATCAGCCTATATGGAGTTACTGAAGCCAGAATTCGCAGACTTTGTGATTTGCTTAGTGAAGGGAAGAGTCCTACAGATAACAGAGGATGTCACCCGAAAGCAAATACAGTGCCAAAAAATACATGAACACATCCTTTGCTTTCCTAGGAAAAAGACACATTACGCAGGAAAAGACATTCAATATCTTGATGCACGATTGGATGTCAAAAAAATGCATTCAATGTTTAACGAAAAACGTCCAGATCTCGGTATAAAGTACAAATTTTACTTACAATTCTTTAATGAAAACTTTTCCCTTAGATTTGGTCGACCACAAGTCGACTCATGTATAACTTGCGAAGAACTATCAACAAAAATAAAACAATCAAACTTGTCAGAAAATGCAAAACGTTCGGTAGTAGCTCGGTTAAAAGACGTGCCAAGAAGCTTTACAACAAAATTTCATCAGTTCAAGATCTTTGTAAGGAACGAGATGATGTTGCAGATATGACATTCGATTATATTCAAAATCTACCATTGCCACACATACCTATACAAAACATTTTTTATTTACGGCAATTATGGGTTCACTGTTTTGGTATTAAGGATTTAAAAACAGGCAAATCGACATTTTACATGTATCACGAAGGCATTGCTAACAATGGAGTCAATGAGGTTTGTTCAATGTTGATGCATTTTATAAAAAATAATATTGGACCACATATTAAGTATTTATATCTATTTTCCGACGGCTGCCCCGGTCAAAATAAAAATAATACATTGTTGAGATTTATGTTGGCTTTGACTGACTCTAAAAGATTTGAAAAAGTTTATCAGTATTTTCCCATACGTGGTCATTCGTTTTTACCAAATGACCGTAATTTTGGAGTCATAAAAAAATGTTCTAAAGCATGATCGTATCTACGTCTCAGGAGAATACATTGATTTGGTTTCAAACTCCAGCTCAACATTTACAGTCATAGAGCTAAAAACTGAAGATGTTTTGGAATTCAAGAAATGGTGGCCAAATTTGTACAAAAAAACATGTTTGTCAACTGAATCTTATGGGAAAAAGTCCCAAAAGAACAGAAAAAAATCATTCGCACCTTCGACATACATGAGTTTTCAGTATGAATTCAGATAGAAAAGGTACTAAAATAGCCGAGGAATATATTGATGGATTGATAAAAAAAACTTACAACTTCTGTTTCGCTTCCATCAGCCAAGGCTTACGATTTAAAAGTGCCCATCAATAAAAAAAAATTAGACGATTTAAAGCAAGTTCAGGATAGCATTCTGGAAGACATATGCCATTTTATAACAACATTTTTAGCTGGCCAACTGCAAATGTTGAAGATAATCCAGATGAGAATGATGGAGAATATGACTATGTACCTTAAAGATATTAAAAAATGACAAATTAATACATGTAAAATGTTAATAAGGTTATTTTTAAGTGTAATTTTCAATAATAAGCGATAAAGAATATGATTACTACGATTGTTTTGATTAAATTATGTATCACTAACCTTATTTCTTGCTAAAACAACATAAGTCAAGAACAGTTTTTCAGGTTTTTTTTCATTATTTTTATTAATAAACTGTGATGGTTATTAACTATTTAAATTTTTTACCACTCAAATACTAAATTAAGCATAAAAAATTCTTTAAAACTCATTTGTTTGTGCGTGAAACAGTTTATATTGATTCCTGAAAAATTGTAATTGAGTGACTTATGAGGTTTTTGAAAGGACCGATTCAGTTAGCTTCAACAGTTTCAGCTTGGCGTTGATGAATCAGTGAATAACCAATTAAACAACAATCAATGCATTATAGGAACGCGGATGTTTACAGACAATAGTCTTCATTCAAGATGGTACAGCAACTCATGTGGGTCGCCCAGTAAAGGAACTTCTTCGTACCCACATCGACGATGAACGTGTTCTATCGACACACTTTCCAAATACGTTTCCAAATGCGTTTATCAGATATTAATCTAAGTAATTCTGGCTGTGGGGAACCCTGAAGGCTCGTGTTTATCATGGAGGCGTACGGACCTTGCCTGAAGTGAAAGCCAAGTTTGGTTGTTCACAGACGCATTGTGCTTTTGCATATGGCGCCACTTTTTCCCCTGGTAATAAATTTTCCGTTGAAATTCTCTTCCCCATGCTCTGCTTAGCATGTACACAAAGTTTCATCACTATCCGTGCAATAACGCGGTCTGCAGCCAACACCTCCTAGACAGAAGGCCTGATAGCGGAAACTCGTGCATTGTTGCATCATCATTAGTCGACCAAATTAAGGTCTTATTATTGGTAGTAATAGGATTAATTATGGTTGACTATCGACTAATGATGATATAACAAGGCCTTCTATCTAGGTGGTGTTCCTGCAGCCCGCGCAGAAAAGGGGAACTCATATAACCACCTGGTATGTTAATTAAATAAATTCTTGTAAACATTCCAAGGTGGAGCTTTAGCAGTGAAGCAGAAATACATTTATACATTTATTAACAAGAAATTACTCCCCCCCCCCCCCGAGCAGGGAAGTCAAATAGCAGACCCTGCGGTCATCAGTTTTTACCCCTTTATCTGCACTTTTTACCTCCCGCCAAGTTTTTTTTTGATTTTCTCGAAAGTAGTGTGTAGAAAATGTAAAAAAAACTCGTATCTTCTTTCCTTTCTCATCATTTTCGATGGAATGATATATTACTGCCATATGTTGCCGACCAAGTGATTGCCACCCCCCGCAATTCGACCCCACTGGAACAATTGGGCCTAAACTAATGTAGATCTTGCCTAGAGGAATCTGTATACTGAATTTCACTCCTTTACGTATCTAAATGGCACATAGATCTTTTGTCCTCTCTGAATCCCACCCCCGTGATTCCGACCCCTGTGTACCAATCAAAACCAAACGAAATAGTGCAGATGGACATGCCCATAATAAGCTACATTCCGAATTTCAACCTTCTACCTCAAAAAATGTAGAAATTATGAAGGGGACGGACTGACATTATAAAACCAATAACTAGCTCCATTCTTCCGCTACTTAATAATATAGATTATGAGCACTTGAGCAATCGTGCGTCGACAAAGCGATTTCACGTGCGCGCGCTGATGTCAGTAATGCTTAAAAGATGAACAGAAAATAACAATATATTCATTCTTGACAAATCGATGGTTATATGACATGCCATTATCTTTGTGTTCTTTACACTCACTGCTTTAGCACGTGAATTCGATTTGAAGGGGTCCACGAAAAATCCTAAAAAGTTGATACGGCCTAGCTAAGACCTTGATGGTCATATTTCTGAAAACATAATTTGAAAAAGTTAATCCGTTTTCAAGTTATCGTGCAAACGGCGGACGGACGGACGGCAGGATAAACGCACAGACCAAGGGCGCATTCTTATAAGTAGCTTTTATGCTAAAGCTCCTAATAAAATCTTGTAAACATTCCAAAGAGGAGCTTTAGCAGTGAAGCATTTAAACATTTATTAAAAATAAATTAACCCCCCCCCCCCGAGTAGGGTAAGGCAAGTGCAGATCCTGCGGTCATCTATTTTCATCGCTTTATCTGCACTTTTTACTTCTCCCCAAGAAGAACATAATATGTAGAAAATTTAAAAAACCTCGTATCCTTTTCCTTTTCTCATCATTTCCGAACGTATGATATATCACATGCCATATGTTCCTATAGTTCTAAGGACCAAGTGACTGCCAACCCCGCAAATCCGACCCCACTGGAAGAATTAGGCCTAAACTTCATAGTAATGTACATCTTGCCTAGAGGAATCTGGATACTGAATTTCACGCCTACCTAAATAGCACATAGATATGTTGCCCTCTCTGAATCCCACCCCCGTAATTCCGACCTCAGTGTATCAATGAAAACCAAACTAAATAGTGCAGATGGACATGCCCATAGTAAGCTACATTCAGAATTTCAACCTTCTACCTCAAAAAATGTAGAAATTATGAAGGGGACGGACTGACATTATAAAACCAATAAATAGCTTCATTCTTCCGCTAATCTTATATATAAAATTCATTTTCTGTCTTGTTTGTTTGCCCACTGACAGTTTTTGCCATCGGATGGCGTCACCATCGCACGACGATTCTTGTTCGACCATGATTCTTATTTCGTTTAGAGCCGGTTCTACTAACCTCGGAAAAATCCTCAGATAGAATACGAGTAAGTACTGGAATAAAGCTCAGATAAGTCAAAACGGTGTTCTACCATCCTCAGATAGGATAAATCCTCAGATAAACACCAAAATAAACCAAAGATATCCTGATAAAGTTGTACGGTCCTCTAGAGGTCGGATGGCCACTTATTCCTCGTATATTGAATCGTTTCGCTCAAATTTACGAGCGTTAATGGCGGTACTTCCGGTCCGCTTCGATTTGAAAATGCCTTCAAAACCATAGTATATCGTGTTATATAATTACCATTTTAAAATACGACGGTATGAATAAGTTTTAGGGTACAAGTGAACAGCAGATTAGATCTAGGTTACCTGTCTGCATTTCATTTTCAATGATCGACAACATAGCCCTCAAAAGGAGAAACGAAACGGAAGTTTTCCGTCTCTGAGATCTGAGTTCTCTATAGCTGCTGCCACGTAAGTAGAACGATCTTTTTGACATGCGCAGTAAGTCTTCTCATCAATTTGCTTTGTCTGGGTTTTACCCATGATGCACTTGTTCTACTATAGTAAAGGCGGAGATATCGTTGAAACGTGGAAAGCCTATTAAAAGTCATAATATAAAACAAATTGCCTTCGAATCGACTATTCTGCGTCATTTTTTAATTTATTAATTTATTAATTTCATTTTTCAATTTCATTTATCTGTTTAAAAGAAAAAACGAAAATAGAAACTAAATATAAATACGAAAACAATGTTTCGAAAACGAAAGCGGATGTTTCATGGAATAGCTAAGCGATTTACTTCCCGTTAACGTCTATTGACTGGCGTTAGAAATGACGTCATCCTGTCGGCTGCTTTAGCTGAATTTGGTTTCGCGTGTTTTTTCTGCCGTGCCGCATTTTAATATCAACACTGACTGGAAAACTTTTGTTTTTTTTCCACGGTAGAGGGCTTTCTCTTATCATTGTAGGCTATGCATTGACTGGAATGAATACTTTGGTTTTTTCACGATAGATGGAAGCACTAAATATCAAACTGACCAATCACAGTGCGCCTTACATTGCTTGTGCTCTAAAACTTAGATAAAGTTATCCGAGGAATAAAAAATGTTGGTAGAACGCAACTGAAGCGATATACCGGGTTTAAACCTTCGGTAGCTATCTGAGGATTTATCCGAAGTTGGTAGAACCAGCCTTATTTGGATTTTAATCCTCTGGCCTGTGCATACATGCGAACTCCATTGTTGATCTGCTATATTTGCTGAAGAGTAGGGATCCTGAATATAGAATTATCAATGACGTATATTATTAAAGGTATATTCCGAATCCTGTTGTTTGTTAACATCGCCGCCAAAGTGAAACCAAAGACGATAACCTTTCTTATCGTCTTTGGTGAAACCATGCCAGTTCTGGACCGGGGTGAGCCGCGGAATAGTTAGCTGCCTGGCTGCTTTGCTTTGACGATTTTAGGCATGGAATAATTAATTCAAAACCAGTTCCGCGTACAACTATACAAATAAACGCGAGAAAGGATCAGGAATCACTTTCCTCAAGCATAAATCTAAAATACGTAAATGAAATGAAAAAACTTAACTGAAAGATGATCGAAACAAAATTGAAATTTAAACCATAATCGAAACTTGCTTATAAAATATAATAAAATACTTAAAATACAAAGTTAACGAAACGATAAACTTATCACTCCGTGATCGGAGTGTGAAAGAATTATTAATCAGTTCCTATCATGTTTAGCAATGTGTTTTGTATCATCTTCACTCACTTTCGGCCATGAGGGTTCTGAGAGACGGAGCTTCCCAATATTCGCAATTGGCTTCAAGTAAGGCGGTAAGTTTCGAGGTCTAACCACAGCCCATTAGATAATATACGTGGGCTGTGGTTATCTAGTGGGCTGTGGTCTAACTTTAATATACGTCATTGAGAATTAAATATTCAGGATTTCTATCGAAGAGTCGAGTTATGCCATCACCTTCTAAACTACAGGCCTCACAACAGACGATGAAAACGATTTTGACGATTTCAAGGGTCTTTGTCATTAGCGCTCAGGCAACATGGCTGCCAACAAGAAACTTATTTCCGAAGCGATTGCTTTTGCGTATTCGTTTTCATTTCCTGAAGATGAATAAAAAAGTTTTTTTGTGTGTTTGTGAAGTTAAATCAAGAAACCTCTTTATAATTTATATATACATAAAATATATTCCAATTTACATAATTATAAATTGATTATTATCTTTATTTTTAAAAATGAAAATTGTACAAACAAAAAAAAATTGCCGAAAATTATTTGTTCTTCCCCTCTTTTGATATCTATAATCTAAGAAATAACGGGTCTTGATATAGAAACACTAATTTCTTTTATATTTATTTGATAGAATATAAAAATGAATAAAAACAATTAAATTGCCGTCAGTTAAAGTTAAAGCTTTCTGGTCTTTTGCTTCAGCTGCCATCTTGTTTTCGTGATCTTCTCTGTCGAGAGCGAACTGAGCGAGGATAAACTTCGCTCAGTTAGCTCGCGAGCACTCTCGAAGAGCGAGATTTTACGATCGCCAACATTTTGGTGAGCGAAGAATTTACGAACGAATTTGTACTGAGCGCCCTCTGA
This sequence comes from Rhysida immarginata, assembly GCA_023313115.1. Lineage (NCBI taxonomy): Eukaryota > Metazoa > Arthropoda > Chilopoda > Scolopendromorpha > Scolopendridae > Rhysida > Rhysida immarginata. Next base: position 2,288,847 of record JAHWFO010047224.1, on the reverse strand, counting down.
GCGCTCGCTAAGCGCTCAATAAACGAACGCAGCCTAAAAAATAAAGTAAACTTACTAAGTGCACAAATTAATAAAACAAAATGAGTAAAATAATAATTAAATTTAATCATTGCTTTGAAGACATTGTTGTTACAAAAGACATTGCGTCAGCGAAAATGAAATTAACTTCACGTATTGCAAAACTGAAAATATCTTTTTTTTATATACATAATTTATTTTACCATTTTGTAGAGTTAGCTTTTGCCGTAATAACCGTCTCAATTCTTTTAGGCAAAATTCCTGTGTAATATATTTCAAACGTTTTTGATGCATTCAATGAGATTTTTTTTGTTTCTTGGGCGCGGATTCTGGATACTATTTTTTATTATTGTCCATATATTTTCGATTGGATTCATGTCAGGCAAATTTCCTAGCCATTTCAGGACACTTATTTCTCTTTCCCCATTTCTTGGATGTTTAAGCTGGTACACAATCCTGTCGGAAAATAACTTCTTCAGATGATTACACAAATGGATGTATAAGCTGGTACACAAATCTTCTGAATAATTGGAGTGACAAGAGACTTCCATCAGTTCTGTACAAACTTTAGAATGGATCCCGCTCCTCACAATAAACAATTCACCAACACTTTGACTATTAAAACACTATGGTTTTAAAGTGTTGTACTTCTCGGTTGACATTTGAAGGCATTGAATATCTTTTATATCTCTCAACAGATTTCTTTTGTTGAAAAGAAGACTGAGCAATTACGTACAGATTTATTAAAAAAAACTTTTGCAAGAAATTCATCCTATTGTTTCCTGGAAATCACTATATTGTTCTCATTCTGATGCTAAATTGTACTCTCCAATTATCATAATTACATATGCAAAAATGAGAATAGAACAGTATTTAAAAATATTAACCAAGCAATATGCAAACAAGAAATTAAAGTATGCCAAAGGAGTTTTGAAATTTTCCTAATAAAAGAAATAATGAATTCCCACAAGCGAGATTTTTCTTTGTAGCACATAGATATGTTGTCCTCTCTGAATCCCACCCCCGTAATTCCGACTCCAGTGTACCAATCAAAACCAACTAAATAGTGCAGATGGACATGCCCATAGAAAGCTACATTCCAAATTTCAACCTTCTACCTCAAAAAATGTAGTAATTATGAAGGGGACGGACTGACATTATAAAACCAATAAGTAGCTCCATTCTTCCGCTACTTAATAATATAGATTATGAGCACTTGAGCAATCGTGCGTCGACAAAGCGATTTCACGTGCGCACGCCAAATTCAGTAATGCTTAAAAGATGAACGGAAAGTAACAATGTGTTCCTTCTTGACAAATCCATTGTTATATGACATGCCACTATCTTGGTATTCTTTACACTCACTGTTTTAGCACGTTTATTCGAATTGAAGGGGTCCACGAAAAATTCAGAAAAGTTGATACGGCCGAGCTAAGACTTTGATGATCATATTTCTGAAAGTAGACTTTGAAAAAATCAATCCGTTTTCAAGTTATTGTGCAAACGGCGGACGGCCGGCCGGACGGATAAACGTACATACCAAGGGCGCATTCTTATAAGTAGCTTTTATGCTAAAGCTCCTAATAATAATATGAAATCGCTTAAAGCTTTAAGCCATTAGAAATCTGAATTAGCTCAGTGAGGCTCCTATAAGACACGTGATAAAGTAAGGCTGCCCGCGAGTTTCTTCTTAAAGGTGAAACCCTTTGTGATAAAAAGGTTGAACACGATTGTGCTAAATGCTTTATCGTAAAATTAAGCTAAAACTTCTTATTTCGAAATTGGTAGGTACTGATAACCTTCAATCTGGTTTAAATTTTTTTATTTGTGCTATCGACTTACTCATTAACCGTGGGTATACTCATTAACCCCTATATACACGCAGAAAAAATTAATGTACTTACAGAGAAGAAAAAATTATTTAATAATCCCATGGGGGAGGGACATGTTTTAATTACTTGCGTTGAACTATGGGGCTTTTCCATAATTGCCTTTTGACCCGTTGGGGTTCGTTATTTGAAGGCAAATCTTTTCGTCAATATTTGGTTCTCAGTGATTGCTTTTCTTTTAGGGGGAAGATTGAAAATGCCGTTCACAATTTCCATCTGCCGTATCTAGAAAAATGAAAAAAAAACTTATTCCATTAAGAAATATAAATAGAGTACGTTTTGGTGTCCTAAAAGTATGTATCTCTAATTTTTTTGTGAAATCGAACATTTGTTTTTTAAATTCACTTTTATTTATGTTTATTATTTGAATACGCATTAAAAATAAAAGTAAAAGATAGTGGATTGTATAAGAAAGTAGATAGAGTTGACGCATACTTAAAATTTGATTTATGTATCAGGATTAGATAAAAATTCTAGTAATCTTTAATGAAAAGTCCTCATTATGCCTACGTATTATGATCCTTCTACAAATGAATAGATCACGGTTTCTGAAATCTGACTTGTCTTTTTTGAAAACTAGCTTAAACCGTGCGAATGACATTATCACAGAAAAAAATCCTTGTGTTAATACCAAAGAGATTATGTGTCTCCTGTTCCTAATGTTAATGTTTTGGTAGACACTTTAATCCGGATGATGACCGTAATTCGGGAATAAAGGGTCTATTCCCAAAATAAGTTCTCAACAAATAGCCTCAAATGACGTGCCTGTTTCACTTCCTCTCAAACGATTGAGAGATGGGAGTCTCTGTGGAGAAACTAACGGTAACAAATAGAACTACTAAGTGGTATATCTATTCTTTATGCTAAAGGAAACATTATTGCCATTCACTGTGCGATCAAAAGTTTCCGAACACCTATACTTTTGCCATTATTTCACGAAAATTAACATGCAGTTGAAATTTACTTCCATTCTTCCCGTTGGGAAGGTTAATTAAGTGATTGGGTGACACGGTAGGTTGAAAATGTTGAGAACATTTATTTAGTTCGGTTAATCTTAGCGAAAGATTTTTCTTCCTAATCGAGAAAGTGTTCAGCTGCAAGGCACATTTGAGAACGTGTCACAATCGATTTCTGCACATTACTCATAATTGTTTCTGGAATGCTGGAACAAACTGCTACTATCCTTTCTTGAAGGTCAGCTACTGTTGGTGGTGGTGTGTCTAAACTTTTTGTTCACGTAATCCCACAGGAAGAAGTCTAATGGCGTGAGGTCTGGCGATCGCGGCGGCCAAGGTTCTGGTCCAGATCTACCAGTCCAACGTGATGGAAATGTGCTATCTAGCCATTGCCTTGTAATAGTTGCAAAATGTGGTGGTGCTCCATCTTGCTGAAACCAATATGTCGACCGTTCTGATAGGGGCAGTTCATCAAGAAAATCGAACACAACACCATTGAGAATCAGGTCTCGATACCGTAGTCCTGTGAGAGTTTCGTCGTAGAATACGGGCCCAATCAGTTTGGTATCGAAACACATTAACTCGCAAATTTTCTTGATGCGAAACTTCCCGCAACCAGCGTGGATTGCTGCATGCTCAATAACGTAAATTACGTCTGTTAACAGTCCCATACCTTGAAAACTGTGCCTCATCAAACCTTACTGTGTGATCTGCGGATTATCATCAATTTGACAGAGGAGCCAGTTACAGTACTCCATTCGTCTATCGCCGTCGCGTGGCGAGAGAGCTTGATGGCAATGAACTTGGAATGGATGAAATTGTGCTTGTGGAAAACATTCCATACAGATCTTTTGCAGCATCCAATGTTTCTTGCAATTGCTCGAACACTAGTGTGGATTAGCAGCTACTGCAGCAAGCATAGTTGTGATGGTGTCGTCATCCGCTACTGTCCTTGATCGACCCTGACGAGGACGTTGCGTAACACTGCCTGTGTCACGGAACCGTTGGACAATACGCCACAATACACTTCGTGATGGGTGGCGATGAGTCGGATATCTCCCAGCATACAGTCTACATGCTTCCGCTGCATTTTCTTGGCTTGCTCCGTAACAGAAAATCATGTCTACCATCTCATCTTGAGAAAATTGTGACATTGTGGTACAGAAAATGAAAAAGGTCTGACGAATAGCCGATATTAGCAAAATGTTTACTTAACGTTCAAACAAGGCAGAGCAAAATCTAAAAGTGGCCACAAAATAACGAATCTGTTCATTAAGTACAGTCTCATTAATTATATGCAGATACTGTACTATATGCTATTAACATATTCAACTTTTAAACCAATCAAGTAATTCCAACAGAATCTATATATAAATACGGCAACGTATTTTTTGTCGTACACTTTAACCTGTGTTAATGTGGACGAATACGTATGAAACGTATATGGTTGGAAAGGTCCTGTGCTGTAGATGTGCACAATATATTTTGTTTGCGTATTGTTCACGTTAACATAAGTATAAAAGCGTTTCAAAAAAGATAGCATTAAGGAACAGATTGTGCGCCAAATTTGTCAACGCAAGAAGCTACGGTCACGTGATTTGTTTCTTTCTTACACCGTGATCGATGCCTACATTATACTATAGCGATGTGCCGATACCGATGCTGATATCATCGAGTGCTTTAAGGTATAACATAGCCTTTTTTGTTGTTTTTTTTTTAAATATCAAATATCAAACTAATTCAAATCATTTGATCGAATTTCTTTCATTGGGGAATTTCTTAAAATATCTGGAACACTATCATCTTGATATAAATGCTATATTAAATTAAAAATAACCAAGTTATCGTCTTACAAAATTACATTAAAAATCTTTCGATAAGATTTAAACGAACCAAATAAATGTTCTCAACATTTTCTACCTACGTCACCCAATCACTTAATGAGCCTTCCCAACGGTGTGCTTCACTGCAATTCAAATGTGTTAGAAACCGCAGCCAACCTGGCCAGCCCAAGCTGACCTTGAATGACTCTTTCTCGCCCATTTTCTCAAAATCTTTCAAGGGGAAAGGTGTGATTAAAAATTGTTTTTTGACTAATGTGGTGTTGCTCTACAGGGTAGCAGTTGGAAATTTTTCTCTATCTTTAATAGTTTTCAAGTTAGCAAATGGATGACTTTAAATTTGGGGGTCAAAGTCAAATTTGAGTGCGGCAATGAATTTCCCACCCCCCTATTACCTATTAACTACACATCAGATCTCGCCTACCTGGAAATTTTGAGATATCTGCCATGTTACCAGACTTTTTGGATACCCTGTATATTGACGGTAGCCAAGGAGAAAAGTAATTAATTGTTGAAATTTATTTTATTTTGTTTTCGAGGCCACTTTAATTTGATTTTAATGAGCCATTAAACATAAATGATAAATTTTACCTTATTAGTTTCTTTTGTTTTTCTTGGTTGAAATATTGGTTGTTAACTTAAATTAAATGATTCACCAACACCTTGATCATGAAAACGCCCCCATACAATTAGTGTTTTATTTCTCGATTGACAATTAAAGGCATAGCAGCATCTTTCATGTCTCTCCACATAGGATTTCTTTTGTTGAAATTAAGACAAAACATGGATTCATCACTACCCTGTGATCATATTTCGGGGATCCAATTCTAAACCTTTGGCCCACTGAAGCCGTTTTTTTCTTTTGAGTGGGTGTTAAAAGAGGTTTTTTGAGGACAATACGAGATTAAATATTCATTACATTTAAATATTCGTAAGCTGTATTGCATGAATTTTTTTTTATTTAAGGATGCTAAGAGGTCAGATTAGATCTCACAAATTGTAGAATGTGCATTTTTTAACAATCTGCCTCAGTTTTTTTTTTTTATCACGATCATTGAGTGCTTTTTGTTGATCACTTACATTTATCACCTTCACAATTTGATCTTCTCTCCATCTTTTCAAAATTCTTTTAACTGACTTCTTAGTTGTTTTGCTATTTCAGCTTGTGTCAAGTTTATTGCACTTAATTCAAAGATTAAAACTCCATCTTTTTCTGAGAATTGTGGAGTTTTACCGATTTTTGTAAACTGCTTTTGATTATCTGTAAGACCGAATTATGTATGACTTGTTAATTTAATTATTGTTCCTCCCACTGATGAAAAATGCACTATTCCATCATATGGTAATTGAACTGTGCTCTAAAATTTGCACACTTGGATTTTTATTTAATAAATTTCATATTATCCCAAACTTTTGGAACAATTGTTTTCATAAGAATAATTTCAAAAATTTATTTCCTTGAATGTAATATTGATTACATTTTGATATTTTATGATGTGACAACCATTGAGAAGTTGAATAAATAACATTAGTTATTTTGATCAAGTTGTAGTGTGTGTTTTTTTTAATTTGCTTAGAATGCATTTAGCTTAGGATATCCCAAACTTTATTAACGGAATTTATATCATATTTGGTGCACTGCTGTTAATGTTGATGGTTATGGCTGATTATCGGCCTCCATGGGTTGAATTTTATCACACGATAGTGAAACCTTTCATCAGATATACTGCCTGCGTCGAACGGAGCGGTGGAAGTAGTTGCCCATTCGTATCGGGCACGCGTTCACCTTGACGACGCGATGCGTCAACTTTGAAGTGCTCCCGCCACTCCTGCTGACGCTCAGCATCGGACCTCCGGGTCTTCTTGGATTCCCCATCGCTCGATTGTTTTCCTGTTGACTTTTTTCTAATTCTTCTTGTGTTTATTTATGCAGAAGAGATATCTGTAAATTTTGTAGTTTTTAAATTAAGGTATTTTTTATACAGCGCAAAAAAAAAAAACCAAACAAATGACACCTGAGACGTCGTGCTCGTACAACGGAAGCCGGAACTAGAATAAATTAATGTTCGCCACTGAGCACATTTTCGTGACGCAACCTTGCACAGCAATTTATCAGCCGATGACGTCAACAGAAAGTCAATCAGTGCATAAAACATGCTTTGTTTGATGCTCTATGGAATGCAATTTTGTTCATTGTTCTAACATTAATAGTTTTCATGTTATTAAATTTTTCGAGATCAACACGTTTTCGGGATATTCACGATTTAAAGGTGGTATCCCAGTTTCGAAACGTAAGATTAAATTATGTCAAAACTATGTGTTTAATTGTTTAACTAACGAGCAAAAAAATCAGAAAATGATTTTATCAGAAAATTTGGTTGAGATGTTTCTATAATTTATGTCCTCTCAATCCAACAAACTGCTTTTACCGTGACGGTTTTACACATTGTTCTGTTGACAATTGTTTATTTAACATTATTATTAAATTTGAATTTCAAGCACGGTCTAGAATACAATGGTCCGAAACCTCCATTGTTAATCCACCAATCAGGAAGCAGACATCAACGTTTAATGAAGACTAGATTTTAAAAATATACATAAGGTCATTCACAAAATATGGAAACTATATTAAAATCACTTTTGCGTGCATGCAAATTTATCTGCGTGAACGGGAATTATGGGTAAGAAATGTCTAGTACAGGGTGATTCAGTCAATTTCTGACCATTTCACTCGAATGACGTGCATTAGGGATAAACAATTGAAAGAATATGAGCGCCATATCGAATTTCTAAATACTTGGAGTTTGTATTGTTGCGACGGCGCTGCATGAAAATCGTATTGTTGAAAAATGGCGCCCGCTTTATCAACAGAGACAATGCAAGGTTGTCGAATGGTATTTCGAGACAAAATCGCCTGTTACGGTGCAAAGAAAGTTCCGGAAGGAGTATAAGTGTCGAGACGCATCAGGCAGGCAAGCAATCATGGATTTTGTCAAGCAATTTCGTGTCACTGGATGTGTTAAAGGCAAGAAAAAGGCGGGAGCGAAGCTCGTGTTGGAACGATCGAAAATGTTCGCACAAGGTTGGTCGATTCCCCTACCAAAAAATCTGTTCGCCGCCTATTCATTGAAGAAGGGCTGTTCGTATACCACGACTTGGCGAATTTTGAGAAAGGATTTACACCTGTTCCCGTATAAGATCCATGTTTATCAGGAGTTAACAGACACTGGAAGACAGAAGCGACAACAATTTGCGATGGAGTTTGGAGCAGAAATGGAAGCCAATCAGGACATTGTGGAGAACCTGTGGGTGTCAGATGAGGCCTTCTTCCATCTGTCAGATGACGTTAATAAACACAACGTTCGCTTCTGGGGTTCCCAGCATCCTCATGAGATCCATAAGTCACCTCTTCATCCACGAAAGGTTATGGCTTGGTGCGAGATTTCCAAAAGAGGCATCATTGGTCCGTTCTTTTTTGAGGGCACCGTAACGTCACAGGCTTACCTTAACATGTTGGAAATCTTCTTCATCCCCGAGCTGCAGAAGGAGGCGTATACCGCTTCGACATCAATGGTTTCAACAGGATGGGACTAGGCCTCTCACCACTAATGAAGTGCCAGACTTTCTCAATCAGAAATTCGGAAATCGTGTCATTTCAAACAAGTTTCCAGATCGATTCGGGGGTGGCTTTCTTTCGCCCCCTACGAGTCCTGACCTAAACCCATGTGATTTTTATCTCTGGGGGTTCCTTAAAGACACTGTGTTCACTACAGCACCAAGAACCCTAGACCAGCTGCGACAAAGCATCGTCGACTACTGCACCCTTGTGGATGCAGAAATCCTGGATAGAGTTATGAACAACTTCTCCATTCGGCTGCGAGCAGTACAAAACTTTCGTGGTGGCCACATTGAGCATATCATCAAGACTTTTCCGCGGGAATAAAAACTCCGAACTGCCTAAAATATCATACTGAAATGCTAAGTTTGTAAATATTAATGGGTCAATAAATCATAGTACTGAAATGGTCAGAAATTGACTGAATCACCCTGTACATAAGCACGTGTTAGTGGGATTATTATTACGTATTTTGTTTCATGTAACTATGCCCCCGAAAGTGGACCGTTGGTTAGAAGGGTACGTCACCACCCTTTCCGAGGAGAATTACTCATACAGTCAAATAGTACAACATTATAAACAAAAAGGTCTTGCCATTTCTAAGAAAGGGGTCTTCAATATACTCAATTCCCGTAGTAAAGCTCGATCCACAGAAAGAATGGGTCAACTGTCGAGTCCTAAAATGCATCCCAAGAAAGTGAGGACCGCGGATGTCATTCGAAGAGTACGAAAATTGGTCTCTGTCGAAAATCGCCAACACAAAAAAGTATTGCTTCGAAACTAGGAATATCGCCCGCAACAGTAAACAAAATTATCAACAGAGATTTGAATCTTCGTAAAGTCCACAAGGCGAAAGTTCATAAACTCTTGCCTCGCCACATCGCTGAAAGAAAGGTGAACTGCCGAAAGCTTTACGAGAAATTCCTAGCCGGCCACAAGCCGGAAAAAGATTGTTACGTTGGATGAAGCATGGCTCTACCTAAGCCGCCCCAATGGATTTCTGCGCTTTCGGGATGTTGAAGACAGCCCTCGGGAAGTGACGGTGCAGAACTTTGACTGGCCTTTGGAAAGCTGCGCAAGAGCGGACAAATTGGATCTCGTAGCCCTCCGAAACAGCCGTGTATCCTGGAAATAGCAGTGTCGGGCTATTGTCGAGAACCAGGGAAATCAGATAGAACATGACCGGGAAAAATAAATATGGATTGTTAGACTAAAATTCAAAAAATAAAATCGTTTCCATAGAGTGTGAATGACCTTCTGTATATTCTAAAGTTACGTGAATAAAACTATTCCGTAATTTGCTCAGTCTTACAGCTTTCACTACTTTGACTTTAGTTCGATTTCTTTAATTTGCATCCGACAATTCTCTGTGCTGTTTCTATTGTTTACCTTTATTGAACGGCTATTGAAGGACCATAATATAAAGGAAACGAGATATCCAGCATTGTCATTAAATTGAACTGAATATCATTAATCGAAGTACTCAAGTATCCAATGCAACTTCATTTTATTACAAATTTCATGGCAAATCATTAACTTTCAGAATGCGTTAATAGGATGCTTGAATTCGTTACAAGGTATTATAAAATTTTACTCATCCAATTTCTATGATGGCTTGATATTTATGAACTGTGCTTCTGCGGAATAAAGTAACATTATACAACCGTACTTATAGAGCAGTAATTAACATGTGGCATAATTAACGCTTTTCTCAAGTATAAACATTACTATTTAAACGCAAGTGTCACTATTTTTTCTCCAAATTAAGATAATTAAGTTGTAGTATATGATACACCATGGATGAAAGAAACAGGATGGACGACTGCCAGCAAGTTTGATTTCAGAGCGACTTCTGGATTTTTGCATGAAAACTAGCATCTGTCGTCTGCTTAGGAAGAAGAGGAATCGCTGTCCACAGATTAATGATTATTGTTGACATATTGTTAGGAGATTAGAAACAGCTGCGATTTCTTGAAACTTACAATATAAATTTAGATCATGTGTACAGAAATGTAAGGAAGAAATCTTTCCATTTTCATTTTGATATATTTTAATGTAATTTTAAATATAATTTTTAAAGCAAAACTTTATACGTATATAATTAAATTGTTTGAAGAATCCTATGTAATTTTAATATTACTTATTTCAATAAACTAATTCAATAAAATAATAAACAATACTTTAATACAAAAAAATTCAAAAGAACTCGTAATATTTACGATAGTGTGTGGATCGCACAATATTCATACAAGATGGCGCTCCTCCGCACATTGCTACTCCTGTGAAGCAGCTGCTGAGTGCTCATTTCGGAGATGCTAGGATCATAAGCCGCCATTTTCCAACAACGTGGCCGCCACGTTCCCCCGACTTAAACCCGTGTGATTTCTGGCTTTGGGGGTACCTGAAGAATGTTGTTTACAGCGGGCGGATTGAGAATCTAGCCGACTTGAAGGCAAGCATCACACACACATCCATTGCATCAGTACAGATACCCTCCGATCTGTTGTGGAGCATGCCATTTTGCGCTTCCAATTAGTAGCGGAACAAGGCGGGGGGCATATCGAACAACTTCTGCCTTAATTATCAGTAAGATGCTTGTTCCATGAAGCTCTGCTTTTTTTGATATTATCACTGTTGTCGCTGTAAACACGTATTCTTGTCTTTTCACTAATAAATTTTTCGTAAACCCCTGAACTCTATAGTTTCCTTTTAGCTAACAATATTCCTGTGTTTCACGAATCCGTTTTGGTTTTCCCCCTGACATTACCCTGCCAGCGCCATCTAATGGCAGATTTTGGAACTATTTTTTTTTCCTTCGTCAAACAAAATTCCATTGCCTCACGATTGTTCTACTAAGATATCAGGTCATTCTTACGAGTAGTTTTCAAATTATCGATTTTTGAAATCGTAACTTTAATTATAATCACCCTTTATAAATCATTGCTGTCATGCTAACTTGAAGTTGTGTAATTTTAATCTTTTAAATCTATCAGATTAAATTTTTATGTTTTCTGAAGTTTCTATTGTTTTGTACTTTGGTTTGATTCCGTTTAACATATGGATTAGATTGCATTTTTGTTTTGTATTATTTGTGTGGTGATTATATTTGTTATTTATATGTCTGGTTCATGAACGTTTCCCTAAGAATTAAAATTGTTTCAGTGCATAACTTATACTTGAAATTTCTAGACGCATTTAATGAATGGATATATATATTAGAGAAGGACGAGACACAAGAACCCTGGAATACAATAAATAATAGTTATTAATTAAAAGTAAAAAATTAATAAAAAATAAATGAAATATAATTAACAAAATAATTAATCCATATATACGTATATTATAAATCAGAGTCCGTTGGAACGTTTGTCCTTTTATAACTCAGAAAATACTCAACGAATCTCCACGAAATTTACCTAGTTAGTATCACTGTGCTCTACATAGGGTACTCTTTATACCTTGTTTATATCAATTTTTTAAGTTATTCTTATTTTTCGTAAAGGACTTTTGTTTTCAAAGGATATCACCAGATGGTGATACTATCTTACTGAGAAGTTGAATAGACTTTTGTTTTTTTTGGGTTTTTTTGACATATTAATATTATTTTATTAACTAATTTCGTTTATAGAAGTAAAATTACTATATAATGATTTAAGAGATCATAGCTTAAATATCAGCATCTATAATGCAAAATTTCATCATAGAAACCAAAGAGGTATATTAAAGATAGACCCGGAAACCTATCAGCATACTTGAAGTGAGAATGTCCGCCTTCAAGAACCGTTATGGCCGAAAGTGAGCAAAACAAATGGCTAAACATGAGGGTACCTGATTAATAATTCTTTCACACTCCGATCACGGAATGATAAGTTTATCTTTTCGTTATCTATGTATTTGAAGATTTTATTATATTTTATAATCAATGTTTCGATCTTGGTTTCAATTTCAATTTCGTTTCGATCATCTTTCGATACGTATTTTCGATTTATGATTGTGGAAAGTGATTCCTGATCCTTTTTCGTCTCTATTTGTATGGTTGTACGCGGAAACTTTGAGGAATGGGTTTGAATTAATTATTCCTCGGGCCCAAATTCGTCAAAAACAAAGAAGCCATAGAGCTATCTACTCCACGGCTCACTCCTGCTCAGAACTGTAATGGCTTCAATTTGCTTTACTTTGGTGCGATGTTACTATTGGATTCGGCATCTACCTTTAATATACGTCATTGGAACACCCAGCCCGAGCAACGCCCGACGGGCATATCAGTTAGACTTTTGTTTTCAAAGGATGTCACTAGATGGCGATGCCAGACGAAGAATATTTCATTTTGTTCAATTTTTCCAGACTTTCAAGGCTGCAGGTATATATTTTCAGGAAGCTTTCTTCTCTAACGGTCAGTTATACGTTGCTTGCTCCCGCGTGTCTAGCTGTCGAAATCTACATGTTCTGGTGCCACAGGGGAATACATACAATGTTGTTTACCGAAATGGACTTGAATGTACAACTACTTTACAATCCATGCCCAGCTTGCCTGTGTAGCTGATTCATTTATCTTATCATTTTTTTCTCATTTTTACTTTTGTACATATAATTTAATTTTCTTATGTTCCCAGTTCATTGTTCATAAATCATCATTTTTGGTTTAAAATGATTATGAAAGGTTTGGAGAAGGCTTTCTATACAGTTTCTCATTTTCTTGCATTTCGTTCATACTTTGTTAATCATAGTTCAATTTTTAACATAACAAACAATAGTTAAAAAAATTACTCAAAGCATCTTTTCCACCCGGGCGAAGCCGGGTAATATTGCTAGTAAATAATAAATAAAATGAAAATCAAAATACAAAGCTGACGTTTCGGATAGAGACTATCCTTTATCAAAGCAAAAAGGATAATTCTCTAAACGCAAATAGAATATTAGAGAATTATCCTGAAAAATTCTGTTTTATTTATTATATATTAATTACTAGGTGATATGCCCGGCGTTGCTCGGTCTGATTATTTGATGAAATTTTGACGGCGTTTCCCTTGCGCCATCTCTTGAGGAAACAAACAAACATAAATCAAGATATATTATATTTACCCCACCCCCTCCCTTTGGGGACATGTAAACCTTACTCTGAACCTAACGAACATATGGTGTGAATATGAGCTTAATCTGATAAGTGGTTCAAAAGTTTTTAGAACATTTACAGACGCACCCTGAACCTGAATTTTTATATATAAAAATTTTGTTAATTATATTTCATTTATTTTTTATTCATTTTTTATTTTTAATTAATAACTATTATTTAGACGCATTTAACTAATTTTTTATTCTGTTACTTGCCTGGTTACTGCACCGGGCCACTCAATTGCTTTATTTTATACAAATGTCATGACTGATGGCACCATACAGAGTCTGATGCCCCGTACACATTGGACCGGCAAGGCGGCAAAGCGGCGAAGCGTCTTTTTCTGCCTCCCCCCTCCTGCCTCCTCTGCCGCCCGCGCGAGTTGTTCCCACTGGACCGGCACGAGAGAAGCGGCAAGGGAAGAGAAATTAAATGACGGCGACGGTTCGATCTTAAGTTATTGCAGTAAAACTGAACGAAGTTCACGGTTCACAAAAATTTGTAGTATCCGAAATTTGCTATATCTGAAACAATTCGGAATTTGATATTTTACTGTTGAAAGGTAAATTGGTACAGTTGAAAATTCCGAATTGTTTCGTTTATTTTTTTTTTTATATCAGAGTTCATTATAAAGAAGTTCAACTGTGTTATATGTCGCTGAGAAAGCATAATTAAAACATAACAAAACAGAATATACAAATAAATTCTAGTTTTATTTATATTTGTTCAGTGTGCATATTTTCTCGTATTTATAAAAACTCTTCAAGATTATTTTTAAATTTGATTGTCGCCAACATCGATCGGCAATATTTTCAATCGAAGCGATCGAAAACCAAATTCGTGATCACGTTTCTGTTCTAAAACTTGCTAATTTCCAACTGAATTATCTAATAAAAATTTAACCAAACATATCTATTTAACGATGTAAAAAGCTGAAGGACAATAGCAATTTATAATTTCACATTTACAAAATAAAGTGCATTCTCTTTATTCTATTTCACTATAAAATTGTGATCCGCCATCATTCTTTTGATCATGTGCTCCAGTAGTCGAACGTGATTGGATGAGCCTGCAACCGGCAAAAGCGGCAACCGGCAAAAGTTGAACAAATTTCAACTTTGCCGCCTGGCTTATTTGCCGGCCGCGGCACTTGACTTGACCTATTTCTAGCTGGCCTTGGACGTAGTGCGCATGCGTCAACGGTTGCCGCTTTGCCGCTTTGCCGCCTTGCCGGCTCAATGTGAACCGAGCATGAGAGTACCATACAAATGTGATCAGTCATCACTGACGACCGATGGCAAATGTTGAGTTCGCCATATGGCAACGTTATCGATAAAGAGTTAAAATGTGAATCATTAAGGCAAGCATCGTAGCTGACGAAAAAGGCCCTGGCAGTGAAAAGTCACCTGATCTTCTTTGTCGAAGCAACAATTGTAACCTTCATTGTTTCTAACAAACAAAAAAATACTGATTGCTAAAATCTATGATGTAAACAATGAAGATTACATTGTTGCTTCGAATAAGATGGTCAGGTGACTTTTAGTGCCGGGCCCGTCTTATTTCGTCGGCTGCGGCATATATTAATTTCATCAACCATTGTTGACTCAACAAACAAACGCGACCAGCTGATTGTTGACGCAAACACCACGGGCTTATTGTTTACACATGCAAGCAAACAAACATAAACTAAGTCTATTTCATATACATAGATATATATTATATATATATTATTAATTTCTATGTTTTTAAGAGACTTATCTCCAGTTTTAGATTGTTTCCATCATTATGGTAGTATTACACAGCTGTGTGTTAAATTTCAACTTTATAACTTACTTCCAAGTTGCATTTTAAAACCGGACAAACATACAGGGTCTTTATAATTAAAGTTCCATTTTGACATGGCCATAAAAAAAACTACTGGACCGAAAGCTATAATACTTGGTAATATTATACAAGAGAGCATGGGAAGTTCATACCCACCAAAAAATAAATTAGTTCAAAAGGTCACCACCAGTATGGAATGGCGCTCTATGCAATATTCGTATACGAAATTGGACACGAAGACACAGGTTAACAAGTCTTTAATCGTTACTAAAATTCTTTCAGTAAATGGTGGAGGCCACATTCATAAAACATGTAACTAATTTTATAGAAAGTGAGTTATTAACTTATTGATCTTAGTGG
>JAHWFO010047224.1:2257772-2273220 GCA_023313115.1 Rhysida immarginata | reverse complement strand
CTGATCGCAACCCCATCGAACATCTTTGGGACGAATTGGAACGACGTGTGAGATCCAGGATGGTTCGCCCTACATTGTCCAGGAACTGACCACGACACTCCTCGAGGAATGGAGGTCAATACCTGTGGACACATACCGTAAACTTGCGTACAGTATGCCATGTAGGGTGGAGGCAATGATAGCAGCTCGGGGTGGTCCTACACTCTACTGATTGAAGCTTTTTGCGGCTTTACGGTAGAGCAACAGGTGTCCCAACTCCTTTGATCATGTAGTGTATTTTGTGATTTTAAATTATATGATTTTGAATATCTTAATTTCAAGACTTCATCCCCCATTTTAAAATAATGGGATAACCATGTTTTCATCTTCTGTTTCGATGGTTCTTCCATCCACAAGGGCTGTCCATGCGTCTCAACAAAATCTTATCGCATTAATTTCAAGAATAAACAAATGGCGACGTAGCAGATTCATGGACAAAAACCTTTACATGGTCTTTACAAATGCTTGCAGCGGTTTCGTGAATTTGTTACAGCCGTTCTATCAGAATTGTGGTGAGAAACTTTGGTTATGTAAAAAAGCATACTTTTAAGCAGGTTTTTTTTGCAATACTTTAGCCAAAACAACTTTAGCAAATGTTTTTTATAGGCTTTTAAACTCCATGCAGATATAATTTTTTCAAGAATGCGTTTGGTTTTTATTTGAAGTTACTTTCAACATTTGCTCTCATTTTATTTGAATTCCTTTAAGTCTGCTAAACTTACTGCGAATTTGTAACTCTCTGCGATTATTTGTAAAAATCCTATATTTTATTTCTAAAAACGTCAAATCATAACATAAAACTACAATATGTGGGGTGACCCAAAGTAACAAAAAAAATAAAAATTCAATAACAAAAAAAATAAAAATTCAATAGCAAAAAAAATAAAAGCACGATGCGGTTTTCACAGAACGACATTGGAATTTTTTTAAAAACGAAACACTTTGTGGCCAGAAAAGATAACTCTTGAACTTAATATCTTCCAGTAGAATATTTTCGCTGGTTGGATTGAAAAATTGAAATCGACATTAAATTGTAATGAAAACTGATTCACAATCTAATCTAAAATTAGTTCATTATTTATAAACGTTAATAAGACATTAATAAGACCAAAAAGTTATTATCAATAGAATTCAATGAATTTATAAAATTACTTGTCTCAAGACCTTCTTCACAATTATTTGGAGTGATATAGTGGAACCTCGGTTTTCGAACGCTTCAGTTTTCGAACATCTCTGTTATTGAACTTTTTTTTTTATTTACGAACAAGGGAAGCTTTCAACTTTGACCTGGTATGACGAACATAGAAATACTATTAAAAGCAAAAAAAAATCGCTTAATTTTCATACAGGAAATTGTGATATATATTGAGGGAGAGCAGTGTTAAATTACTCATTCCTTTCCCGGCGGTGTGAGGGAAAAATGTGTCTCATGCCTCCTATCGGAAATTTTTTTTACTCAAAACACCCCAGAAACGAATGGATAAGCATATGGGTATGAATCCATTTATTGCGAGCTGTCTCATCTGTGAAATTTCCAGTGAAATTATTCGATTTTCTAATAATTATAAGGGTGGTACAAATGAAAACGAAAATTTCTGTGGGAAAAAAAAAGACTACGTGTAGGATCGTAAGTTTTTGTTTTCAACAATTACGAAACCCCACGTGCAAATTGAACAATAGGTTGCAAATGTTGCATCACGTGAGAAAGAACGATAGCTCGCGATTCGAAGCTCTGCGAGTGACCGCTTCGTCCAAACAACAAAACCCCCGAAAAAATCAAAAGCAATCGCAAACAGCACGAGGAAGGTGATATTGACCGTGTTTTTTGATCGCAAAGGCCCGATTTTACTGGACTTTCTTGAAAAAGGCACCACGATATGGGGAAACAATGAAGGCACTGCGCGCGGCCATCAAATGCAAGCGTCCTGGACTTCTTACAGAAGGAGTGCTTCTTCTTCACGACAACGCGCATCCTCACACCTCGAAAGCAACGGTAGACCTTATCAAAATGTTCAATTGGGAAGCAGTGCAGCATCCACCTTACAGCCCTGAGTTATCCCCATGTGACTTTCACGTGTTTGGGGATCTCAAGAAACATGTGAAAGGGCCGCAGATTTCAGTCGGACGATAAAGTGAAGGAAGAGGTTTATGGAATGGTTCCACAGGCAACCGAAAGACTTCTTCCATAAAGGAATTACACGCCTTGTTACACAGTGGGATAAATGCCTTAACGCATTTGGAGAATACTTTTAAATTCCTTGTATACACTTTTGATAAAATAAATAATTTTCGATTTCATTTGTACGACCCTTATATAAGTCATCATGGGACACCGAAGAAGGTTTCTGATAGTAGTCTCGATTTCGAATTGAATTTCGATTTCCAGTATGCTATGAGCTCTGCTCAGTCCATGTAAAGTGCAATTTAATTGCCATTTATTTCATGTATTTATTGGTTTTATAGCGTTATGCATTAAGTAATTTTATCAAGTTTGAAACAAGCAATGGTTTAAATGTATCAAACGAATTAATCAATTTATTTTGCAAAGACGTACAGTCGGGCGAATATAGGGAGAAACATGGCATAAAACTGCCATTACCATGGATCCCTTGATCTTATATGAAAATCTCACAAAACATTTATTTTTTAAAAAAACAAAGGTTTATTTGGCCTTCAGTAAATGAGAATGACCATGTGTCTTCCTATAATCCCCCGACTATAGCCAGGATTTATACAAGGAAACAAGATGCTCACTTCTTTGAGTCAAATGCATATCTAAGAACATTGCCTGACATAAGTTCACCAAATACAACCTCCATTTGTGCAGAATAAAGTCAATGCCAATACATGTAATCCAGAGTTTCCCCGCGTACAACTCATCCCTACCATTATTAAAGAACAGGGTGTACACAAAAGAATATAGTGGTTTTGAAGGTTTTTATTTACACCTGAGTTTAACTAACAATAACGAAACTCACATTAAATGAAAGAGTAACATCTCTAGTTTACTTTGCAAATGTTCAATGTGAGCTCTTTTTGCCACGCGATGTACATCCACCATGTAGAATAATTCCTCTCATACTTTAACCAGCATGTCTGGAGTGATGGAAGCGACAGCTTCTTCAATCCTGCCTCAACTCTGGCAGGTTAGTAGGCATGGAGTCCTCCAAGATAACCGGATCTCATCCCATTCGATTTTTCCTTTGGAGTTTTATAAAGGATAATATCTGTGTACACCATGTATTTGTATATGACAACCCCCCCTCCCTCGGCTATCTTAATTTTAAATTATTTCTTATCGGAAAAATTTTTCGGCTTTTCTTAAAACAGCTTTCTGGAACTATTTATTATTTCCAACAATATGAGCTAGGGACGCGCCAAGAGTATTTGCTGCCCGAATGCAAACAATATACGCTCTATTAATTGCCGTCCTATCAACGTTGTCACCCATTTGCGGTGCGCCCCTTGCACCCTCAGGTTGGCGCGGTCCTAATAACAATGAATAACAATATTAAAAAATCCAATAGACTGTTTAATAGCGGACCCGGAGGAGAGGGGTTTCTTTACTATCCAATATTATTCACCAGATATTTGTATAAAAAATTTCGCATCCGGCTCGAGACCAAAAATCTGGGTACGCGCTGAGATTGCAAGCACAAAAATTCAAAAGTTAAAAGAAAATTTAAAATCTAAGAGAGAAAATCTAAAACCTAATAAAGAAAATTAAAAAAATAAAAAATGAAGAACAACTTTTGGCTTTCATCTTTTTCTTCGCTCCTATCATGTATCTTGACGTTTTCAGTGGCTTCAGATTTATTTCAAAAGTATAAACAGCATTGTAAGATGAAGTGGGTTTTCTGTTTATATGTCTAATTAGCTGTAGCAATACAAAATATTCAAACATTTTGCCTATAAATTAACCCGCTTTAATTTGAAACCCAGTCGTGATAAAGTTTGCAAATCACATTTAGAGAGGTGGTGGAGACATTCAGGTATAAAAGGTGCACTTTGCTGACCTTAAACTATAGTTGCTTCAAACAATCAGACGCCGAGACGCCGTCTAAGCGATAAATTGAGATAGAAAGCAGTCGGCAAGCTCGAGGCAGGCCAAAGCCAGGCGGAGTTAGCAAGATAGCTTAATGTGGATCGTAATGTCATCAGCCGACCATGGAATCAGTTCCACATAACATAAAACATCAGTAGAAGTCTGGGCATCCACGCACATCAACCAATGCCAAAAGAAAACCGATTTCTACTTTTAAATGCAAGACACTACAAGAAGTACACAGAACGCCAATATGCGCACGATCGGAAGCCCTGTTTCCCGCCAAACTGTCTCTAGACGGCTGCATGAGAGCACTTTATGAAGACGACCAATCGTTTGTGTCTCTTTGACATCCTCACACAGATAGGGCTCGATTGAACTGGTGTCGAGAACATTCGAACTGGACACAATATAGGACGTTTCAGTTGGAAGGCTTTCTGTCTAGGAGGTGCTGATCTGAGACAGAATTAAGAATAGAAAAAAATTTGAAATCGGTTTGACAGTTAAGGAGGAGGTCTGGACAGGAATTCTTGGATTTAAAATTTTCTATAGATTCCAGAATTGCGGTCTTGAAATGGTCATTACGAAAGTGGAGAATGGACATCATTTCTTCTTGTTTCTTGGGTGTGTGTCCAGTAATGGCGAGATGGTTAGCATAATGGGATTTGTCATCTTTCTTTTGGTAAGAGGCCATATGCTCTTTAAAACAGACGGCGAAGTTGCGGGAGACAAAACAATGTAAAATTTGCCGCATTATCCGCAGTTTAAACGATATACTCCGGAACGTGAAAAGTTAATGGTGTTAGTATGAGTTGGAGGGTTAAAGTACAAATTAGTTAGGCCGGAGAAGTGGGGACCAAGAAAGGGTAAGGAGACCCATTTCTTGGCGGGAATAGGTCTGGAGGTTGGGGCTTAGGAGGGCGAGTTTTCTGCGACGAAGTATGCAGGAAGAGGTGGAAGAAGAGTAGCCATTTTTTGAGGCGAGGGAGCGGATAATGCGGAATTCAGAGGCACGAGAAGAGGGACAGAGAGGCAGCTTGAGAGCACGGTCAATATGGAAGAGGAAGGAGGCATGCTTATGCGATGAAGTATAATGGATTAAGTTAGAGCAGTACTGAGTTAGAGGATGCGGTGGGTTTACGATATACAGAGAAAGAGTAACGGTGGGTAAGGGGGTCATTAGTGATGAGAACATGGAGAAAAGGGATAGATTTCTTAACCTCGGCTTCAAAAGTGAACTGGATTTGAGGGGAGAAAGAGTTAAAGATGTTAGAGATAGAAGCAGGCAAAGTGGAGCGGAAATCAAAGACAATTAGGATATCATCAACATAGAGATAGTAAGAAATGATAGTGGGGTTAGAGAAGAGGGCGAAAACAAAGGTGAGTTCAAGGTGTTGTAGGAAGACCTCGGAAAGGGAGCTGCTAAGGGGAAATCCATTCCTAGGCCCGAAGGTTGAGAGTCGAAGGAATTATTGAAGGAGAAATAATTTTTAGGTAGAAATAACGAAAAGAATAGCGAGGAGGTCAAAGGGATGTGTGGGGATGGAGGAGGAAAGCAGGTGTTCATTGATGGAAAGTGTATATGGGACAGGGACGTTAGTGTATAAAGTAGTGATGTCAAGTGACATGAGGGAATGAAAATCATTAGTGTGGAAAGAAGAAAGTTTATCTGCGAGGGCCAGAGAATTCTGAACATTGTTGTTATAGGTAAGAGATTAAGGTTGAAGAGAAAAGAGGCGAGAGATTTAGCAACAACATGAACAGGGTGGGGAAGTAATTAACAACTGGGCGTATGGGCATATTAAGCTTATGGATTTTAACGAGGGCATTAAGGGTAGGTGAATAGGGGTTGGGAAGAATAAGGCGGCGGAGATGCTTAAAACGGGGGGATTTGTTAATAACAGTGGAGATACTTGTTCTATGATATTTTGTGGTGGGATCGGAAGGCAAGAGGGTAAAATTGTTAGAAGAGATGAAATCGCAAACCTTGATGATATAGACAGAGCCATACAGGATGACGGACACATTTCCTTTATCAGGTTTGACAATCAGGGCTTCGGCATCAGATAGCTTCTTTTTTACCGATAAGGTGTCACGGAATTTTAATAATGCCAATAATTCCGGTGACAGAGACGATCGTTTTCGCTCTAGAATAATCTACAATTCTGGGCGAAAACGGAAGCGACGTCATCATCGTCATACAGAACATCAAGACGCAGGAGCCAATCAGAGAAGAGCGAGTCTCGCGAGTGCGGGCTCGAAGAGAGAGAAGAGAAAGAGAGACAGAGAGAATAACGTTACGACCGATGGAGGTTTAACGGAAAGGAAGCTCCCGACTGAGACTGATGGAAGGCATGGAGATTGCTACGTTATCGGCACGCTGAAGGGGAAGGCGAGACCTCAAGCCGCTGCGACGGTGACGACTTCGGAGCCGGCATTAGCTTCGTTCATCAACGCCACGCCGTGCGGAGAAGCTAAGCGGGCGGAGGTTTGCGCCGACGCAAAACGTGGGAGTCAACGTAGCGAAAAGTGTCTATCGACGGTGTTCGATTTGCTTACTCCGAGAGCTTCAGTCGCCGACCAGGGCTTTGCAATAGTAAGTGCCTCCATTACAGTGGGCTGTAAAGCCGTTTTTAATAAAAAAAGCATTTACGGAGTTAAGTCTCCGGGACATTCACAAATACAACCAAGTGTGTGGTCTATGGCCTTGCGGAATGCGGGCATACCTTATTAATCATTTTGGTTTCACTATAATCAAGTGTAGCTAACTGATATGCGGCGCACGAAGAAAATAAGTTTTTAATCAAATTACGCAATTACCCGTTTTTCATAACGCTGGTATTAGTGTTATTTCCTTTCAAAACTTATTCTGTGACACCGTCTTAATTGTTATATTTCTTTTATAGACTGCATGTGACATTTGGAACACTGTTTTGCAACAAGTGAACTTGGAACTTTTTATTTTGTATCTGTACAATTTTAAAACTGTTTCGCCGTAAAAGGCTTACAAATTTTGTGCTTTAGTTCTCTGTGTTGCTTGTATTTTTATAAATAATTGACTTTTCCTGGACTATGAACTTTATCCCGATTTTGACTATTTTGATGTAACTTACTCACTACTTTATTTCTCGCAGTTGGAACTTTTATCTGCGAGCGTGTCGCATTATGATGCGTGTGTTTTCTTATGAGAGATATTTAATTTACTAGAATGCAAAGTGTTAATTACCGTGACTGCACAATTGAATCTTTTTGGAAGTCATACGTTTAAGCATATGTTTGACATTTTGTTTGTTATTTGTTTAAAGTAAATGATTGTGAGGTTGGCTTTGTTTAAAGGTATTTTGGTGACCGACCCAATCAAGTTGCTATTTCAATATTGAACCTATATCGGTGTCTGTTGTTAAACGAATTAGACTTTTAGCTATTAAGCTATTTGTTTATATTACTGTTGCGGTTTAAGCCATATTTATGTGAATATTGTATTACAGTTATGGTTGCTTAGACGATAATCTTTTTTGTATTCAATTATTTAGCTTCTAAGCTTTGGGTTTGTTTTCTAGCGGAAAAGTATTTGTTAAATTATACGCTAGATTAATTTAGGTGTTGTGCCTTTGCTTTCAGGTTAGTTACCCTGTAAGTTTGAAAGAAGTTTAAGGCTTATTTGCTAATTAAGCTTTTACACAGAAGTGTGGGTAAAATTAATTACTTTGTGTGAAATTGTTTTTGCCTTTGATTTTGTGTTTTGGCATAGATTGCCTTTGTCTGAAGGGGCTCACGTTGTTCCTTCATATTCGTCTTTATTTTTGGTCATATCTGTCAATAAACTCTTCATTTATTATCTTAATCAGTGCGCTGTTACATGTTATTTATTTTCCACTGCGCTACTCCTAGTTTAGCCATAATCAAATGTGACATAAGGCAATGGTAGAATCGGTAACTTGTTGTCGAGGTAGGCTGGAGACTAGAGCATCGCTTTAGGATTTCTGAATGAGATGTCCGGCGATGGCATGAGCTGGAAGCCGATCATTTGGATATAGCACGTTCAGTGTCCGATGGAATGGAGATCTGCTTGTGTAGGTTTCTTATGGAGAAGTTCTTTGTCATCAGAGAAATGGATCGAGGTGAGGTTGGAAACGTTGGTTGAAATCTTATGGAACAGTGGAGGAACGCATGAGAGGGAGTGAGTTTTATCATAAATTAACACGGAAGCAATAACTAGGTTATCTAGTTTCTGGCATAAGGCTAGGAACTTGTGTTCTCTAAATGAGTTTAGCCTGACTTCATTGTACCCAGACGATATTACTCATTGACTTTATCATGCCATTCGTTGCATTTTTTCCAATCATATTATTCCATTGTACCATATTTCTGTATACGTATAAGGGCGTGAAACCTTTAGTGAATATCCTTGATAAAGTCGGGAATAAATGACGAAACTAGTCGGAAACTCTGTTCTCCCGTTATTGTATTGCAAAGTCTCTATCAATATTAAGGAACCCTAATTTAACAAAAAACAAAACTTGCAAGCCCATCTCTTTCAATAACTAATTATGTTGTAATAATAGTTAAAGATGACAAGCACCTAACTCATATAAGTATGTTTGATATGAAAACCTAAGAGTATTTTTAAATCTTTATATTATTGCTTAGAAAAGATATTCGATTTAAATTTGGCTTTAGCTTAATGAGCTTTTGTTAAATGTCAGGGTGACTATTTTTTATTGATGAAAACATCTAAAGTATGGCGTATGATAAAACCCTCATGGACCCATCTTGAGTTATTTTCTTTTAATTTTCACAAATTTAACTTGGGAATCATTCAAGAAGAATTCATTTTAATTTTTCAGTTTTGAAGAGGAAACGGTAACGAAGGGGAAATGCCTTCAAATTGACCTCCATTGGAAATTCAACTTTATTCAAGTGAAAAAAAGTTTGAATTAGCCAAGCTTCGATTTTTTTTTCCCCAGCTAACTTATTGATCTGGGACTTTGAAGTTTTCTCCTAATAATTTAAGCGGAATTGGCTTTCGAATCTTTCAAAGTAAATGAGGAGTAAGGAACATGAAAAAAAATTCTTATTAATATTCAGATCGAAAAACATTATCGTGTTTAAAAAGTTGGTTGCGTAAACTTTCGGCGTAAAAAATTGCGATTTGGAAAAAAATATCTAGATTTTCTGTTTCAATGGTGAACGAAATAAAGGTTCAAAAATTATGAAGGAAAAAATGTTATTCCTAGAATTTAATTTTTCACAGTAATTGTTCAAAAAAAAACATTTAATTTTAGTTTGCAAGAAATAGTTTTGAAGAACAACAAAGCAAAAGTCGATGTATTTATTTCTTAAGATCTTTTAACGAGTATCGTTTTATAAAATATATTGGCTTAGGGCTCGTCAACGTGTGAGTTACTTTCATACATGTGACGAAAACTATTTAAAATGTGATCATTAGAAGCATACATAATTATATTTAAAAACTGCATGTATTGTTGAATGCTCGTTACAAAAAAAATGTCATCTTAAAAATGTCTCTTATGGAAAAACACATTACAAACTGATAATATCGGTTACCAGAAAACAAAGTACATGTAGAATATAATTCAATATACAGGGTGTCCCGGGAAGAATGGTCAATATTTCTTGTGGGTATAGAATGAGTTATTGTAAGTCAAAAAGTTTATATAAATACGTAGTCTGGATTCGAATCACGGACTCCGATAATAATAATTAGATCGAGAAAAATAGTAATTAAAAGTCCACGGCCTGGATTCGAATCACGGACACTCGGGCTACTGTCTCGATGCTATAACCACTAAGCCACCGTAGACATGGAAGCTGTCGCTATCAAACATGTCCTATTGTAATAGTAACCCGAAGGTCCGTGATTCGAATCCAGGCCATGGACTTTTATTTACTATTTTTCTCCATCTAATTATTATTATTATCGGAGGTATGGTATGAAAAAATCCTCCAAAGATCCAATTTCCAATTATGTAATCTTATATTGGTGGTTACTGAGATACAGTATTTGACTACATTCTAGGACTTTTTTTTACTGCATTAACATTCTAATAACTTTATCATAACAAAATTTCCAATATTCCGCTTCGTAATTCGATGCATTTTTGTGAGAACATGTCGAATTGCGCGCCTAAAGGCATCTTCTCGTTCTCTTTTTTTGTTCCACAGCATCTGTTATACGTGCAATACGCTCGTCTCATATACTGACTGTAGTTTTATAAACTTCACACTTTAACCAATCCCACAAGCAGAAATCCAAGGGAGTTTAGGTCGGTGATATTAGAGAAAACGTGCAAACATTTTTCAAATTTGTCAAAAACAGCAGTACAGATGACAAACTGAGTTTAACAAACCTTTTACGTTTACACAAATCATGTGGACTACTTTACGACGAATAATGAAATCAACATGAAGCGCCACGTTTAAATTCTTTATTTTAAATTATTCTTGTATAGCTGTATC
Source organism: Rhysida immarginata (assembly GCA_023313115.1). Taxonomy (NCBI): domain Eukaryota; kingdom Metazoa; phylum Arthropoda; class Chilopoda; order Scolopendromorpha; family Scolopendridae; genus Rhysida; species Rhysida immarginata. The sequence goes on along the minus strand of JAHWFO010047224.1, from coordinate 2,262,656 downwards.
TCAGAAACCATTAATAAAAGACATGTTTATATAAAAGTCAGGTCTATCTGTAGGAAAGTGGCTATGCCCTATTGAATAAAAGTATTCCCAGTGCCCCTAATATAAGCGCTCAGAAGTTACGAAAACTAAATGTTAAACCATGATAGATAGAGATAAAGTTTCAATAACAAAGATGTAGAGCATCACCGATTTAATAGAAATCTGTTGAGCTGTTGTGAAAAAATGGATCTTGGCTTGGAATGAGTCAACGCTTCATTTAGGTACAATAAATTAAATGCTTTATTGAAGACAGTTGAATGAGAGATAAACTTGTCCCATAATAAACGGCAAATAAAATGAAATTCCACATAGTCAAACAGGAATACAATTTACTCACGGGACGGCTGGCATAACCTTGGTCAGTAAGGATAATGATAAGAATCGCAAGTTTTTAATAAGAAATTTAGGGATAAATTTAAAAAAACTAACGTAAATTTGCGTGGTGAGAAGTTTAAAAAATAAATTCAGTGGGACTCAAGTACAACTGTGGTGTTATGCGATGCCTGGACCTGTTGACAAAAATTCGAAAATGGAGAGATGACGAGGATTACGCAGTTCTGCTGAATAGACTTCAAGACTAAGCCTATGAAGGTAAAACTGTGGAACAGACATCGGGTAAGGGTAAGCTCGACAGGTACGGGACGTGCAATCTCATCTACAATCTTGCTATGAGAATTCGCAGGGAGGTAAACTTAAGACTGGAGAAATGGAAACCACTGGCAATGTAACCGGGCACCATGGCTGCATAGGAGGTGTAGGAAGGGTAGAAGCAAAGGGAATGAGGAATAATCTAGAAGTAAAAAAAACATTTTTGAATATAATTTACCAACAATTACACAATATAACTTCCTGCGACCGAGGTAATTAGTCACGAGGAAAATCGCCACATGGGACAGGTGCTAGCGTCACGCAAGTCATAAAAAACAAATTTTCATTATTTTACAAGTCCATAGACCACAACAATGAATTATACACAAATATTCATTATTTTGCAACTAAAAAATGTCAGATATTTTTAATTACAATCATCTACCATGAATTCCAATAAATGTTCACCAGCGTGCTTTATTAGCTATAATGGCTTTCCCGAACAAAATCCACTCTCTGCATAATGAAAACAAAAGCATAAAACTCGTAAAACGGTGGAGAAAAGTCTTGTACAGAACATCTTCTGGACACCGTGCCTTGAAATATTCACGTGTAAAATAAACTTACAAAATCGCTTCTAATGCCAAAGTGGAAGATTGAATAAAATTAAACAAAACAATCACTAAATGCCACTCTAAAATCATTCCCTCACACCTATACATCGACTTTTTTTTGATAATTTCTGATAAAAAATTTCTTCTTTAAAATCTTTGAAATAATGGTAAAAAGAGTAGAAATGGTCAAAACGTAAGTAACGTTTATACCATGCATATCAAAATTCGGTCGTTTTTCGAGATTGCCACTCTTAAAAATAAAACAAGATTGAAAATGCGTTCTTGAATCTTGAAGAAGAAAATTGTGTATAAGTGAATGGAATTTATATATTTTATTCCTATGATGCAATTTGTCGTTGCTTGACCTGCACTTCTTCTGAAGTAATTCTCTAAAAATTTTTCATGGAAGGAATGCAAAAAACATCGAGAAGTTGAGCTATTGAGATTGTTCCAGGGAGGATTGTGAGAATTCGACTGATTTTTCATCTGGCATAACAGATGCGATGATATTTTCGTCATTTTGGCTTGAATAAGAATCAAGGAGGAGGGCTGTTTCATTTTCCACTTGCGGAAAGTATGCATTTGTGAACCAGTTTATAATAATAGTCTTGGTCATTTTTTCTGAATCTTAAATATATTCTCTTAGACCATTGCGCATAATGTTTTATCTTGCAAGCGACCATCATAGGCGAAATCGAGTCTCCTTGAGATTGAATTAGGAATAGATGAGCACTTCTCATCTATTCCGGGTTGAATTGTTTAGCTATGCGTCATCGCGAGTGCTGACTGACTAATTACCTCGACATCCTTTTCTCCCTTTGTTTCGAGCTTCCTGAAATGTTGAAATTTAGTGATTGTTTTGTTGCAACTACAGTTAACAGCTTAAAGTGGCTTCTGGTGAAAACAACCTGGGTTCGATTCCCGTGGAGGGTACGATTCTTTTTCCCCCCTGAAATTTTCCTTAATATATACAGGGTATCTGAAACCCTGTCACAAGCTTTTAAAGGAGGTAGTATGGATGATTCTAAGCAAAAAAATTCATATGAACATGGGTTCGAATTTGAACAATAACCGAGATATGAAGAGAAATAAAAATGCCGCCACAAGGGTCAACAAGTTAATAACTCAGGTTCTATAAGACCTAGGATAATGAAGTTTGGAGGAATGATAGGGTACATAAAACTGTGTATACCGTTAAAATTTATTCGAATTCTAAAGAGTAGTTTCTAATCGTAACACCGGTGGTTAGTTCTCACATGTAAGCATATGATACGAGGTTAGTTCTCCCAAACTTCATTATCCTAGGTTTTATAGAACCTGAGTTATTAACTTGTTGACCCTTGTGACGGCATTTTTATTTCTGTTCATATCTCGGTTATTGTTCAAATTCGAACCCATGTTCATATGAACTTTTTTGCTTAGAATCATTCATACTACCTCCTCTAAAAGTTTGTGACAGGGTATAGGAGTTAAATGTAACATTTTTAGGGTTTTAGCATCACCTAAAACCCTATTAACGACGGTACAGATGTATGTAACATGTATGTCACACGCCATAACTTTCGAAAGGATTGGCCTAGAGGCTTGAAATTTTCCACACACGTAGGCCCTATAGAGAGGACGGAGCGAAAAATATAGCGAATCCTCTTGTGTGGACCACACCATGTGTTTTTGTGGTTTCCCCAACTGACTTCCTTTCATGTCTATGGAGTTTTGATTGCGTTTGAGCAATTTGTGACGTCAGAGCTGGACCGTTTGACGTCAGAATATAAGAACTCTATTTGAAGTATAGGGAGTGCAAGCGACTACGTCACAGCTGACGTCATTTGCGCGATGAACGGGCCGAGAGCCTAGGAAATGGGATCGCTGGTTCCAAAAATTGGAACCACGCAATATACGTGCTAGTAACGTTGAAACGGGCGGCCAGTAAAAATGACATCTCTTAAATTATTATGTTAATTTGTGTAATTTATATTATTATTAAGACATTTAATACCATTATATAATTTATACATTAATATTAGAACGCTTTTTAATCACTTTTAATCACTTAACAAAAGAATGCCATCGTCCGCGGATCTTTCTTTCTTTGGGAAAACGATAGATGTCTAAATCGCTGTTTTGGCTCCTTCTTGAGCAGTGAGGAACTAAACAATTTCACATCTTAAATGTGTTATAATCACTGGGCTTATACAAAGCGATTTTATTCCATCCCTACGTTGGAACCATGTTAAATCCCGAAGCGAGAAGACTTGTTTGGAACCAAATCGAGTCACGTGACTGAAAAATTCCCAGGACCGATGTCACACTTGCACTCCCTATAGCGAACCCGCTCGCTATTGCTCGTAACATTTTGCTGCCATAACTTTTGAAAGGATTGACTTAGAGGCTTGAAATTTTCTACACACGTAGGCCCTATACAGAGGACGGTGCGAAAAATATAGCGAATCCTCTTGGGTGGCCCAGGGTCCTTCAGGGGCCACTTGTATAAATTCCTGGTTCCTTTTTTATCTTTTGAACAAATAGGGCAAAATTCCTGAAATTTCGTAAATTTGTAGTGCGGTTCTAAAAAAATAAAACCAATATACAAGAAAAGTAATATAAGCCTTTAGGGCCCCGTCGGAGGTCCCGAGGCCTCAAATACAATTGAAGCTATAACATTTGAACGGAACGACCTAGGAATCTGAAATTTTGTATATTTATAGTGTGGTACTAAAAAATATAGCAAATATACATGAAATGTGATGTAGGCCTATGGGTCATGCCAGAAGACCCCGAGGCCTCAGATACAAATCAAGTTACTTAAAATAGTGTGTGTTACTTAAAATTTTAGCTCTAATACACTAAAACTTATAGTCCTCTGGGGCCCTGACAGAGGCCCTAAACCCAAACAGAGCTATTATGTTTGAACGAAAAGGGTTAGAAATCTGAAAATTTGTATACTTATAGTAGTTTACTAAAAAAATTTAGCTAATATACACGAAAAACTGGTATAAGGCTCTTAGGTCTCGACAGGGGCCCTGAAGCCCAATTCACAAATAAGCTCTAACATTTGAATAATAAAAAGGCCTAAGAACTTGGAGTTTTATATTTTTACAGTGCGTTATTTAAAAATTATAGACAATATATAAGGAGACTGGTATAGGCCTCCGGACCACTGGCGGCCTTAAATACAATTGAAGCTATAAAATTTGAACGGAAAGGCATACGGTCCTGAAATTTTGTTTAATCATAGTGTGGTATTTAAAAATTTAGCTAATCTATATCACATAGTTAAAAATTATTTGTTTAATCATATATCATTAAGTTAAAAATTCTATAAGTCTTTTGGCAGGGGCCTTGCGGCCTCAATCTCAAATCAATCTATAAATTTAAACCAGAAGTCCAGAAACCTGAAATGTTTTATATTTATAATGTGTTCCTTAAAATTTTAGCTATTACACCCTAAAATTTATATAGTCCTCTGAGGCCTCGGTAGGGGCCGCGAAGCTCCAAATACAAATCAAGCTATCACTTTTGTACGAAAAGGCCTAAGAACCTGAATTTTGTATTTGTGCCCCTCCACTTATTATAGTCACGAGCCGCTACTGCTCGTAACATTTTGATGCTAAAACCCTTTTATCGTTGGATAACGATGCCTTAA
>JAHWFO010047224.1:2202362-2247772 GCA_023313115.1 Rhysida immarginata | reverse complement strand
TCACAAGTTTGAAAGCTTATTAATTTAATAAAGACGCGTTTGTCGAGGTTCCCAATAGGAAAGTGGTTAACGGTTTTGACTACCATCTGTGTAGCTAGGTTCGAATCCCCTTTCGTTGACTTTTTTTCAAAAATTATTTTATATGTTTGTTCAATATTAAATAATACCAGGGATAGATGACGGGGGGGAATTAAATGCTCCCCCCTCTTCATAAATTATGTTCTTGATAATACTGAGAATAAATAAGCAGTAAATGCAAGATGTAAAAAGTAAAAATGAAAATATACAAAAAAATAATTAATAAATAAAATAAAATAACAAGCATGTAAGCATACATAAAAAAACAACTTACAATTAAAAAACTTAATGAATTTTTTCTTTATTCTGCATACTTAGTTGCATTTAAATTATCTTATTCTGTTCTCTGTTTCTTCATTTCCTCCAACTTACTTTCCCACGAATTTTGATTTTGTTTGCATTTTTATATCTTTTAGCACTTCTTTCTCTTGTTCAAGTTTGTTTTCTCTTATTTTACAATTTTAAATACATTCAAATTTTGTGCTCTCTGTAAATATGTTTGTTCTAGAATGTTTTCTAACTGTCTATTTCATATTTCGTATTTGTATGTGTACGGTCCAACGGTGGAAAATAACTTTAGATATCTAGTGGTCTCCCGACTCAATAGTTTTCATAATGTGTATTAATCCCCATTTTTTGCAAGTTTCAGTTTTTCTTTTATTCCTCCAAGAAAATAAATTTTTTCAAGCTTCTACCAAATAACCCATCCTCTCGATGGAGAGTGCCAATGCTTTTTCTTAAGTAATTGAGATATTTTCTTCTAATTATTTTACTTTATGCATTCTAATCTGTAATTTATTCTCCTGTCATGACAAATATAGTAAAATATAAAAATTATTTTTATTAAAATCGTTAAAATCGCAAGGTCACTTACAAAATATATCGAGTACATTAAAAAACGATGTTAATCTGCACACAGTATTCAAGAAATACTACGTAGTGGAATCATTGCTCTCAAATGCCCGAACCTTCTTGATCCCACTTGCTAGACTGCTATTTCTTTTGTGTTTCAGAATACTTTATTTTTCGAAATAATGATAACCTAAAACCTAATATAACCCAATTAACCTGTCACTTCAATTATCTTGTATTTAACTTATCTTCAGCTGCAATAGAAAGTTTCTGATTGCGCCATCTCCTATCAATTGTGTTAACTTAGACCAAACTTAGAAACAATTATGTCACGTCATAGGTGAAGCCCCGCCCACAGTGCCCAAGTCTGTAGAGTTGCCGAATGTGCGCTGGCGATGTTGTTCTGCCAACCACAGTAATGGCGCGTACAAATAAAGATTAGTTCCACTTTTCGCCGCCTTCAAATTGCCCCAAAGATGGCGGCCACATAAGCGCTCTACTGATTTTATATCGTTGGTTGAGATCGATTTTTTTTAAATGCTGAGCAAACAGAATATAAAAATGCAATATGATTTTTTATTCACAATATTCATCGCATTAAAATATTCCAATCGTCTAATTATTTAAATTCTAGTAATACAAAATAATTCTCCTTCAAAAAGTCAGTTAAGCTTACTAAATCTAAAATACATTATTATAATATTTTATTGTGAATAAAAAATCATATTGTGCATTTTTACATTCTGTTTGCTTAGCATTAAAAAAAAAAAAAATCCATCTCAGCTATATCATCCGCCAGCCTTCTATTGCAGCCATTTTGTCTGAGTGAGCAGGCCTTGCCTATAGGAGGCCTTGGCTGAACACGTAAGATATTGTTGCTGCCAATTTTCGCTTGCGTCCACTTCCACCCTTGCGTTCAATGTCTTTTGGTTTGCTGCAAATGGGTGCACAAGTTCTTAATGGAATGTTCGTTCTTTTATGAACTGACCGTGATGCCAACTCTTGGTTCAGCGCAAGAGTTGGCAGCACGAGGAGGACTCCCTCAGGTTCATCTTGGATACAATATTCGTATAAACTCCGGATTCGTTCTCGGTTTGCCTCTTTCATCGCAGCTTTGGCGTTTTTACGTACGCATAACTGAATGGTTATGTGGAAAATTACCGCAAGGATCATAGCCACTGAGAGATAGGGATCACAGGCATCACAGGTCTCATATTTGCATAAATTTAACTATTTTATTATCCTTATTCCCGAAAAAGAAATTTTTATAATTCCAGTTTCTTTGCAACAAGCTTTTAATGGCAAAGAATTACTCAATTACCAATAAACTGCTTCAGCAGAGTACTGATTTGCTGTGTTTTCATAAGTTTATGAAGATTTAAAACGAACGTTAGAAGTTTTCAATGCTACTTAACAGCTTGATTTGGACCATATGATTTATCTTCTTTTAGGACACGACGATGCATTTTTAACTGATTGAGAAAATAATTTTGTCGAATCCATTAGATTCATCATAAAGATAATGCCACTACACAAAGGACCCTCTTTCTAATTCCGTTTTTGAGAGAGAAAGAAATAAATGAGAAGAATCGGTGATTTGTTCCCTTTTATTTCTGTCACTGAAAAAGCATTGAATTGAAATCGTTTGCATCATAAGAGAACTGCAGAGAGCCGTGACTGATTAACTGTCAAAAAACCCTTCCTGAAGAGGAATGGTGCTTTGAAGACACTTCGCAGTTATCGAGTCTGAAAGATTGATGTATCCCGTATAAAAGTTTTCTTTCGACTTATATTGATCGTGTATGCATATCATAATTTCGAAAAAGTATTCTGCAAATTCTGAATGCTTACATGATAATAAATGGTCGATATAAAATTGGAAAGTTTGATTACACTAGTCAACACACATTTTATAACTAAGACCACACATAGTGTTCTTAGTAGTAATTTGTATGTAGAATCCGAATCTGCTTTTAGATTTATTCTATCACGTCACATTTCCAAGTTATGCACTTCGAGACTTCTATGTTAAAGTAATGGTTGTGAAGAGTAGCGTCTGCAATATTAAACTATCTATATTTTGGGACCGCAAAGAAATTTTTCAGGCCCCAAACACTGAATAATTTTAAAATGTTTCATTGAAAAAAAAAAGGAATCTGTGCGTGCTAGAGAAATTTCAAAATTATATTCGTAATCAGCATAAAAAATGCTATCAAAAATCACCCACTGGCATTTGGTTAAAAAAAATCGTAAATTTTGTTGGCCAGTGTTATTGACAAGATTAAGTGAACAAAAAGAATAATTGAGAGACCTTCTTTCGCATCCTAATAAATTGTTTCAATCTCATTAAAGAACTATTATTGATTAACTTTTGTTTTCTACGATGAGAGGACAAAAACTCCATGAACAAACCCCTACAGGAAAAAGTAAAAAGGAGAAGGGCATCTTTCCTTAGAGGAAACTTCAATTTTTATTTTATTTTTTAATTATTTTTATATCGTATTATCTAGAAATCTACTGAATATTTTTTGATTTCGGTTTAAAATTTTATTTCAAAGATTAAATAAAGGGATTAATTATTCGGTGGTAGCATTTTACAGGGTGAGTCAAAAGTCCTTGGACACCTTCTTAATGCGAAACCGGAAGGGAAAAAGTGCAAAGTTATGATGGCAACTGATATTAGGTGATGGGCCGCAATTTGTGGGACGTATGTCGATCATGGCCGCCATCTTGAAAAATTCCCAAATTTTTAAATGGGAAGGAGGGCATGTTGCATATCAAATAACTCCAGCTCGAGCTCAGTAATTCAGTGGTGTAATTTTTTTTGGGGTGTGGAAATTATGAACTCCCAAAGTTGGAAAATTCTCGTTCAAGTGCATGCTACAACACATGTTCTATGCGTGAATGGTTGGATGAAAAACTTCCAGGGAAGTGGATTGGTCGCCGTGGTCCCGTGGAGTGGCCGCCCAGATCCTCTGACCTAACGTCCCTTGATTTTTATCTGTGGAGACATATTAAGCAGATAGTGTATGCTGAAAGAGTCCGCGGTTTGAACACCTTGAGGAACGCATCCAGTATGCCCGTGACCAAATTTTAGCAGACATTCTCCTCCGTGTGCAGTCAGAGTGGTTGCGGCCACTACAGTTGTCCATTGAACGGAAGGGACAACACATAGAACATCAACAATATTAACAAACTGATAGAGTTATGATCTTAATTGGTCGATTTGTAAAAAGGGAATATAAAATAAGCTGAGGACGAATAGTGTGCACTTTTTTTTCGCGGAAACATAAACAATGTGAAAAATATATAAATTTTAATTGTTGCAAATCTTGCATTGTTCAAGGAAAGTTTGCTGGGTATATTCAGACAACACCACCTTTACTCAAAGTCTGAGCGCGAAAATGTCATACATTGTTACATCATCTTGCGGAGTCATAATTTAGGGCTTGTTATTGGTAGAAATACGATTAAACAAGACTCTGTATGATGATGTAACAATGTATAACGTTTCCGCGCTCAGGGTTTGAGTAGAGGTGGTGTTGGCTCAGGCAACACCTCCTAGAAAGAAAGCCAAACAACTGAAACGTCTTATATTGTTACATCATCTTATTTCGACCATTGTTAACCGCATTTCTACCAATGATAAGCCTTGAATTTGGTCGACTTATGATGATGTAACAATGTATGACGTTTCAGTTGTTTGGCTTTCTTTCTAGGAGGTGTTGGCTCAGGTAACACCACTTAAAGCCTGAGCGCGGAAACGTCATACATTGTTAAAACATCATAAGTAGTCATCTCGAGGCCAACGAGATAACAAGGCATGGAAGCAAAAAAGTCACCTGACCATTTGGGTGCTAGCAACAATCCAACCTTAATTGTTTTCAACAAAAGGAAAAACACTGATTGTTAACATCCAAAATGGACACAATGAAGGTTGGATTGTTGCTAGCATCCAGTTGGTCAGGTGACTTTTTCGTTTCCAGGCCTTGTTATCTCGTTGGCCTCGTAGTCAGCTTTAATCGCATTTCTACAATAATAAGCCCTAAATTATGACTATGTACGACAACGTAACAGTATATGAAATTTCTGTGCATATGCATGTGTTGGTTCAGGCAGTACCTCCTAGAAAGAAAGCCAAACAACTGAAACGCCATACACTGTTACGTCATCATATTTCGAACTGTACCCAACGAGAAAGACAGGCTTCGGCGCGGAAAAGTCACTTGGCTATATTAGTACAAGTAACAATGTAACCTACATTGTTTCCATCCTGGATTTTAACAATATTTATTCGTTTGTTGGAAACAATGAAGATTGGATTCTTGACCGGACTACTATCATCAGGTGACTTTTCCGCACCGTGACCTGTTTTTCTCGCTGTCTACGAAGTCGACCAAATTAGAGCTTATTATTGGTGGATATATGATTAACAATGCCCTATTTATGATGATGTAACAATGTATTACGTTTCATTGCGGAGGCCTTCTCTCTCGGTGGTTACGCCTGGAAATGAAAAAGTTACCTGACCATTGCCTCTCTCTTGGATGTTAACAATCAGTGTTTTTCCTTTTGTTTTATACAGTGATGGTTGGATTGTTTCTAGCCCCCAAAGTTCAGGTGACTTTTCCGCTTCCAGGCCTTGTTATCTCGTTGGCCTCGAGCACCACCGGAAGCCAACGAGAAAGACAGGCCTCGAAGCGGAAAAGTCGCCTGACCATCTGGGTCCGAACAACAATCCAACCTTCATTGTTTCCAACAAACGGAAAAACACTGATGGAGACAATGAAGGTTGGATTGTTGTTAAGACCAAGATGGTCAGGTGACCTTTCCACTTCGAGGCCTGTCTTTTTCGTAGGCCTCGGTATCACCAGAACGACGTAACAATGTTTCATCTTTTCCTTGTTTAGGCCTAGTATTTTCTAGAAGGCCGTGTTAAAAAAAGCACCTCCTAGAAAAATAAGTTTGCGCACTGAAACGTCATACATTGTTACATGATTACAAGAAGTCATTTAGGGCTTATTATTGGTAAAGCATTTAAAAAGAAGGTATGGACAATCATTGTTGCAGGTAGCCATTTTGATTCTTATTTCATTCTATTTTTTATGATGATTGTTCCTTGTTTTGCAATAAATTCAAACTTGTAGATAGAACACTTCCTTTTTTGACAAAAGTTAGAGAGGAATGAGCCTCTGAAGTTTGAATTTGCTGCAAAACACGACCAGTCATCATATGAAATAGGAGTCAAAATGGCTACCTGCAACAATGAATTGTCCATACTTTCTTTACACAGTGCTTTAATAATTGGTAGAAATCAGCGCCACCTAAAGACAAGGCCTGTTCACTGAAACGTCATACCTTGTTACATCATAATCAGAAGGCGAGATTTGGGACTTATTATTGGTAGATATCCTTAATTGTTGGAAGATATCCAATAATAAACCCTAATTCTCGCCCTCTGATGATGATGTAACAATGCATGATATTTCAGTGAACAGGCCTTCTCTTTAGGTGGCGTTGTAGAAATCAATACCTCATAGAAAGAAAGCCAAAAAACTGAAAAATCATGCATTGTTACATCATCATATTTTGACCATTGTTAATCGTATTTCAATAATAAGCCCTAAATTTGGTCGACTTCGAGGCCAAAGAGAGACAAGCCAGGCCACTCAAAAGTCACATGATTATCGGGGTCCGAGCAACAATCCATCCATCATTGTCTCCATCTTGGATTTTAACAATCAGTATTTTTTTGTTTGTTGGAAACAATGAAGATGGATTGTTGCTCGGACCGCGATGGTCAGGTGACTTTTGAGTGCCCTGGCCTGTCTCTCTAGGAGGTGTTGCCTCGGGTCGACTTATGACATCACCTCCTAGAAAGAAAACCAAACACCTCTCGTATTCCTTTCGGACCCCTGTGCTATCCTGTGCTCTTGGAGGCCTCCAGTGCCAGAACCGTCTTCAGGAACCGCTACAGTGCCATTCCGAGCTGGTTCATGAACGTTTCTCTACTGGACAACGATAGCCATATGGAATCCTTCATTGAGTTGTGGAACGCCATCCCCACGGTTCGCCTCCTACTTCAGCTACGTGTCTATTTCTGAAAAAAATATCCAACGATTTTTCAAGAAGATTGGGATAGCCTAATACTAGTAGTTTTCGTTATTCTTTATGCTCTACAGCTTACCCACTCGAGTTGACAAATCTGTATAGGTCGCCGTCCTCTCGTTCCGCGGTGGCGACAACTCACGTGCCCACTGATATCTTACAGCCGGACTTCACTATACATCCCATTCTTTCCCCTTCGGAGAACCCTCGAATTTCCAAGCAGCAAGGTCCCGTACTTGAACCAATGGAAACTTTGTTCTCCAATTTCAGTTATAAAAAAGAAGACTGTACTCTGGATTAAATTTTAACTTTAACGAATTGCTTATAAATTTGTTTTGTGATATTCTTTATTTAATCGATTTATTAAATTGTTTATAATTCAGTTATCATCTCGTCGCCTCCCTTCTCTCTTTTCACATTTAAAATACTCTGCTAATAAAATTACGGGACTCTGTTTGTTATCGGGAATTAATATCTAATGAATCTAAATAAATATCATTAGCTACGACAGAATTCTTGGGGCAAACTTGTTTAATGGAAGAATACGGTTTTAAACGATGCTTTCAGCATTTCTTTACTTATTTTAATTACGAAAGAAATGCCCGAATACAGATAGTAGAGTCTAGTGTCCCAGAGGTGATATCCAATTCAGGAAACGCTCATAATGGTGAAAAAGGATGCTAAAAATTAAGTTCATCAATTTTAGACAAATTCTTCCGCAAAATATCCGTTATTCGACGGCTACGCTAGCTTAGAGGGTTCGGATCCTCTGAAGAACTTTCTTTAATCTTACATATGCATAGAATATATTTAGCATTTCCGTACTATTTAGCTTTCATCCTGTATCTTACGCGCTTCCTAAATTAGATATCACTTGAGGCAATTTGTCTGTAAGTTAAGGGAAAATTGTCCATAGGTAAGTTAAATGCATTGGATTTTTTAAATACGAGTATATTTTTCATATATTTAAGGAGCTACGAGAGACGTTCAAATTTGACCTGGACTTTATTTTTTGTAAATTTCATTGTTGTAAAAATCTAAACTTTCATTGTTGGGATGGCAACTATTGTCTGACATACAAATGCAGTACCACTCATCCGGTTGCTATGACAACCGATTGTTTGTTTAAACAAAATGGCGGACAGTGATGTGTCGACCAAAATAGAACAACGAATAATCAGGAAGTTTCTTCACAACGAAGGTATGAAAGCATCTGAAATTCATTAGAGACTTCAAAGACAGTTCACGCCATGTTTGTCTCGAACATCCGTCTTTGCTTGATTCCAAAAATTTGAAGGAGGGCGAAAATCCACCGGCAATGAACCACATAAGCTAAAATCAGCAACTGCTGTCAATGATGGCATCATAGCACGAACAAATGAGCTGATAAGGGACAACAGACGGATTCATGTCCGAAAATTGGCTTCAATACTGAACATCAGAAGGATATCATTCATGTCGATTTCCTGGAAGAACGTCGAACCATAAATGCACTCTACTACAGTGACATTTTGAGAACGTCCCTGAAGCCGGCACTAAGGAAAAAGCGACCAGGACTCCTTACCAGTGGTGTTTGTTTTCTGCAAAACAATGCCAGATCACATACAGCCAAACTGGCTATGGAACTCAAATCCTCCCATATTGCCCGACTATCCCTATTTGGAACATTGAAAGAGTTCTTGGGAGGGCAGTGGTTCGGTTCCAATGAGGAAGTGAAAAATGCTGTCCTGACGTGGTTTCGATATAAGCCTGAAGATATCTACAAAACCGGTAGCCAGATGCTCCCAGAACGCTGGAAAAAATATGTAGAGAAGCAAGGAGAGTTCTTTGATAAATAACTAGTGTGTGCGTTTTTTTGTACTTTCCTGAGTTTATAAAAAAAAGTCCAGGTCAAATTTGAACGCCCCTTGTATTTTCTACAATTTACCTATTTTCATAAGATGTCGTTTATTTTGCAATAGATACACGGTCTACAAATTTCATTTACTTGCAACGTGGAACCATCATAGGATGCCACTTGTGCAACAAGTCAGTCCGTGAGATTTCCACCATTTTACAAATAGCCCGTACAGTCAACCGTTGACAACGAGACCCCTGAAGCAGCCAGTCTACTGTTGAAAATAGGTGAGCACAATGGAGAGGGACGTTGGAAGTTCTTCTTTTATGTGAAGCGAGTCACGAAAAAACAATTCCTCTCTCTCTCCCTCTTCCCACCCACTTTCATAAATAGCCTGGCCGCTCCAGGGGTCTCGTTGTCAACGGTTGATTGTACAACTAAAGCCAATGTGATTGCGAAGTGGAAGCAACAGGAAGCAACAACAGTGCAACCATGAACTGGGAGATCCAAGAAATTGACAGACCGAGATCGTCGACTTCTTGCACATATGATCCGAAGCAATCGAACGTCTTCTACTGAAATGATTGCTACAGAGTTCAGAAATTCTGCCTCCTGTGTTGCTAGGACCATTAGCATTTGCCGGGAGCTCTATTCCCTGGGTTTCTACGGTCGTGCTGCTGCTCACAAGTCTTTCATCACTGACAACAATCTCAGGCGACGTTTGGAGTGGTGTAAAACTCGCAGAAACTGGAGCATGGAACAGTGTAAACAGATAGACGAAGTTGTGTTTGGCGGATGCCTGGACGTGTGGTGCCCAGTGTGCAGTTGGAGGAAGTGGCATCATGGTATGGGGCTCTTTTTCATGGTTCGGACTGGGCCATCTTGTTTCTGTTAAGGGAACGATGAATGCTATTGCTTATCGAGACATCTTGGACAACTGTGCACTACCAACATTGTGGGAACAGTTTGGGCATGGGGTCTTCCTGTATCATGTCATAATGCTCCGTACCATGAAGCGAGGTCTGTACACGACTGGTTTTAAGATAACGGGGTTGAAGAAATGGATTGGCTTGGCCAGAGCCCCGATCTCAATTCCATTGAACAGCTATGGGATGAATTGGAACGTCGACTACGAACCAGATTACGTCATCCTTCATCCGTGGCTGAACTAACCAGTGTTCTGAGGCAGGAGTGGAGGGAAATTCCAGCTTCTTGCTACTAAAAACTAGTGGAAAGTCTTCCTCGGAGGGTGGTGGCTGTCATTAGTGACACCGCTTACTAATTCCTGTTATCTGAAGCCTGTGATTAGAAATGTTAGGTGTCCTAAACTTTTGATCACATAATGTATGCGCGGAATATTCGCGGTATCGCCGGATCTCCATACAGTTCACTGTGAAGTAGGCCGAAGGTTAATATGTGACATTTAACTATAATGAAGCAATTAGGAAATGTAAATATTTTCGCATTTAGACTTTAATTTTTAATGGTTAAAATTTTGCATTTCTAGTAGTTATGTGTAAATATAAACTCTTAAAATTAGATGGAACAAACTACATTAAAAATTTTATTTTAACTCGTGAAATTCTATTTACCGAGTTTATCATTTTACTTGAACACCTGCTAAATTTATTTGTTCGTTTGTAATTTGTTCATCTCTAAATAGAATAAATGATACAAACTTTTCCGCCAAATTCCTGAAACTTTTCCATTCAAATCCGCATTAAACTGTATATAATTTTAAAAAGATAATCATTTTATAATCATTTTAATTATCATTTACTTATCATTTATGTATATCATTATAAACTTCATATAGTAAACTGTCAGCTTGTGAAGTGTGCTCTAACCATAGATCCATTTCATTATGCTTTAGTAAAATTTAATAGATCTCGTACATAATGAAATGATTTGCGTGTGCGAATTTAATAAAGGGATTCTTCCCATTTATATGCTACCTTGCTTATAATTTCAACAATATTAGATTGCAGTGAAAAACGTTTTTTTTTTCAGTGGACCTTCAGTCCAAGTAAGTCAGCAATTGAAGTTAAGAGTACAGTAGTAGATTACTTACATTCTTATAAGCAAGAGCTTACATTCGTTAAATTCAAATTTTTTTCCAATGCTATGCGACATCTTTAGTTATTTATAAAGATGAATTTCTCCTTATTATGATGGGGGATCACGAAAACACTATTGAAAAAGAGAAAATGGTGGATTTTTTCACATACAAGCACTTCAATCGGTGACCAAAATTCATTAGACACAATGCAGAATAAACGGGGGCATGTAGAAACCACTGATCCACAAAATATGAACTTCTATTCTATGCATTTACATTTCGGCTGTCAGGCAGCCTTCCTCAGCACGTACATTCAGAAAACTAAAACGGTAAGTTACTTTTATATTATACTTGTACATGATAAACAAGGAAGTACTTAGACCAATCAGGAAGCAAGAAGTTCCGCCAATATTAACTAATCAGTGACAGGCATGGGAACTGTGTCACTGTTTAGTAAAAGGTTGGAAGAGTTCTTCTTGTTGCAAATTTCTAAAGATTCTAAAAAATTTAATATTCTACTGTTGGTTGTAGTATATAGAAATTTAACTAAATTTAAGTCATAATCGTCTCTGCAATTTAAGATATTGTATGCAAAGCAGAATACGTCTGTTTTCACGTTTTTGATGCAGGATATACGCCTGTTTTCACCGTTCTTTTATTCGTAAAGAATTTTTTAAAATGTTGTTTCCCTTACGTCAGAAATTTTCAGGGAAATGCATATATTTTTTCATTTGAGAGCCACCTCCTTCGTTTATATTGGAAAGTTGTGGACTGTTCTGGAAATCTGTCTGGTGGATAATAAAGAAAAGCTCTTAGCGATAACATAAAGACACGGTAGTTTAACTGGTCATAAAACTAAGCAATCCAGTTTTACACTGCCAAAACCGATTCCAGAAAAGTACCTATTACATTCATTGACCAATTTGGGTGGAACATGTCATCTTGGTTTGTCTGAGAAGCTTGGGACCGCTTAAAGTGAATAGGCAATGCAAGCCGTAACGATCCACTTTATCTTTTTAAGTCTGGGAAAATGAAATTTTATTTCTGCTTTGTTTATTTTTTATTCATTATTCTGTACGATAGTTGAAACATTAAGAGATGACAGGAAATGTTTAACAATTGAATCGATATCATAGTATCCAGATATTTGATTGGCGGATTTATATTTGCACTAGATTGATATCGTTTCTCGAATATACAACTTGGGTTCTCTGTAATACATGTACATGTATTTTTATAGTAATGTTTAATTTAATTTGATGATTATAGCGTTTTGATAAGTCTTTAATAAGTATTATTGATAAAGGTATTGATTTCGTGTTTGTATTCTGCATTGCTACATGGTCGTATTCAGATAGTGCAAAATGGTATTTTGTATAGAAAAGACCCAAAAACTATATTCTCCTCATTTTTTGAGAGATAAAGAATTTTTGAAAACTACGAAGACTTCACGAAATTATTTAATTTTGGATGAAATTGATCTTTTCCTGAGAGAAACAGGGAAGTTTTCGGTGGGAAACAGCGATCGGGAGGAGGGAGGTGTTCCACTCCTTGGACACTTGAAAAGAATCGATTTTTGGAGTGTGTCGCATAAGATGCGTCTAGAAGCACTAAACGAGCAGAAATTGTTATTTAATATTGTATTTTAGTTTAGTTCCTAATATTGAGTTAAATGTTTTGATAAATCACGTAAGTATTGATACAATTTCTTTTTCAACATCGCTACTCAGCATATACTCGTTTTGGGAGTCCCAGAATGGTCGGGAACTCTTTATTAGGAGCTTTAGCATAAAAGAATGCGCCCTTGGTCTTTACGTTTATCCGGCCGTTCGCCGTTTGCACGATAACTTGAAAACGAATAACCGTTTTCAAATTCTGTTTTCAGGTTGAAATTTAGGTTGAAATTCGGAATGTAGATTCCTACGGGCAAGTCCGTCTGCACTATTTAGTTTGGTTTTGATTGGTACACGGGGGTGGGATTCAGAGAGGACAACATATCTATGTGTTATTAGGAGCTTTAGCATAAAAGCTACTTATAAGAATGCGCCCTTGGTCTGTACGTTTATCCGTCCGGCCGTCCGCCGTTTGCACGATAACTTGAAAACGGATTAACTTTTTCAAATTCTGTTTTCAGAAATATGACTAACAAAGTCTTAGCTCGGCCGTATCAACTTTCCAGAATTTTTCGTGGACCCCTTCAAGTCGAATTCACGTGCTAAAACAGTGAGTGTAAAGAATAGAAAGATAATGAATGGCATGTTATATAACAATCGATTTGTCAAGAAAGAATATATTGTTACTTTCTGTTCATCTTTTAAGCATTACTGACATCAGCGCGCGCACGTGAAATCGCTTTGTCGACGCACGATTGCTCAAGTGCTCATAATCTATATTATTAAGTAGCGGAAGAATGGAGCTAGTTATTGGTTTTATAATGTCAGTCCGTCCCCTTCATAATTTCTACATTTTTTGAGGTAGAAGGTTGAAATTCGGAATGTAGCTTATTATGGGCATGTCCATCTGCACTATTTCGTTTGGTTTTGATTGGTACACAGGGGTCGGAATTACGGGGATGGGATTCAGAGAGGACAACATATCTATGTGCTATTTAGGTACGTAAAGGCGTGAAATTCAGTATCCAGATTCCTCTAGGCAAGATCTACATTACTATGAAGTTTAGGTCCAATTGTTTCAGTGGGTTCGGATTTGCGGGGGTGCAGGCAGACACTTGGTCGTTAGAACTATGGCAACATATGGCATACGATCGGAAATGATGAGAAAGGAAAGAAGATGCGAGCTTTTTTACATTTTCTACATATTATGTTCGAGAAAATAATTTTTTGATTAAAAAACTTGGGGAGAGGTAAAAAGTGTAGATAAAGGGGTAAAAATAGATGACCGCAGGATTGCTACTCGGGGAGGGGGGTTAATTTCTTTTTAATAAATGTATAATGTATTTCTGCTTCACTGCTAAAGCTCCTCCTTAGAATGTTTACAAGATTTTATTTATTTCAAGAATTCTGTGATAAGACTGAATTACAACTCATGCTAATAATACTCAGAATGAGTCAGAATTTGTTCTTAGAATCACTTTTATTCTTTTATTCATTCTCCTTAATTCCTATGTAATTTCCGTAATTTCAAGCCAAACGGCACTTTCAGTATTATCTAATGTGTCAAAACAAAAGTAAATAATTTATAAAAATGCGAAATCTTTACAATTTAATCGTCTCTTTTAATGTTTTTAAGTATACACCCCCAAAATCCTTAACGTAATAATGAAATTTGCAGTTAAGGCTGATTTCCAGTCGTTAAGAAAAAAAAAAACCTAGTTTCTTTCGCTTCATTGAAACTACACGCAACTGAAACTCTGGTCTCTTTAAAAGACATTTTTTTTGGCTTTTCTACGCTGGTGATTAAAAAGTTACTCTATTCTTTCAGGAAGAAAGAGTAAGTAAAGCGGAAAAAATAACCGTTTTCCAAATCTGTATAAAAACCCACAGATGGAGCTTTTTTGTGGAGTTTTCGAAGACCATTTTTACAAATCATTGCCTCTTCCGTCAACGGTCTCAGAATGCTAATGAATCTCTTTGCCGTCAATAACGTTACGTAAATGGGAGCTAACGAGTGAGTCGAATGACGTATTGATCATTTACAAAAGGCAGCGTCTGAGTCAACAAGATTATTATGCAACGAACAGTCTATTTCTAAAGCTCTCTTAACTTTGGAAAAAAGAGAGAAACGGTAAAGAAATGAAATGTTACTGGGAATTTCGATGGTATCAGTTTCCTCTTAAAAGTCTTTCGGGTAAACAGAGACATTCTTTAGACATGAATTTTAGCGAGACAAACATAGTTCGTTGCTAAGAAAAGTAACGTAATTCTAGATTTAATAGTTCTAGGAATGTTTTTATTGCCTAAGAGATACAAAAGAAAACTAGTTGTTTTAAAAATATCCTAGAGTATCATCAGTTTTATTAGGAGCTTTATGAAAAAGCTACTTATAAGAATGCACGCTTGGTCTGTACGTTTGTCCGGCCGTCCGCCGTTTGCATGATAACATGAAAACGGATTAAATTTTCAAATTCTGTTTTTCAGAAATATGACCATCAAGGTCTTAGCTCGGCTGTATCAACTTTTCAGGATTTTTCGTGGACCCCTTCAAATCAAATTTACGTGCTAAAACTGACCGTAAAGAATACCAAGATACTGGCATGTTATATATCGATTCGTCAAGAATGAATATATACTGTTACTTTCTCTTTATCTTTTAAGCATTGTTGACTTTAGCACCCGCACGCGACGATCGCTTTGTCGACGCAGTAAGTCATGAATGCCCAATTTTGCTTCAAGACATCGAGAGCAGAGTGGGACTTGAACAACAGATCACGAAGTCGCGAACAAATTCACTCAGATGCTTCGAATTGCAGAGCGCACAGACACAAACGATCATGTACATCCACCGCCACTCAAGAAGAGAAAACGCAAGCCCCATGGAAGAAATTGACTTCAGAGTAGTCGGCCACGCAACAAAAGACAAGACTTCAGCGCCGTTTTCGAAATCGTGTGTTTTTGACGAAATAACCTACAATGTAGTTGCATTGGCGCTTGGGGCGGGGGGGGGGGGGGAGAGCAGGTGCATTAATCGGGAGGAAATAGAAGAACTACAGCCTTAACCAGAGCTGAAGAAACTTCAGATCAAAGTATGGTTACATTTTCATTCTATTTCTTCCCACTTTCGAAACCAATTACATTATTCTACACATTTTTTCTCTGGCACTACGTAAAACTAACTCAGCTATACACAGCATTCCAACAGAGCAAAACCGTGTAGAACTACTAGAGGGCCATAGTTTGCCAGGAATTTTTACTGTAACATAATAAATAATATCCAGTAATTTAAGAGAGAACTGGAGCCGGACACTGAGGACGAACTTCAATAAAGATAACAATAAACCACTGATCCACATAAAACTTTTAATCGGACGTATGCGCATTTCGGCAGCCACGCTGCCTTCTTCAGCGTATGATTAACTTAAGAATAAAATAAAACTCTTTTTCCACAACGAAACAGGAATTGAACAAACATAAAAAGAAAAAGACCGAAAATAAAATGAAAAAATACAACCTGAGTCTGTAAGCGCTTTTCGAAAGCTTTGCTTTCATCATTCAGCAGCCAAAGAGTTCCTCGAGAGAACTTGAGAGCTGCAGTTCACTATTGGCTGTTTTTCCCTGACTTTGTACTATAAAAAGATGTTGTAAATCCTTGCCCTTTTGATGTAGCGTACATAGATGCATGTAAGGATCCCAGATTTTTTGCTTTTGACATCATTATAAATGAACAGCTTGAGGCATTACGTTCGAAATTGAACAAAAAATATCTAGAATTAGAAACAAGGTTAGAATCGCTGACTAATGATATTAGCAGTGTAAACACAAATATTGATAGTTTTAGAGAGGATGTAAATCGTGCGAATTTGGAAACTACCAACGGCATTGCCAATCTTAGTAATGATATCAAGGAATTTACGGGCTCTCCCATTACATCCGTTTAGCCCATGTTAGTGGATAACGCTATTCCTTCATACGATTGTAAAGAAGGTCCTGCAGGTCTGGGCGCGGTCAGCGACAGTAGCTCCTCATCAAGAACAAGCACAAAAAAGGAGGCTTGATAATAACTCTGTTGACATTGATGGAGATGACTGGCGGACTGCACAGAATAAGAGGAACAAAGGAGGTGTCAGGATCGACAATATTAAGTCCACTTTTGATGTCAACGCTAGTGCCTCTGTAGCCCTTCGAGCTAACAAAGCTAAACACAGTTCTTCCCATATTAATGACACCCGTGAAAAGGGAGCAATATACCCACCAATGTATATCCCACCAATCATCGTTCGTCACCATGGGAAGCCAATAAAGGAGATTTTGGAGGAGATCAAAAAGCACGTACCTCTTGACAAAATTACCGCCCACACAGGTCGTTCAGACACCATTAAGGTCAAATGTCATGACGAAGAGACGCACAAAACTAGTGTCTGGAATCAAAAACAATGATGTTCTTAAAATCCAACACCACCGACTAAAGTCTGAAAAGCTACTGAAATACGTTGTTCGTAACGTTGACAAAACATACGACCTCGAAGAATTCTGTGAAGACCTCAGAAGTGCCAACTACTTTCCGGACAAAGCAATTAGGCTTAAAAAAGCAAACGGGGCTGTCGAGATGCCAATGGTTCTAGTCCTCCTCCAAAACACTGAACATAATAAGTCCTTCCTAAATCTGAAACGTATCGGTCCACTTGCTGTAGTAGTTGAATTATTTAGGGGTAACAAAAGGCCATTGCAATGTTACAATTGCTTACGTTTTGGGCACGTTTCTCAGGGTTGCACCGAGTCACCACGTTGCAACAAGTGCGCAGGCGATCATCAATCAAGGGACTGTACGAATATAAAAGGTAAAGACCCGCCTAAATGTATTCGCTGTGAAGGCCAGCACACAAGTAGCTATACAAAATGCCCCAAATACCCACAAGTCAATAGGAATAGAAATTCTAAGGTAGTTCAAGGTAGATCTTTCGCTTTCGTTGCCTCTGCTTCAGTTGGTAAGGGAGCTGTTGACCACAAAGAACTGGCTAAAATTCAAAGATTTCTGGGTAACTTAATGAATATGCTGAAAGAAAGTGGCAACGATTTGCCACAGATTACTCCAGTTGAGAGCAGGAAATAATCATGGTTAGACATCCGTATAAAGTACTAAAGCAAGGAAAACTACGATGCACTATCTGGAATACAAGGGGGATCCCTCGCAAGTGTCATGAGTTCTACGATTTCCTCACAAGTTGGAATATCGACGTACCTTTTTGTGCGAGACTCACCTCAAGCAAAGCAGATCTTTCACCCTGCCAGGTTATTATATATACAGAAAAGATAGGACCCCTAAAAAAGCTACTGATCCAGGCTCTGGAGGGCAGCTATTGTTATACTAAGATCATACTAAGATCGTCATTGATCATACTAAGATCGTCACTCCAGATTTAGTGAAAATGGAAGCAGTATCCATTATCCTTAAAGATGTTGACGTTGGTGAGGTCAAGTTTACTTCCGTATATAACCCTCCAGGGCACAAACTCGATCCTCGCGACCTCGATGAGCTTTTGTCCGGACCCATTTCAGTTGTTATGGCAGGTGATTTAAATGCGAAGCACCCTCACTGGAATTCTAGATGCACAAATCAGAGCGGCTCAGTACTCTATAGATACATGTTAGACCAGATTGACACTTCCATCGTCGGTCCCCTTGAAGATACATACTACTGTGATCACTCACCTGTCAGTGATGTGCTTGACATAGCTGTCCTCAAGGGGTTTTTCAAACCATACAACATATACACAGTGAATGCCTTATCATCTGACCACCTCCCTGTTGCTTTAAATTTCGAGGAGATAAATATCGATCTGAGGGTAAATCTTCGTTACAAGCAGAACTGGAAATTGTTTAGGGAACTTCTAAAAGATAGTAGCATTCCATATCAGGATCCAGAGAGCAGCAATGACATCGACGAAAATGTCAAAAATGTCACTCGCACCATTCTCATGGCTTCCGATGCTAGTGCTTCTCCAGTTGATTACAAGCGGCCAGACCATCTTGAGCTTCCTCCCCGCATCAGGCAGACTATTCAGGAAAAAAATACTTACAGAAGACTGCGGCAACGTACCAGGCTCCCGCATTTCAAGACGAAATACAACAGGCTATCGCGGAAGGTCAGCGAGCAGATCCAGGACTTACGGAATCAAAGGTGGAATGACAAGATCAAGAGTCTGTCCGTCCAAGACAATTCTCTTTGGAATACTGTCAGGGCCCTTAAAAGCAACAGGGCCATTGAACTACCTCCTCTACTTACAGAAAGCGGCGATTTTGTTAGCAGTGACCAGGACAAGGCTCAACTCATCGCTGACTCATTGAAAAGTCAATTCAATACGCCCAAGGAGGACTGTCTAGTTAATATTACTGGTGAAGTCAAAGAAGTATGTGACAAGTTTGGCTTCTCTCAACGCGCTCTTACTCACCCTAATATCATTGGTACCTCTGAGATTTTGAACACTATTAAGCACCTGAAAAACGAAAAAGCAGCTGGCATCGACACCATCACCAACAGTGCTCTGAAGAATTTGCCTCTTAATGTTGTTTGCATTATCACCAGGATCATGAATGACTGCTGGCGAAACGGTCACTTCGCTAGCGCCTGGAAGGACTCAATCATCCTCTCTATTCCCAAGCCGGGACTTGATCCTGCTCTTCCCATCAGCTACAGGCCCATTAGCTTACTGCCAGTGCTCTCCAAGGTCTTTGAGCGAATTATTCTCAAGAGGTTCAACGACTTCTGCGAGGCAAACAACCTTATTCGCGAAGAGCAATTCGGCTTCCGCACAGCTCACTCCTGTCAGCTCCAGGTATGGAGGCTTGTTGCTGATTTGAACGGTCCTCTCAATCTTTCTATGTTTGGTGGTATCATCTTTCTTGACGTTCAAAAGGCCTTTGATCAAGTCTGACATGATGGACTCATTTATAAAATGATTACTTGTGGCTTCCCTGATGACCTGATTGCCTTGGTTCGCTCCTTTCTGACAAGCAGGACCTTCCGTGTTAAGGTTGGTGACTCCTTGTCTGACCCTTCTGATGTTAATGTTGGTGTTCCCTATGGCTCTGTCTTGGGGCCTGCCTTGTTCAATTTCTTTATCCACGACTTTCCTAAGTTTAGAAAGTGCAATCTTTACTTGTTTGCTGACGACGGGTCCATCATGACCTGGGCACGTAATCCAGTCCACGTCATCAGCCGTCTGCAAAAAGCTTTACACCAGTGTGAGAGCTGGTTCTCTAAGTGGCGCTTACAGCTAAATGTTAACAAGTGTAAAGCCATGTTCATCACACGCAAACGCAAAAACCCTCCAAGGCCCCTCATCCTACATGGTAGGAATCTTGAATGGGTTAAAAATTATAAGTACCTCGGAGTTGTGATTGATTCCAAGCTCAAATGGAACGGCCTTGTCCAATATTCGCTTAACAAGGCTAAGAAAGCGAAGTTTAGTCTCATCGCGCTACTGGGGCGAAACAGCGCTCTCAGAGTGGACAACAAACTCTTGTTATACAAGATAGTGATTCGTGCCATTTTACTTCACGGTATGCCTGCTTGGGCTTCCATTTGCAAATCGAGATGGAAAGATCTTCAGACCTTCCAAAATGTTACCCTCCGGTCCATTGCTCAACTAGACAGAAGAGTTGCCAACAATCTCTCTATCTATGAAGATCTGTGGATGACTCACATTGGTTCCTATGTTCAAACACTTCTCAGGAACATGCTGCCCAAGATGGAACACCATGAAAATACCCTGGTTGCCGGTATCCTGGACTCACTCACTATCAGGGGTTCCCTCAGGTTTCGAAGACCCCGTCATACCTTGGATGTCAATTTCGAGAACATTAACAAGGCCGAGTTCCCCAACTACTGGATCTGCTAGATCCTAGTTTTTCGGACTCGCTATTCGTCAATCCACAATCTGATTCTCGTCCCTACCATGAAGGGACTCTTTTCTGGATGACTTAAAGAGGTTCATCAGGCTTCTTTCCTACTTCAGTGTACCTCATTTGGTTTACTTTTTGGGCGAGCGTGTAAAGTGAATTAAAGGCTCCTGGACCACTCGTACTACTTTTTCACTACACTGATCGATTGTCGATTGTCCTTGCCCTTTTATCTGAACAGGTTTGTCTGTTCTGATCAAAATCCTTGTGTACGCTGAAGAAGGCAGCGTGGTGCCGAAATGCGCATACGTCCGATTAAAAGTTTTATGTGGATCAGTGGTTTCCTGTTATCTTTATTTAATATCCAGTAAAATTAATGACTTTTTTATGCGAAGATATTTTCTGCTAATACATTAAGAAATGTACATTGTTATATCACTGAAGTATGACCACCCGCTTAGTAATGGGAGTAGCCACCCTTCGCCGCTATAACTGCTGCTAGGCGTCGAGACATGGACGCAAGAAGTGCGCGCTATGTGTCCGTTGGTATGGTAGTACATTCCGCTTGAAGGCGCTGTCCACAGAAGGAGACGTGCCTTGTGGTAGGGTGCATTGTCCTGCTGGAACACACTATCACATTGGGGGAACATTGTGAGCATGCACGGGTGCACCTGGTCCGCTACGATTGACAAATAGCCACAGGCATTCAAATTGCCCTCTAGACAAATCAGTGGACCTAACTGCTCTCAACAGAAGATCCCCTACACATGCACACTACCCCACCAGCCTGTTTCCAGCCCACAGTAGCCTCCTGCACTCTCTTTACATGGCGTTCACGACGCACTCACCATCGCCCGTCAATCTTATGGAGCAAAAACTTTGACTCGTCGGAGAAGGTGACCTTAGCCCACTCGTCTGTGGTCCAATGGAGGTGCTCACGTGCAAAGTCCAGGCGTCGTTGACGATGACCCCTGGTCAACATGGGTGCAGCAACCATGCGTCGACTGTTCAGGCCCATCCGTAACAGGGTGCGTTCAACGGTAATGTCGGATACACGTCTGTTGGCACCACTGTTGAATCTGGTGGTCAGTTAATGGACTTGTGGCTCTCCTGTCACCTTTTACGAGTCGTCGTAGGCGCCGCTCATCCCGTTGGTCGATGGCTCGTGACCCTTTACAGTGATGGCGTTGGGACGCGATTTCTGTCCCTGCTGTCCACTCTTTGTACACCTTCACTACAGCGGACCGTGAACAGTTCACAAATCGCGCAGTATCGGAGATGGTGCCACCCTTGCTGCGATAGCCTATTATCATCCCTTTTTGGATGTCCGTTAAATCCGGACGTTTACCCATCCTGAGGTTCTTGCACCTGCCGTTTGATGCACTAGCTTTAAAGCCTTCTCAGCCTGTTATGCAAATTTTGCAAAGTGTAAGCGTTGTTGGGGCGAACCATGCGTGTGCCTTGAAGGGGTGCTGGTCATAATTCATTGATATGACAGTGTATTTCTGCTTCACAGCTAAAGCTCCTTCTTGAAATGTTTACAAGATTTTATTTACAAATACAGTGCTCTCACTGAAATTGCCTATTCAAAAACACCAAACAGCACTTACAGCAGATTGAAAAGGGTACTTAGAGAGGATACGAGCTATTTCAGGTGAAAGCTATAAATTCCATAATCAAGGTAGAAGAAAATTGAAATTTATTATGTACGTTTTCGCTCTTGGGAAATAATATTTGCAATATCTGATTAAACGTCGTCAACATGCATGTATCTTTTGATTGTTTCAGTTTAAATTAGAACATCTCATATAAATGTTTATTCGTGAGCTATCCTCTCTCCACACCCTCATGCAGAAACGATTTGGAAATCGTCGACTTTTAAACAAAAATTGGACTTATCGTTCAACGCAGCGTTCAGTTCATTCGTTGCTAAAGATCGATATTCTTCTTTTAAGCATCTATTTCCCAGCTTCACTGTTAATTGGTATCTTCTTGCTGATTTTATTCTTCTAATGATTGATGCAATGGAAAGACTGACAACGAATTCGCAAGCTTAAAAGCGCCTTTTCTTCTGCACTGCATAAGCTATTTCTTCAAACGTCCAGTAAAGCTGAAGAAAAAGTCGAGAAAGATCATCTGCTTAGCAATATTTTCATCAGGGGCATATTCAGGTAGTGGTGGGAGCGGAATAATAAATAGGTGAAATATGTGCCCTTTGTAATCTATTTATCGCTCTCAAAATTAAATTAGATCCTGAAAAAAATGATTCCTCTTTCGTCTTTTCTTACTTTCATTGCCAATCCCATCATATCCCTCTGGGTGAAGCACTTTAATCATCTCCGTTCTTTCACATTCTAGTATAATCACGTATATTAAAGTTTCTGTTCATGTGGAAAGATAGAAAGCAGAACAAGCTCACTGATGCTAATGACGAGTATTGCGAAGATGATTGAGCTTGTTCAAGCTAACATCTGCATCACGGAAGATGAGATTGCTCTTTTGTGGTATATCAGCTTAGGCTGCGTCCACACAATTTTCCATCAGTATTGCATTACCGTAAAGTGTGTGTGCCCAATGAGTACCGCACAGGGACCACGAGGAAAACCATGGCTACTCTGGCACGTTTCTAATAGGGGGATCTTAGAACAGTCTTTACCTCTTCCCATACATGAAAAAATATTGACTTCATATTGACTTCATATCAGCGTAAAAAGAAGAAGTT
Source organism: Rhysida immarginata (assembly GCA_023313115.1). Lineage (NCBI taxonomy): Eukaryota > Metazoa > Arthropoda > Chilopoda > Scolopendromorpha > Scolopendridae > Rhysida > Rhysida immarginata. Next base: position 2,224,601 of record JAHWFO010047224.1, on the reverse strand, counting down.
GATACTGGTGTCCGATCCAAAAATAAAAGTTTGGAGAAAGCCCTTTATCATTTTGTTTATTTTTGAGAGCAACTGAAATTCAACTCATTCTATCGGCGATATCTTTCTTAATTTTCACGATATTTGCTTGGGCTTTTTACAAGAGTAACTCTATACATTCGGCTAATAAATTATGCAAAAGACAATTTGGTAACGCATGCGCATGCGCAGTTAAACATTATTTAGTAAAAATGCTCATATTTCATCAAATATTTAATATTTTTATATCCTGATTGCAGAGTGTTGTCTATACTGTAGTTTGTCAAATTTCCTATAAATGGCATTGCATTGGGTTGAAAATCCTGCGTGTTATAAACAAAAAACTTACGAAAACATTCTGACCTTTTTAAAGAAACCTTTATATCTCCCTGAATATACGTGCTATTCTCATACAAATGAACACAGAAATGAACAAGCCTCTTAAGCATATGCTACAGCTACAATGCATTTCAAGCATTATTTTTTACAGGGTGATTCCAAACATTATTTTTTACAGGGTGATTCCAAACATTATTTTTTTTGGTTCACTTCTTTGCTGGTCCCCTATTTGCCTTCGGGAGAAAACCTTCGCTGAAATATGAGGTGTAACATCCTTTTTACACCCCTGAAATTTCAGGATAATTCGCCAAGTATTTCTCTAGATATTCGACAAAACGTCTAAAATCGAAAGTGTCCGATTACTTTCTTCCAATCAGTGTATGAATAAAGGGGCGGCGTTTTGATTCTGACATCGAAATCAAGGTAGCGGTGCATGTCTGAGAACAGTTGAACTTTACGCCACTGGTATCCAGCAACAAGTGTATCCTTTCCTTTGCCCGCAATTCCTCACCGATCGTTTTCATTTGAATTTCGCTCGTGTAAATGTGTCCCACTAGAACTGCCTTAGCAGTTTTTTTGTAACATGATAAATTTTTCTCAAACCTGAATGTATATTCAGATCAATACAATTACAAAATAAATATTTTTCAAATAAATCTCTGGGCATTTAAAAATTATTTTATTCAAAAAATTGTTTTTTTTTTAATATTGTCTAAACTTTTTGAAAACTTTCATTGGATAATTTCACAACAATTTGTATTTCCATAAATTTTACATTTCAAATTGCCTAAAATTTTTTTGATGGTAAGGAAAGTTATGGTAGAAAACTGTGAAAATTAATAAAAAGAAAATAAATAATTGAGGAGTATAAATTAATAATTAATAAATAATCAACACTTTACTTTTCTTAAACAAGTGAAAATTAAAAATGCAATTAATAATGTAGAAAATTGAAAGTGTATGTACGTATATAGGAAAGAAAACTCCACAGCCTAGATTCGAACCAGGGACCTTCAGCACAATACGCTGATGCGCTAACCAATTGTTCCACCATGAACATGGAGGCATAATTCCATCTACATATCTTTGAGTTATTCTTTATTCAATATTACGCCATTAGGAAAGATAGTCTCAACCTGCGAACTAGGTAACTGCTGTAACCAGCCCAAAGGAATATGGATAACGCAAGCAACCCATCATGTTCATAATCCAAATAGTCTTTGCACGAAGATGGAACTGTGGCGTTTGTTTTGAGAATAATGGAACTGTGAACTGAATATTTATTGCGCAAGATGCTTTGGGCAAAGGAAAATTATAAAAAAAAGGAAACTCTACAATTTTAGCAAATAAAATGATTTCCTTAAGATTTCTTTTATGCATTAAAAAGATTCATTTTGCCTTCTATAAACAATACAGAAAATAACGAGAGGATAATGCAGCTCCAAAAGTTTGCGAAGGATTTCATACTGTAATTTCCATTTTCATGTTCTAATGGAAATTACAACAGGGTAGATCAAAGCGATTGCTAAAACTTCATTGGTATTAAATTCTACGATATTAAGACCCGTTTTCCTTCATTACTATGTTAGCATTTTTATTTAAATACGGCATCTGCTTCTTTGAAGTAAGAGATAATATATTTTATATGATTTTTATTTTAGTTTTTTTCAAGACATTCATAAAATAGTATGGAACTTTTATGCTTCAAAAATCGTTTCGCTGGAACTTTTATGCTTCGATTATATTAACGTTTCACTGGAACGGGTTTTTTCGAAACTACGATGCGGAAAAATAGAACGAAAGACTCCCAGCTAGAATTCTTTTGATCTCTTTTGAACTTCATAAATTCTGAGCTTTCCGTGAATGAAATTGGTAAACATAAAAAATTAAAAGAACACTTTTAAGTCGTTCATGAGGTAATTTGTCTTTTCGGCTTCTTCCTTGATCTGTTTTTTTTTTCAAAAACTCTCATCTTGGCCGGTTTCATAGAATGAATAAAGGATAATGTTATTTATGAGATAAAGCGTGAAATAGACGTCAACTTCATTACTCCTAATAAATATCCGCGGACAAATTTTTATTTTTATATCCCGAGATTGTTAAAGAATGGTTTTTGGTATCCTATTTTCTTTTCAGCAAAAAATGTGCTGTTTCTTTATTAGCTTCCCCGGTATATCAGAAGGCTCTAAAATTTGTTTTTCTAAAATAGTATAGATTGGAAGGAAAGTAAACGCTGAGAAGATAATATAACTATGATTTAAATCATACACTTAGATAAGATTTATTATATGTAATAAATGGATTGATTTAATGTGAAGCATCTATCAACTTTAAGTAGAAACCAAGTTGAAATTGTTTCCAAACTTTATTATTTATTTTTCCTAAACGGTTTTTTCATTGCTGCTTCTCGTTTTGTTGGTTAGACATTTATTAAACTGGAACAAATGTTTACATTGCACATAGTCAATCTTCTGAATCGGAAAATGAGATTTTTTTGCGAAAGATCTTCGTGATTCGGGTGTCTGATAATCGAATTTTTCAATCCAACTTCTTACAGTTTTTTTCGAGAAGCCTTTAAAAATATCGATTTACTATTAAATTAATCTAAAGTTTCTTTTATTTACTAAATATTTTTTTAAAGTTTACTTTAAAGTTATAATAAACTTAATCATTCTTAAAAAAAAGTTACCTTATTCAAGGTAAGCCAGGAAATCCAATAAGTAACTTTGGAGAATAGATTTCCTCTTCTCATTAATTTTGCCCTTAAGGGAGATAACTGGGTAAGGTTCCTTTTCAGATCTTCTCCCATAAATCATTAAAACAATATATTTTCTTATTTGAAAGATAAAAAACGATGACGGGGGGAAATGTTATTGAAAACTTTGAGAAACGGTTTACATTCAATACACAGAAAATTATTTTGAAACGCATTACACGTATCAATAGGTTGGTGCTTTATATCTGAATAGGATTGTGATTCTAAACAAAGGTTGCTACAATTCATTTAAATGTGCGTTCCAGATAATCGATTTTAAATTTTAATAATTTGTTTCTTGCCAATAGTGAACTAGCAAAATGATCCGGCGTTGCCCAGGATAATTACAGTTGTAGGTAAACAGAAAAGTCTGAAGAAGTTAAATAATAACTCAAATTGTTTTTCAGTAATTCTACAATCTCCTGGTGCATACGAAGCCCCCGTTGTTTCCGACGCCCGGAAAACTTTTTGTCTTCCTTGACCATTCATTTTTTCACCTCCATTTCGGTAGATGTTAATAACATGTATTCTTCGAACGGTGATTATAGAGTATAATATAGCATGCTTATTGATTTGAAGTATGCATTGTTATCGGTAATGTTGTCAACTGTTGCCCGAACAAAGAGACTGCTTCCTTTATCGCCTTTCCACTATTTTTCAATAGTCTGCTAATTCTTCATTATCTCCCGTTACTGATCATTTTTAAGGAATTTCAAGACAATGGTAAGTTTTAAGAACTATCAATTCTAGCAGAGGCACCCGATCGTATGTAAACAGAACAACCTCAGTGAGTTAAATAACTCAATTTGATTTTCAGTAATTCTACAATTTCCTACTGTAGACGAAGCTCCCGTAGTTCAGATGTTTCCGACGTCTGGAAAACTTTTTGTCTTCTCTGGCCAATCGATACTCGTTCGTTTCTTCGACATCACCAACAGACATTTCGATATATATGAATTAACATGCATCCTTCGAAGGATTATTAAAGAACACAACACAATGTGCTTTTTGATTGGAAAAGTCGATTTGATGTATGCTTTATTATCGATTATCGTAAACTGTCGCCCAAGACCGACCGGCGTCCTTATATCCCCAACACACTGGAAGAGGAAGGGGAAGCTACCGTCGCGTCTGGAAGGTTCTACACTGTTAAGTGTTCCAAACACACAAATCGTCTGAACATTTGTTAGGGAGCTGAAGGGAGATAGATGTATCTCTTTGCCTGCTCGAGAGAGATTGCCTTATCTATATCGTTTTCCGCTCATAGTTAATAATTCTTGGAAACGAATGTTCTAACATTGCATCATCTTGAAAATATTGTTGCATCATCACTACGTTGGTTTCCCTGGCAACAATATTTCCCCAGCGTTGATGTGAAAATTCATGTAAACAAAATAAATTAACATGCCATTTAAAACTTAGCACAGCCAACATCTTTGCAGTATCTAAAATCACAAAATAAGTTCATTTTGTATGATGAAAAATTAAAATTATTGCATCATCCGTAATGACTATTGCAGCACCCATAACGCTTTTTTGGGGGGAGAGGGGTGTCAAGTGATAGAGGAGATGAAGTGGTGATTAAGGCGAGTGAGGGAGGTGAGAGCGTGGTTCATCTTTCTCAGCCAAAATTATATAAATGAAAACGACAAATGAAAACGACGAAATGTATTATATTTATTTTATCCAAAGTGTATGCATGGAATTTAAAAATACTCTCCAAATGCGTTAAGGCATTTATCCCACTGTGTAACAAGGCGTGTAATTCCTTTACGGAAGAAGTCTTTCGGTTGCGTGTGGAACCATTTCAAAACCTCTTCCTTCCCTTCATCGTCCGACTGAAACCTGCGGACTTTCAGATGTTTCTTGAGATCCCCAAACACCTGAAAGTCACATGGGGATATGTCAGGATTGTAAAGTGGATGCTGCTTTGCTTCCCAGTTGAACTTTTTGATGAGGTCTACCTTTGCTTTCGAGGTGTGAGGACGCGCGTTGTCGTGGAGAAGAAGCACTCCTTCTGTAAAAAATCCAGGACGCTTGCATTTGATGGCCGCGCGCAGTGCCTTCAATGAAGAGTGGGAAAATGCTTAGCTTAGACTTTATTCATCAAAAATCTTCATAACAACTCTGCCGTAAATATCGAGAAACACAGAATAGGTACGATTACAGAAAGTGATAAATAAACTGAAAACTTTTTACCCATATCGTGCTGCGTTAACTGTGGTGCCTTTTTCAAGAAAGTCCAGTTAAATCGGGCCTTTGTGATCAAAAAACACGGTCAATATCACCTTCCCCGTGCTGTTTGCGATTGCTTTTGATTTTCTCGGGGGTGGTGATCCATAATGCTTCCATTGACGAATTTGACGTTTGCTTTCGGGCTGGAAATGAAACACCTAATTTCATTCCCTGTAACGATTCTGTCGAGAAAGCTCTCTCCTTCCTGTTCATAGCGAGTCAAATGTTGCCATTCGAACTCCAAGTTGTTCTGATGTCAAATGATGCGGGACCCATTGTGCACAGATTTTACTGTAGTGCAGATGGTTCCTGATAATGGAATGAACAGTTCTACGACTAAGGCCAGTTTTAGCAACCATGACATCGATTGTCACTCTTCTGTTTTCCTTTAAGACAGCGTCAATTTTGGCTTTGAAATCATCCGTGACGACGCAGTTTGCTTGTCCAGGTCGTTGATCAACTTACAATGATGACCGTCCCTCCGAAAACCTCTTGCTCCATGCCCAAACACGAGTGAAGGTTAGGCAGTCATTTCCATAGACGTTCTGCATACGACGATGAATTTCAAAAACTGAAACTCCTTCACATGTCAAAAAACGAATTATTGCTGTCTGTTCCTGTTTCGTTGACTCCATTTTGTTGTTTGGACGAAGCGATCACTCGCAGAGCTTCGAAGCGCGAGCTATCGTTCTTTCTCACGTGATGCAACACTTGCAACCTATTGTTCAATTTGCATGCGGGGTTTCGCAATTGTTGAAAACAAAAACTTACGATCCTACACGTCGTCTTTTTTTTTCCACACAAATTTTCGTTTTCATTTGTACGACCCTTATATATTAGACGCAAAAAGATTAATAACTCCTGTAGCCGCCAGGGGAGAAATGGTTGGGTCGAGAGAGAGAGAGACGAGATCGAGAGACGAGAAGAAGGGAGGAGGCAGAAGAACGACAGGAAATGTAAAGGAGAGTTTGAACGGAGCATTGAAGGAAAAACAAGGGCTTTTCTGGCGTTCAACGGATGGGAGCTGTAGAGCTCGGGGCATTGCGAGAAGAAGGATGTCACGGAATTCGAATTCCATCAAGAATTCCAGTGACGCAACGACTTCCTTTCACTCTCGGGTTTTCTATCACTCCGGGAGGCGTATATTCGAAACGCACGAGGTGTAGACCATCATTCGCCCTCTAGCGACAATGCACATAACCTTACGCCCTCCAGGAGTCCAACTTCCAGCATCTGCTGTCATTGAGCCCAAAATTAATGCAAAGACAGCCTATTAGCAAAATACTATACTAAATATAAAATAAAATAAAACTACATAAAATAATGAAATAAAATTCAATATAAAATATCTCTTCCTCTGCACACTTGATGTCTCTTCTCTCTACACTAACATTCCTCATGATGATGGAATTGAAGCTGTTCGCAGCAGTCTCGAGGCTAACAAACCTTTCCAAGTTCCTTCTACTGACACAATCTGCCTTCTCCTTAACACCATCCTAACCTCCAATTTCTTCACTTTTAACAATGATTATTATATCCAGTCCAGTGGCACTGCTATGGGCTCCAAAATGGCTCCTAACCATGCCAACATTTTTATGGGGGAGGTGGAAACCAAACTGCTTTCCACGTCTCCCTTGAAGCCGTTAGTCTGGCTACGGTATATTGACGATGTTTTCCTGATCTGGCCACATAATGAAGACTCTCTCCTATCCTTTATAACCCACTCTAACTCCATCCACCCCTCTATCAAGTTTTCTCACAATTATTCTATCACTACTGTTTCTTTTTTGGATGTCTCTATCTCTATCACTAACAACAAATTGTCTACTAATCTCTATAAGAAGCCCACTGACAGGCACCAGTACTTACACAATGATAGCTGCCATCCACGCTATTGCAAGGATAACATCCCTTTAGGTCAGTTAACTCGCATCCATAGAATATGCACTAGTCAGTCTGACAAGGACTTCCATGCTAACGCCCTTACTCACTCCCTTAAAGCAAGAGGCTACCCCAAATCTGTCATACGCGCTTCTATCTATAAGCATCGCAATTCCTGTTCTAACAACAATCCTAAACCTTCTCCAGCCATGGCCACACCTACGTTAGTTCTTCCTTATCATCCAACCCTCAATAGTATTAAAAATATCCTAAGGAAACATCAACATATAATTGACAACTCTCCTCTTCTTCATTCCATTCTACCTGAACCACCTAAAGTTTCTTTTAAACGGACATCTAATTTTAAAGATATCCTGGTCCATGCTGCTATTACTAAACCACGCACTTCTACTAAGGGATGTTCTCCTTGCAATGAAAAGCGTTGTGGCGTTTGCCTTTTTCTTAACCCTGCTACCTCCATTTACAGCAGTGCTTCCTCCTTTACTTTCAAAATTAACCAGAACCTGACCTGCACTTCTCACAATCTAATTTACCTGTTACATTGCAAAGTATGCCAGAAACAGTATCTCGGTGAGACAGGCAATACCATACGTGCCAGATTTGCCGGACATAAATTCGACATCCTTAGCAATGCTGACACCCCTGTCGCTAAACACTTTAATTCCCCTGGCCACTCTTTATAAGCCATCAGCCTTTATATTTTTCGTAGTAACTTCCATAACAAAAAAGAGAGAAAGCAATTCGAGTCTTTTCTTATTTGGAAATTCAATTCCCTCACCCCTAATGGCATTAACCTTAGCAAAGGCACCATTCCCTCATTACCTTTCCCATATCCCTCTCCAACTTCAGCTATTCCTTAATTTGTCGCAAGCTCTATGGGCCCTTTTCTTTTTTCTTTATCTTATCTTTTATTTCTTTATTTCAATGTTCTTTCATATTTTTCTTCCTTTGACCCGATGCTCGTACATGTGGGACTATTTTACAGGGTGACTAGCGACCGGGAATTGTCAGGGAATTTTTTATTATTATTTTTTTTAACCGGGAACAGTCAGGGAATCATAAAATCGAAAATTTTGAACAATGTCAATAATATTCTTCTTTCAGGGAATTTTACGAAATCTTTTTGCTAGGCACCCTATCATTCCTAAACTTTTTTATAATTTCAATTTCATATGTGTCATCCTATTGCATTTTTCTCGCCGCGCCCTTATTATTTCCTATTTGTCCTCCGTCCTGTCCTATCCCAACAGTTCTTCTAATTAATCTCATTGGTTCTCTTCTTGTTTTTCAGCCAATACCGTCGTACTATTCCCCATGCAAACTATATATAAACCCGTCCGTTAGTACAACTTTCATTACTTCAGGATAATTCTCTAATATTCTATTTGCTTTTAGAGAATTATCCTTTTTTGCTCTGATAAAGGATAGTCTCTATCCGAAACGTCAGCTTTTTACTTTGATTTTGATTAATTATTTTTGTTTATTATATCTTATTTTTTATTTAATTTGTATTTTTAATTATTAACTATTATTTAATATAAAATATCAAAATATCGAAGTAAATAATAAATGTGCGTGTGTCTGTCCGCGATAGATCGCAGATCGCCAGTTCAAATTCAAGTATGAATTTCTTTTTTTTTTTTTTTTCGTTTTTATAATATTTTAAATTTTGCTTTCGCCTGATATTAGGTAGGTGATATTTTTCTTTATTTTGAGTGTCTTGTTTTCCAAAAATTTCCCTCTAGATTACTTAACGTAACAACATTTTGCTTATAACGTTTTAATGCTGTTTCTTAATGAATTCGGTGACGGTGATTCTAAAAATGATATTTGTTTCACTTTACTATCGACGGTGGCAGAATTATAACTCATGTGGCGCATATTTCATTGTGTTGAATGTCAATATATGACTCTTCATCTTGGGTGCATAATGTCAATAAAAATTAATTACAGTATCTGCATTCACATATAGACTTCTTCAACAGCTAGTTTCTTTCATCCATGGAAGCGATGCGTACATAATGATATGACTTTTGTTTTCTGATATATACATCTACTGTACCTGCCAAAAATTGTATATTGCTAGGTAAATCATTTTCGACTTTCGTTGCGGAGAACATGACTTGAACGTTGCGGAGGTGAATCCTCGAGTGATGGATGGGTTGAACTTTGAAACACCAGGGTTTTGTTTGATTTTTTTAAATAATATCTGTTGGGTAGCGACCAAAGGAAAATATTGCACGGGGACAAATCAGCTGGGAGATTTTCGAATAGCGAATGATTTTCGAGAATGGTTTCGACAGTGCATCCCCAATAATGCGTATCGAACTTTGAAACTGGCGCTCGGAAGCATATAGTCATGTTTATCGTCACTAGAGGGCGAATGATGGTCTGCACCTCGTGCGTTTCGAATATACGCCTCCGGGAGGGGAAGGAGGCGACGTCACCAAGATCGTCAGCGACGTCAACACGCAGGGGCCAATCAGCGAGCGAGGAGAGGAAGGAGCGCGGCGTTCGACTGCAGGGCGGAAGAAAAAGAAAACAGCTCGAAGTTTTCGATCGGTAAAGGTGGTTCGGAAAGTGAGCTCCGAGGGAGGAGACTGAACGGCAAGAGGTGCTGCTGCAATATCGTTAAGCTGGAAGGCGAGGAGGAAACTCGACTCGCCGCTTCCGAGACGGCTGACGGCCAGCGAACTACGCCGTTAAAAAACAACGACGTCGGGCAGTGAAGCCAAGCAGGCGGAGGTTTCGGGGCTCGAGCACGAGGAAAGCCAAAGGAGCGTTTCGTTGTTGCAGCTCCGTATCGAAAGACCCGTCAACGCTCTCCCGACTACGATAGTGGACCGCTGTCGCTCACTAGTAAGTGCTTCTTTCCTTGTGGGTACTAATGGAAATTTAATTCGTGCGGCGTTCGTAGAACTCACACGGCGTGAATTGTGTTATAGTGCCGTCGTTATGGGTTATGGCCTTTTAGTTTCCAGGCCTATTTATGCCACCAACTAGGGTTTACGGCCCTAAGAAATGTTCCAGTTAAACATGTGCAGTGTTTATCGCAGCTATCCTTCTCTTCTAACGTACGAAATTATTTTTGCTGAATAATTGTGTTAGGAAGGAATGTGTTAAATTAATCGCCGACGACTGTGCTGTTGAGTTTCACACCGGCTAATATAGTTATATTCTCTATAAGTGTGATGGTTGTGGGATAAGAGTTCTAAATTGTGTTGTTCTCTTTCTAAATTTCTAGAGCTCAAGTTACGCTAGTTTTAAGACCATTACGTTTCATGTCTGTTATAGACTTTCTATCTGAAGTGACTTTATGGGCGGTCGTCATGAAGGTCAATGACACCTATTTGTAAGCAATGTCGCTAATGTTCTTCAATTTACTGTTTAAATGTATTTGACCTTACCGGACTGGAACTCTTATTTGGACTCAAATCAAATTTAATATGTCTTGTGAATTTTCATGTGTATCTCAGTAATTTATGACTGTGCGTGGACTTTGTTCTCATTCAGATACAATCAAATCGAATTTGTTGCATAAGTTTTTCACCCTCAGTGAGGGGTATTTGTTTATGAAAGTAAACATTTTTATGTAATGATTATTATGGATATATTTTTAGGATTTGCTAGTTATTATTGAGTGATAGCTTCCTATTCATATTTAATTATGTGCTTAGTAAAATGTGTTACAGATTGTGCTTTATTAATGTTCAGTTAATATCGGATGGAATCCGATTTTTCACATCTCTGTGCTAATAACTGCAGGAGCTTATATTAAGCATTAAGTTATTGGTTTGTGTTTAGTTATATGCCATTTGAATTGTTGATTAGGATAATCATATCTTGTAGCTATTAAGGGTTATAGTTCCTAACCTGTTAAATGCTCAATATTTATTATTGTGATATTGCGACAAGATTTTAGTTATCTTTATTATCTGATCCTGGATTTACCAGTTTACTTTTATTTTTTTATTGGTTATTTAGACCTTAAATAAACAATTGTGTTTTTGTTTAATAAACCGAGTCTATTACATGTACTTATACTTCCACTGCGTACACTCTTATCATTTACATGTGATAAAGGAATACAGAGAGGTAGCTTGTGAAAATGCGCCTTTCAATGAAGCTAGGCAATTGGAGTATAAGAGCCGTAGCGAGGAAAGATTACGGCGAGATGCATGGGATACGACGAATGCCTGCTTTCGAAGAAAACATAGGTGTGTAAATGTCAAGAGGAACATTGAATTTAATCCGACTGGCTGCACTTTCAGCCGTTCTTTATCAGAAGAGAACGTTTTATCCGTCGATTCGAGACGCCGTGCCATGAAGCTGTTCCCTATCTGGAATAGTGAGAGCTCCGATTTTCCGTGGTTTTCTGAAGTACAGATAAGTGACCTTTTGACTTTGATACTAAATAATTTTACGGGAAGTTTTATTCTTCGCCACATTGCGACTTTAGTTTTATTTAGGTCGTTTTCTATGGATAGAGAAAATCGATGTCCAATATGGTGCGAACGTGTTTGAGGAATTGATGCTCAAAGGAACGTACTTTTTGTGACGGAAGTTTTTCCGTATTGCTTGGAAGCTAACAAGATAAATGGAATTAGCGGAGTTTTCTATTTCGATGCCTTGAACTGATATTCGGTGGTTATGGAACTTACCTTTATCAGCGTTTACCTAAAGTTTTATTAAAGGAAAGAACCAGATATCATTAATCTGTTTTGTTATTCGTATGCTCTATTGCGTAATTGAATGAGCAATTTCTTATGTATGATATGCTACAGCTCAATAGTGGAACTGTATAAGCTATTATTTATTGGATAAATTGTTGGCGGCTCCATTGTAAATTGAAGGAGTCATATTTGCTGTCATTGGTGATTGATATCCGAGAATATTTCGCCAGGGTGTTTAACTGCTTAATTGTTAACCCTGTTATATGTTGAATGTCATGGAGGTATGGGAAAATATGAGAATTATGTTCGGAAGAGAATTATCTTTAAGCTTATTGGGAACTCAGCTACGAAGCTTTTGAATTACTTATAGTGTTAGCTATAGCCGAGTTCACTTGTTTCATATAAATTGCATTTTGACTTTTTCTTGTATGTTGTTTTCTCTGCAGTCTTGGACCACGGCTATTTTTATCTTCAGTTGCAGCGATGTGCTCTGAGGAATTAAGTGCAAGGTCTCTTCAAGCTCGAATGCCTTTTGCGGCCCACTTCTCTGCGTTGGAGTTAAATACTGTATATAGATTCATGCTTCCACAATTAGGCCTATCAACGTTTTGTGTGGTGTGGCTCTCAATTTGATTTATTGTGTAACATTCTCAAGCTGAGAAATTAACCAGTACTATACTCTTTTGATTGGACTGTTCTATCATTTACCTAACGTCATAATAAACACTTTATTTACGCACCTCTATTCTTCATTTATTTTCCACGTTACAATGGAAACATTATTGTTAACAGGTAGGAATCTGTAGAAATAAATTAAGCACTTGAAAGCATACTCAAAAATATGACATACAATAGATAGAAGTCATTCCAAGAGATGTTCGATATGTTTGTCACCATTATCTGCCTCCGTTTGAAATCTTAATATAACGTTGGCAATGTGTTTAAATAGCGATAAGAACTAATTTGCGTATATTTTTGAGTATTTTGATTGAAACAGCGCTACCTACCGACGAAATAGTGAACTATTTTTTATTGCACATTTCACTTTCCCATACTCTTGTTAAGATATCCTGAAAATCTGACTAAATTCGGATAGTCGTTTTTGAGAAAAACTGCTCAGAGTACGGGAACTTTAATTATAAACACCCTATATAACGGCGCTATCTGTTACCAAGATCTACATCAATATACAGAGTCCGCTAAAAATGTATACACACTTTAACGAAAAATATTTATTATGTGTTTGTTTTACAGTTAAATACTGACCACACATGTATACTGTCTTCTGTTAAGCACATGGTTACTTTAGATGTTCAAAATGTTGGCCGTTGGCGGTAAGACACATAACGGAACGACGAGCAGTTGCAGCAGTTACGTCGGTCAGTGTTTCAATGGAGATCGCTGTACATGCTGCTGTAATCTTCTATCGAATGTCCTCCAGCGTGCGCGGCTTACGTCGATAGACTTGATCTTTCACAGCTCCCCACAAGAAAAATCCCATAGGTGGTAGATCTTGCGACTGTGGAGGATACACTTCTCCAGTGACAGTAGCATCAAAAAAAGGGTCCAACTAAGCCCCTAGATGATAGTCCACAACACACATGAATCCCTGGTAGATTGACCGCCTTATGCACATGAACCATGCGGATTTTCCGGTGCCCAGTTGACAATACCAATATCCCGATACAGCCTGACAAAGAATGTATATATTTTTTTGGCGGACTCCTTATCTTAAAATATCTCTGCAGTAAAGATTTAAATAAAAATTTCTGCTCAGACAATGGTCAGGTGAGCAGCAATTTTTCAGTTCCGACGTGTGCTACAAGTCTGCCTCAAAAAATGCTTAAAGTGCAACAACAATGCAAAACTGTTTCCGTAACGCTTTTTGTTGTCCTTTTTGGCCTCACTTCTTTTGTAAAATGATGTCCGGCCTTAAAACATTCTAACTGCTCATTTTTCAGGGGAAACATTCCTTTTCAAGAGGTGGCTCGAGGAATATAGAAACAAACAACACTACCAATGTCTGGGCATGGTTTCATCCTTAGTACCAACCATGTCCGACTGCAGCCCTATTCAAAAAACGGTCAAAACGTTCCACTCGATTCGTCCTACACTTTTCCTTCTTCTATCAACAAAAGTGACAGCATTGTTTTTATCTTTATGGTTTTTGAAGCGCGGCTTATGATTCTTCCAGCAAAAACCACAAACCAACAATCAATAACAATACTGGTAGAAATCACACTATTTTCTATAGGTCGAGCTTTTCTTTAACCTTCCGTCAGGCGCAATGAGCCTGCTGGGCACATTCCATTAAAAGATCTCATTGTAACCATAAAACCTTTTCTTTATTTTTTTTAAATCATCCTTCCATTAAAGAAAAACATTTTTTAAGAGTTTTCTGTTAATTTAAAACGTAAGAGTTACAAAAAAATGACAATTTCACAAAATTTACAAGAGCAGTATAATCGAGAGGGGCAATGTGCCTGATAGGCCACTTAAGGAAAGACAGTCTTATTATGAATACAATTATATATTTACAATATTTATTTGTTAAATGAATAAAATAATTCTATTTAGTTAATCGATTTTGAAAAAATACATGCATCAGAAACTTTACAAAATTAATTGCAATGTGCCTGACAGAACACTTTTATCACTATCCTCAATCAAAACTTTTTGGCATGAACTAACGGATATGTATGAAAAGGTCACTAAATAAGAGACAGCTCTTCAAAGTTTCAAGTGTTTCTGGCATCTAGGAGGGCGAAGGCGATCTATAATATGAGAGCTATGCCTATTAGATCAGCTGCCCCGACAGAGGGTTAAACTAACTTTTTATTATTATTTTTCGTCGAGAAACAATCTGTACTTTAAACGAAAATGGATAACACATACCTTTTATCCTCGTTCTTCCAAGCTGTTGCACCAAACAAATTAGTCTTGAATAAATTGACATTCTTATGAGTTTTTAAAGTTCAGAATTTCTTTTCTTAATCCATTAAACTGTATGTATGTGGGGAGGGGAGGTGGAGAACGCGTTCCAATATTTAGTGGTCCTTCAACTCGGATTCGAATACTGATAGCAGATTTTACCATTGTATTAACAGGAGATGTTATAATGAGAATCCGGCTGGAAGAAACATTAAGTAATGTTGCGGGAGCGTTAAGTCAAGTGACTTATGTCCAAACGAGCAATGAACTCGAAGGACCGTAAATTTGAGATATATTTATAAATAAGGCAAACATTCCATTTACCGTTTTGGTGAAACGAAAGCATTTGAGTAAATTACGAAAACTTTGATGACAAGGAGATTGTGCACTTGACAAAAAACATTGGCAGGACGGAAAGTCCGAATTTGAACGTCACATGCGTGGAAGAAGGATTTTCATAACGAAGTGTTCGTCACGAAGGGTGTTCTTCGTGAAAGAGGTACTTTGATCCAGATCTTTCAGAATGATCGTCTTTTTGTCAACAGAGCAGACGCATCTTAGGTTTGCATTTCAAATAATCATCATACTTCGATGTCTGCTTTCGCTTGTTCGCAACTGCAATTATCCTATGAAGTTGCATTCTCCTCGGTATATCCATGTATGCTTTTTCTCTTTCGTAACTTGAGATTGTAGTATATCGCAATCTTCATCTTTGATGTCTTCTTCTTTAAAACTGCAATGTCCATTTCTTCAAAATTCCAGTTCCAAAGTCTTCGTGCTTCAAAGTTCGTCTTTGGCGCTGGCACTTGTAGCCTTCGTTGTTTGATGTTACTAATTGCAGTAAATTTGTTGAGACAATTCTCTTTTGTTTTACCGCGCAGAGCAGTAAATTATTCTGCTTTGTTTTTCGCTTTGCGTTTTCCGCTCTTCACAGCAAACTATTTTGAATTATGTAATGAATTTATCCAAGAGCTTTGAAAGGTCAACCCTTTCAAACGGGGGAGAATGTTTACGCCGCAAACTTTCTTTAGCACTATTGGAGAAAGTTATTTAACAATCGCAGAGGATAGTGTCTTAAGCTCTGCTTGCACTTTGCGCGTATTATCGCCAATTTTTATTCGAATTTTTGTTTCAATCAACCAATAACTCGCCTTATCTTGTCATCGAAAAAGTATATTCACGCTTGCGATGTTCGACTAGATCGTCTCTCTTCGAAGCTCGTTTAGTCACATCTCTATGGTCTGTACTTCTTTACACGATAGTAATTCTTGCAATCAATTACTTTGCTTCGCCTTCGGCTTTGTTGATTCTTCCTCGTCATAATGAAAACTCGCTCTATTCAACTGACTCTCGTTCGATTGCCATAGTGGGTTATCATTTTGACACACAAATTCGCCATTTTGACACATGTCCAACGTTCATGAAAGATGTACCTCTTCATGAAGAATACCCTTCGTGACGAACACTCTTCGTGATGAACATTCTTTTTCCACTCATGCGACAGGTTCAGCCTCTACCATCAATTCGGACTTTCCAAATTTGATCCTGTGAATGAACAATTTCCACGTCATCAAATTGAACTTGCTCAAATGTCTTCATTTCACCAAAACGGTAAGTTTAACGTTTGTCTTATCTATAAACGTATCTTAAATTTACGTTTCTTCGAGATCATCGCTCGTTTGGACAAAGTCACTTGACTTAACGCTCCCGCAGCATCACTTAATGCCCGAATGCGGATTCGGATACTAATACGGATTCTGATTTTTGAATTCGTTTAGAGCCATTCCCGCTTATTCGCTAGCATTTTTCGTTGATTTCGCGATACGTATGTTGTCATGGCAGAAGCGGATAGACTTGAAACTGTAAAAGCTAAAGATGAAAAAATTTTTTTGATTTGGCCGAAGAAATTCATAATTCTACCACTCCAAAAGATGCACGTATTTTCAACAAGTTTCATACGTCCGTTTTAGAAGTAAAATAATTTCGACATTAGTAGAGATTTGTCCAAAAAAAATTCTTGGCACGAGATACAGGCCTCCAAAGATGGCGCCCGGTGCGCCATTTCTCACGTGCGATTTCCGGCACAATATTAGAATGCTCTATCTCTGGAACGGTTCAAGATATTTTATTGCTGTTTGTTTTAGTAGAAAGATAACAATGAAAATAAAATCCTCCGTTTGGAAATATGTGTCTAACAAGAGAGGGCCCCAATGAACAATCGAATTTTTTGATGCCCTTTGGTAGGATGGTAGTCTGATATGTCCTTTTCGTAAAACCAAGTCGGCAGTTTCGGGTGCCCAAAGCGGGTACGTGGCGGGAGTTAGCTTCCGACCAGCGAAAGCTGTGGCCCAAGTTCATGTTGCCTCGTTAGAGGTGTTTAAGTTTTTTACGTTGGGTGTAGCATAATGCCACCTCTAAGATCTTTTTAGATCTTAACTCCGTGGAGGCAATACCATCTGCCTCTCCACTTCAGAAGTGGGAGAGAGAGGAGCGGAATTTCTTCTGGATTTGTGCGTGTGTGTTTTCTCGACTGTGGACAGGACTTTTCACTGGATTGGACATTTCATCACGTGAGTGACTTTTGATGTTCGATGGGCGCTACGCAGTGTGCGAGATAATGAAGGCCACCTATGCGAAGACCGGCATAGCACCGAAGTTGGCTTCCGAGAACCCCTCGTTCATCTGTCTTCAGATGCTGTCTCCGACAGAGGCCAGGATGTTATGCCAGTCAAGGGGCATTGCTGAGCGCCTGATTGCGGCGGAATTTGTTAAGGTGGGTGAAACCACTGTTAGGTTTTTTGCGGCAGATCCTACTCACTTAGTAGTGACTGTTAGAGGGATTTCTCCTCTGTTATCTGAGAAATACATTAGGAATATTTTTCGCGACTATGGAGAAGTTAGTAATTTTTGTCGGCCTCATCACTCAGATACGCCAGGCTTGGAATCTGGTGATGTTTACCTGGACATGAAGCTTGATAGAGAGATTCAAGACTCCATGATAATGCACGGCGAGCGAATTTATGTCACCTATAAAGGTATGCGAAAATGCTGTTGGTACTGCCGCAGAAGCTCGCATGTTAAGAGGGATTGCCCTCTTTTGAAAAAATGTGAATTTTGCTCTCGTTTGGTGGGCAGGAACCATCAATGCCCCGAACGTGTACCAACGGCCGATCCAGATGTCTCTGCTTCATTGGACTCCTCAAAGCAGTTAGAAACTCAAGAAGATTCTCGTTCTAATGCCCCTGTGGTTCTCGCCAATGCTGATGTGTTCAAACCTGCATTGGATGACGTTGAGATGGATGAGCCTGCGTATTCAGATGAAGATCCAGGTCTTTATTTGGGTCCGCAGCTGTCCATTGAGACGGAATTCCCATCTTTGGCTTCTCCAGCGAATTTAACTGAACCTCAAAGTGTTTCTTCTTCGTCACGATCGTCATCACCAAAAGCTTCTACTGCTCCTCCAACAGTGACTTCTAAATCCCCTAAAACAGCTGACCATAGAGCTAGTCGCTCTAGGAATAAGCGTAGTCCATTAAAGTCATCCCGTCAAGATCGAAAAAAAACCCTTTCGAATTCTGGAAAAGATGTCTAGGAGTCCAGTGATGGGTTGGATGACCCCGTACGGGACCGTTCACCCAATGGCAAAGTTTCGTCCCTGAGTGGCCGCCCTCCGTCGGGCTCGGGTCAGCCCCCTCCTAAAACGTCATCAGTATGAAGATGATCTCACTGAACATAAGATCCTTGGGCTCTCGCTTTAAGCAGTCGGTTCTAGCTACCTTTATCGCTCTGCACTCGCCTGATATTTTGCTTTTGCAAGAAGTCAAGTTAGCACCTTCCCAAGCGGTGTCTAATTTGGATA
Source organism: Rhysida immarginata (assembly GCA_023313115.1). Classification (NCBI taxonomy): domain Eukaryota; kingdom Metazoa; phylum Arthropoda; class Chilopoda; order Scolopendromorpha; family Scolopendridae; genus Rhysida; species Rhysida immarginata. Next base: position 2,205,889 of record JAHWFO010047224.1, on the reverse strand, counting down.
GTCTGCGCAACCGTTGGCCAAAAAGCCAATGGTTTACTAATTCCAACTCGCCTCACAGGAGAGGAGTCGTCACTGCCATCCTCGACCCCAATATCCAGGTCAAGAGTACGTCGCAAGACCCCGAGTGCAGAATGATTGCATTAGACTTAGTATTATCTGACTTTCAGTTCCGACTGCTTAATGTATATGCTCCGGTTCATCCAATAGAGAAACGCAACTTCTTCGAGGAGATGGATTCCTTTCTGCTTACTTCTAGTCCTTTAATTCTTGCTGGTGATTTTAATTGTCGGCCGGATGTTAATAATACATTTTCCTCAGGGTTTGTTTTTGCTCTTTGTCAACAGAACGCCCTGTTTGATTTATGGCCTTCAATCCACAAGGAGCCAGGGTTTACATTCCATCAAGATATAAATATATTTTCTCGTTTGGATCTATTTCTAATTGATAATGCGCTGGAGGGTTTGCCGGGATCTATGGGCATCATCCCTTGTAGTTTTTCAGACCATAGTGCTATTGTGTGGGACTGGCAACCTCCGCTGGCTGTGGGAACTGCTGCGTCTACATCCTGTCAATGGCTCCTGAATGTTTCTCTATTGGACTGCGAGAGTCACATGGATTCTTTTGTTCAGTTTGTAGTACGACAACTCCGCAATTTGTCTCCAACTCTTGGTTCGTGGCTCTTGTTGAAGTTAAGATTCATAAATTTTTCAGGAGGATTGGTATTAATGAAGCTAGGGCTCGTAAACGTCAACTTCTTATGCTCGAAGAGATTTTAAGATTACTCCGAAATTCTACACCTAAAGAGGAGTTTGCCGCAGACATACGTCAGGTTAAAAATGAACTGAATGCTCTGTTGGTCCAGAAGGCTGCTGGTGCGGCTCTTAGGGCCAAGCTGAAGTGGCTTTCGGATGTGCGACATATGTCTTCGGCAGTTTTTGCTGAGGAGCGACAGCGTGCGACACTGAGAGCTTGTCGCCGTTTGGTTGTGGAAAGTGGGACGGTGGAATCTGATGAGGATATTGTGTCAGCTTTACACGTCCACTTTTCTTCATTTTTCGATGACCCTGTCTTCCCTTTGGAGGCCACGAAATCTTGGGTGGAGGCTTTACCTCCTTTTTCTGATGACGTCGATACGATTGTTACTCGTCCTTTTGCCAGTGAGGAAGTGAAGTCATTCTTGTCTGTTGGGGGCCGTTCTCAGTCCAGTCCGGGTGTGGACGGCTTCCCTTATACATTTTATTCAAAAGTGTGGAATGTGTTGGGGCCTTTTCTAGTTAAGGTATTCAATTCAATTCTTCTAGACCCTTCTTCCATTACTCCTGACTTTACGGTAGGCAAAATTATTCTGCTACCTAAATGTCCATCTCCAGATCAGGTTTCTCAGTGGAGGCCTATCACTCTGCTGAACACCGATTATAAGTTCTTTACAGGTGTCCTGCAAGGCAGGTTAAAACTTTTTGGTCCTGAGTTTTTTGATCCGGGGCAGTCCTGCGCGGTGCCATCGCGTAGGATGTCAGATAATCTCCTTATGATTCGTTGTGTGATGGAGGAAGCACGTTTTCGTGAACAGTCTTTGGCGATTCTTAGTTTAGACCAAGAAAAGGCTTTTGACAAAGTCAATCATGCCTTTTTGTTGGACAGTTTTCATCACTTGCGTCTTCGAAGGTTTGCTTTGGTTCTCGCGTCGCTGTATGCGTCTGCAACATCCTTCGTTTCGATAAATGGTTTGTGCTCTCCTCCTTTTACTCTTTTGAAGGGTGTTAGACAGGGCTGCCCCCTGTCGCCCGTGTTATATATTTTCTATCTTGAACCTTTGTTGAAATTTTTGAACCACCACCCTCAAGTTAGAGGTTACTCTTGGCCGGCGGGGTTCATAAATATAGCAACTTTGGCTTATGCTGATGACGTGGTTTTATTTGCGTCTGATTCTAACACTCTGGACATTTATAAAAAATCTTTTGATTTGTTTAGTGCTTCCACAGGTAGTACGATTAATTTGGCAAAATCTAAGGGGATCACTGCTGGGCATTGGCCTGCTGATTTCCTTCAACTTTTCCCGATCTCTTGGGGAGAGCAGATCACTGTGTTGGGATATACCTTTTCATTTTCCTTATTTTTGGATACGGTGCATTGGAAATCAGTGATCGAGAAGTGTACTTCTCGCCTTGACAAAGCATTTAAGTTCAAGACATCAATGCTGGTGAGGGTTCACTATGTCAAAACTTATATTATTCCTGTATTGACAGCCAAATGCTTGTTTTCCTTACCATCTTCTCGGTTGCTGTCATTATTGCGTCGAAATATAGTTGAATTTGTCTGGGGTATGGGCTTCAACAGCAATAGCCACCCCTTACGTGCCGATTTTCTGTTTGCCCCGTTTGAGAGGGGAGGATTGGGGCTTCCGAATATCCGTCAGCGTCTTGTGGCGGCCAGGATGGCAGCATTGATTCGGGTGTTCCTGATCCCCCCTCCCTTCTGGGCTAATTTTTTCATGATCCATTTACGGTTTTTTTCAAAGTTAATGGTTTCCCGATATTGAATTCTTTGCCTGCGATAACACAATGTGTTGTCCCAAAACTATATCGTAATTTTCAAATTGATTTCGAATTTTTTGTTCCGCCTCTGCGGGGAGTCAGTTTCGACACTGTGGGGCTCTTGAAAGAGTCCTGGTTCTTCCAAAATTCAGGTCTAGATCTATATACAGACGTGGTCCCTCTACATCCGGATTACCCCTGGGGAGCTGTGTGGAAAGTGTTAAAGCTTTTAGTCTATGAACATAAAGCATTCGATTATCAATGGAGGTTGCTCCACCAGGGGTTTCGTTCGTTGCATTGCCTTCATGTGTGGAAGTTGTTGATTCGGACGTGTGTCCGAGTTGTGGTTTCGTAGAAACCATTTCTCATATATTTTTTGAGTGCCCACTCACACAGGTAGTCTGGGCCCGGCTTAAGCAGCATTACGGGCTGAAGAGTTTCACTTACCAGTCAGTGCGCTGTCTGGTTGACGAGTCGTCCGGCAAGGCCTTTAAATCTGATCTAGCTGTTCCAATTGTGTTCATCAACCACCAGTTGTGGGCGGCCAGGGTGGCCAGAGTTTTTGGTTCTGGGTGTCCACCGTCAGTCATCTGGGAAAGAGCGGCTTATCGTTTGCGGTCCTTTCTTTTGATTGAATGGAATAGGCTAGGTCGGTCACGTTTCCGCCGCCTCTTCGCCTCGTCGAAGCGGCTTTGCTCAGTTGATCAGGATAACCGAGGATTTAGTTTCTTGTTTCCACTATCTTTATAAGAGCCTTGTCGGATTAAGGTGGGTCACTTTTAAGGGCGTTTAGACAGCTTGCGCAGCCAGGTTTGGCTGCCTGTTCACTTTGCTGTAGCATGTGCGCCGAGCGCCTGTAAATAAGATCTTTTGTGGCGTTCGCTGAGGCTGCACCATTTGCCTCAGCTTCAAACAGCGGGAGAGAGAGTATTTACTTTCTGGTGGATTTGTGCCTACCCGGGTGGCCAAAGCGGGTAGGTGTCGGGAGTTAGC
>JAHWFO010047224.1:2162179-2194500 GCA_023313115.1 Rhysida immarginata | reverse complement strand
TCTATCTATCTATCTATCTATCTATCTATCTATCTATCTATCTATCTTCTATACAGGGTGTTTTTGAATTATGTACAGATTTTTTGGGAGATGATAGAAGAGGTCCTTAGAAGTATTTTTTGTCATATGAACATGGGGTCCCCGCAGCCCCGTTTACTTACAATACTGCATTGAACAATCAAATGACACCGGGACGCAGTGTGCGTTGGTAGGCTTAGATTATTTTATTTTTAACAATTAACACAAGCAATCTACTGTATGACTTTTACAGTAATTGTTCGAAATGACCGCCATTTGCTTCATAGCACAATTCGCACCGCGACACAGATGCATGTCTGCATAATCATTCCATGTAAAACAATTCATACTGTTTGTTTAACTTTACACATGTAAAAAGTATATCAAGTTAACTTTTTAAAACAAATCTTTACCTACTGCTTTCCCAGAATGCGATTAGTTCATTTACATATGGACTAATCGTATTTTACAAAGGGGTTGGATACCAAGGAATCTCCTTGACGAAGTTTGTCCTAAGACTTTTCAACAAACAAGCACGTGCACCTTGAAATTTCTTTGCAAACAATTACTTTAAAAATTATTACAGTAGATTGCTTGTGTTAATTGTTAAAAATAAAATAATCTAGGCCTACCAACGCACACTGCGTCCCGGTGTCATTTGATTGTTCAATGCAGTATTGTAAGTAAACGGAGCTGCGGGGACCCCATGCTCATATGAAAAAAAATACTTCTAAGGACCTCTTCTATCATCTCCCAAAAAATCTGTACTCAATTCAAAAACACCCTGTGTAAATAAAGAAGGATGTTTGTTTGTGGGTTAGTGGGTATGTTTCTTATACAAATCTACAGTTTTATTCCGATCTTGATGAAATTTTGCATACTTGAACTTCAAAACACGAGGAAGGTCACTGTCTAACTCCGAATTCGAAAAAATAATAACTATCGATAATAAATCGATATTTATGATGATGGCAGTGCATATTAATAAGAGGATCGCATGACCAACAATGCAAGGCAAAGTGTGTGCAACAATAGGTTTCAATAATGGTATCAACACGCAATTCACAAACTCTGCACGGACCAACAATGCATATCTCATGATCAACAATACAAGGAAAAGTTTGTGCAACAATAGTATCAACAATGGTATCAACAGGCAATTCACTAGCACTATGCAGGGATCAACAATATATATCTCATGACCAACAATGCAAGGCAAAGTTCGTGCAATATAGATAAGTTTCAATTTGTAACAATGCATAGAATTCCTGTTATTCAGGCTTTTCTTAGAAAAGAGAGTTCTTAAAAATCTTTAAAAATGATCAGCAACTGGAGATAATGGAGAGTTAGCAGATAATTGAGAAAGAATGGAAATACGACAGAGGAAGCAGAGGAAGTCCTTTAGCTCCGTGCTGTATTGAGCAAATGGTAAGCATGTCAAGAGAAGAATCGGCGACTGCTAGACTACACAAAGTGATAATGGCCAAGTTTTGCTTCAAGACATCGAGAGCAGAGTGGATTTGCAACAATATCAAGTGTACATCTAAAGTAAGATTACGTGACTAAGAAATTATTTAAGCTAGCTGTGGCCTACTTGGAGAGGTCCATCCATTGTGTAGCATTTAAAGAAATTTTTTTCGAATTTTCATTATAAATTTTTACTGTATTAATTCTAAGCGTTTTCATGTGTCTATTTTAAAGATATTGTAAAATTAAATCAAAAACAAAAAGTCCGAGCCACGCCGGGGTTATCACCTAGCTTATTTGGTAGCACAGCAGATCCAATCATTTCATAAAAATATATTTTGACTATATTCTGTGTGAATGTGAATATTTTGGAAACTGAGATGCTGATAATGCGTTGATTGAACGTTCGTGTCCAAGAATTATTAATAATGAGCATAAAATGACGATGCAGTGACAGGACATAAATAATGCAGCATCTATTGAGGAGGCAAAGGAGTCCAGATGACTGGCAAAGTTTTAGGGGTCTGGAAAGGAAAGAGAAAGCACGAGTATTGGTCAGAGAAACTCTGCAACTAAAACAGAAAAGGCTATATGGGCATTGGAAACATCAGATTAACGGGAGTTTCGAATAGAGCAAGAGGGTATACGATCTTCTACGTCAAGGGCAAGAAAAGGTTGGGTCCAAAGTATCCATTGATGTTCTTCGGTGGTGAAGATGGACATTATTTTAATCTCAGGCAATTCAACAAGAGGTTAAATAAAGTCCTGGTATATCGCCTAGAATTCCTGTTTTTCAGATTTTTCGTAGAATAGATAGTCCCTTCGCTCTGTGTTGTATTGATTGAGTTATTATTTAACCAATATGGAGTTATAATTTAACTTTTTGAGATTGTTCTGTTTACCTACAAGTGTAATTATTCGGGGAAACGCCGGGTCCTCTGCTAGTTAGTTGAATAAACACATGCATCAAAAGAATGCAAAACTTTTGGAATTGCTGTTCATGACAACGCAAACCGCAAATCTCTAGGACTAATAGATGTTCGGCGAATTTCTCAATTTCTTGTTTCATTTTCTTCAAGGTTGATTGGTACGGTATTATTCTCATCTTTGGTGATTCTCAAATATCCTGTTTTTAAGTCTTTTAAATAGTTTCCAGCTAATTAACTCTCTCTCCGAAGGATTTCTTTGAAAGGAGAATGATTTTTGAAACTCAAAGGAAGATAATTAAAATTGCTTCTCTCCAGGCGATGAAAATGATTTTCTCCTAAGAATTCTTTCGTTGATCACACGCATAAAATCCTCCGAATAAGATGGTTAAGAAATAACTTTTCTGATCCCATTTTCTTAGCAAAGAAATAATCCTTTATACTATAAAGTTTATAGGGTTCCAAAAAATTTTAAAAAAAAGTTTATAGGACCTGCATTTTTTATATGTACTTCGAGCATTTCTTTTCAAAATTTATCGCGAGCAACGATAATATTTCAACTAAAATATTGTAACGAAAGTTAAAAATATTTCGAAATTCTTTTTCGTAAAATGAAGCCATTGTGAAATTCGGCCGCTTACATTGAAAGCCCTTTTTCCTAAGCTATTTCCGCTGAATAGAAATGGTGCATTTTCAAAGAATTGCTGAAATACCTTCGAGTAAAGCCGAATTTCGACGATTGCGGATTGAGCTGGTCTCTTCAACGAGACAATGCAATTGAAGCGCACCAATGATGAGAGAATAGGAGAGAATTATTTTACATAGCACGCTTTGGGTTTTCTCTAATTAATTTGTGTGCTAACTGTTTTAACCTTTTCACTTGTTGGAAGTGCGAAATTTTTATTATACAATAACGGAATTGTGAAACATATAATGTTTGCGGACGAGCGGAAAGGCAGATAAGTTCAAAATAGGTTCCACAAAAACATGTTTTTCCCCAAGTAGGAAAAAATCGTGCTTAATTTATTAAAGAGCCTCGGTGAAGATGCATCCATTTCCGATTCTTCATTCATCATTCATCAGGTGTCTGAAAATACTAAGCCTTCTAAGACTGACTGAATAAATAGAAAGAAGAAGCACATCAGGCAATTTCAATAATATTTGTCCTCTTTTATTAATATTTTTTAAAAATTATGAATACTCTTTTTTGTATCGAATCTGCCTCAAAATTAAAGGAACAGAACAAAAAAAACTGAATAGAATAAGGAATAATTAGAAATAAGATCCGAAACCGAAAGAACTAAAACTTGAATAATCGACGGGGAAATTCGGAAAGACTCAGTTAAATACTAACTTAAAGCAAAAAAAATTACTGTCAATCAAGATATGACTACCCTTCTGTTTAATTTCGCTTTCAGTCTCCCTTGGATATATATATTTTTAAAGATTTCAAATAAAATATCCTTCTATTTCAACTTGTGAATAAATAAAAGGAAATCCCTTAAACTTAATAAAATTTTTTGACAAATATCAATATAAGATATGAAGGTGAATTATTTTGAAATATTTTATTATCATTAACAAGTACACTCACTCAACAAAAGTCATGGCACACCCGTCGAATAACGTGTTGAGCCCCCTCTGGCCCAGATAATGATGGCGACCCGTCGTGGAAGAGAGTCTACTAGTTCCCGGAAAAACATCCACTAGCACTATAAGCCATGCCGCCTCCACTGCACTCCATAACAATGCTGCGTTTACCAGTTGTGTTGGCGACGACCTGACAGATCATTCGATGACGTCTTACAAATGTTTAATGGGATTGCAATCTTGGGAACGTGGAGGCCAAATCATTGTCGTGAAGTCGGTAGCATGTTCATCCAGCCATTGCCGTGTTACAAGGGCCGTGTGTGGAGGCGCATTATCTTGCTGAAAGATGGCGTCGCCCGCGGGGTAAAAAATGCAGTTCATGACAGGGGGGAAGGTGGTCCCCAAGCAGATCGACGTAGGAAGTTGCACGCAGAGTGGACGTCAGATGCACCAATGGACCCACTGCATGCCATGAAAAAACACCCCAGACCGGTATGGAGCCTCCACCTGCCTGAGTGGTCCCCCCCTGACAAGCGGGGTCCAAGGCTTCGTGTGGCCTGCGCCAGACACAGACCCGACGGTCGGCCCGATACAGCTGAAATCGTGACTCGTCGGACCAGGCAATCCTTCACCAGTCCTCAGCGGTCCAATGTCGATTGTTGGTTGGTCCAGGCTAGGCGTTGCCGACGATGTGCAGGTGTCAAGAGTGGCACACGTCGTGGCTTCCTGCTCCCAAAGCCTGCAGCTGCCAAGGTTCGCCGAATTGTCGTCACGGACACAGTTGTGGGACGTCCCTGGTTGCACCGCATGGTGATTTGGCCCGCTGTCGCCTTTGGTCAGCAGTTGCAAGCCGGGTGACCCGGCGAACACCTGTGGCAACAATAAGGCGTGGGTGGCCCGTCCGCTGTCCGACATGGGTTGTAACCCCTCGTTGGTGGTACTCTCGATAGACCCTTGCAACGGTTGTGCGGGAAAATTACAGGGTGTTGGCTACATCTGATATTGAGGCACCCATCCGTCTGGCAACAGCAATCATCCCCCCTCCCCATTCAAATGCGGATAGCTCTCGGCGTGCTGCCATTTCTGTAGCTAGTTTTGCTTACAATGATTGTGTGATATCAAGGAGTCCTGTGCACCTGCATTCCGAGAATGGAAGCAGCGGGATCTGTCTCATTACGGACAGCGAACCTGTTTGGAGGGGTCTGCCATGACTTTTGGTGAGTGACTGTATATACAGAGTCGAGTCACATCATTATGACCACCAGTTAATATCCCGAATAACCGCCTTTAGCGGCACGGACAGCAGCTAGATGGCGTGGGAGTGAGTCAATAAGATTCTGATAGGTTTCTACTGGTAGATGTTGCTATGCAGACTGTAAAGCATCCGATAGCTGCTGAAGGGTACGCGGCGATTGTTCCATAGCACGCACATGACGATCGAGGTGATCCCAAAGGTTCTCGATTGGGTTGAGTTCTGGGGAATTAGGGGGCCAGGATAGTATTTGGATTTCTTGGTCATGCTCCTCAAACCACCCCGCACAATTGCAGCCGTATGACACGTCGCATTGTCTTGCTGGAACGTACCATCTCCCTCTGGGAAGACAGTCGCTATGTATGGAGTACTTGATCTGCAATTATAGATAAATAACCGAATCGGTTGAGAAGCCTTTTACAGGTATCAGTGGGCCCAGACAATGCCATGAGAACATTTCCCACTCAATGACGCTGCCGCCACCAGCCTGGATTCGTCCAACAATGGTTGCAAGATGCTTGTTCTCGGAGGTTTCTCGCCTCATCCGCCAACAGCCGTCACTTCTGTGGAGCATCCATCTGCTGCGGAGGCCCATACGTAGCAGGGTCCTCTGTACCGTGGTTTTAGAGACATGTCTGGTACACCCTCGTTGGTTTGAGCGGTAAGTTGGTCCACCGTAGCTTTTCGGTTGGCCTTCACACACCTTCGCAGCCTACGTTCACCTCTCTCATCAATGGCACGTGGTGCTCCACAGTTCCCATACCGTTTATTCTGAACGGTCCCATTTTCCCAGTCATGGTAAACTGTAACTACAGCAGCACGAGAACAGTTCACAAACTGCGCGGTTTCCGAAAGCCGATTATTATCCCCTTTTCCAGATCTGATAAATCAAGTTTCTTACGCATTGCAGCAATGAGTGATATGTTTTTAACATAGTGGAAACCTTCCTTATATAGTCACCTAACCAATTCCCAACACGTGACATAGTTACTTGGCTGGGCAACCCCGAAGACAGACGTAGTGGTCGTCATAATAATGTGACTCGACCCTGTACTATGTGTATACGCTATTATATTTTCTGGAGTTTGTCAACAACATGTAAGGCGCATGTAAATAACGTTTGTTTTTTAGCACATATTCGTAGAAAAGTGCTTATGTGATCGGTTTGTCCAGATGTCCGTCCGTCCTTTTATAGACACAATACATTGCGTTGCAAGTGGGAGAGTGCGTGTAATGGATTGCTGGAAGAGACGAATTATCCTTGCATTGGGGAAAACGCGTGCTGAGAACTTCGTTTCGGCTCTGCGCTTGCTGAAAACGTTGAAATGGTGCGCGTGGTTGACGATTATAGAAAGGGAAGATCGGTGACTAAACCAAAAGAATTTCTTTATTCGTAGGGAGCTTATTATTTACTACCATAATTTGAAAACGAATTAACTTTTTAACATGATAATATCTTAAGTTTGAATATCATTCTACAAAAAAAAAGAAAAAAAAAACGGTGTGTGATGTAGACCGCACGAAGTGAAAACTTCTATGGCGATTGTAGTCGATTCTAAGTTATATATATGTGAATGATATAAATATTATTATGGATGTTATTACTTGGATGAATCAGGAACAAGCCATATGTTAATATTATAAATATAACACCATTTATTTTCTTTCGTTTTCTCATTAGATCTCCAATGTGTGTACTTATAACTATGTATCAATTATCTGTTGAATTTTGCTGTTGATTTTGTAATCTAATATCTCCTTCAATATTATTATAATCTAAGAAAGACACAATGGGCTTATGATAACTAAAAAACGAGATAAATAGTTTTGATTCAAATCTCTCTAAATATCCAAAGAAAAATCTCCGTCAATTGTAGTTCCATATTTTGTTGTACTCTCATTTGGGTGATACGACATATACAAATCCAACGTAGTTTTTAAAAAAATCAATTAAAAGCTTTGATTTTTCTTTTGAGAAATCAACATTGAAATTTCCTAGAAAATCATACGTAATTGATAAGTTCCGATTGAGCATAGGAGACCCTATTGTGGTATAAATGAACAAATTTTCATGGTTGAATACGAAGACTATTTTATAAGGTGATAAGGTGAGTTGTAAATAGCAACTATTATAATAGTTAGTCCACATCGTCATTGCTTAATCATATTAAAAAAGTGCTTTGAAAATCTAAAAACAGCGCTTTTGCAACCTCTTCTGATCGGCCATTATTTTTCCGAAGTGACGTAGTTCGTCGGTCAATGAAATAATTTCTCATAAGGGGTTCGTCCACAAATTACGTCATTCTTTTTCCATATAATTTTATACCCCCCTCCCTCCCGTGTCAGCACATGTCATATTTTTGTAAACCCTCCCTCACCCTCTCGGTCATATGTCATCCTGACACGATAAACTATTATTAATGCATTAGATTCCAAAAAGAAGTGTACAACACAAAATACAAGTAAAAGATTAAATTGGGGACGGCCTTACAAATAAAAAGAGTTACAATAAAAAGTAAAAATCACATTGTTCTAATAACGAATAAAAATGATGAAAATAATCGATACAATTATAGTTAGAACAAGAAAATAAATTATTTCTAACTTGCATCGGTAAATTATTCCATTTGGATAAAATGTTAAAAGGGGAAAATTTATTTAAAAAAAGAATGTATAACAAAGGGTGGATGTGACTTGATTGCGAACCAGTAATCTACAGTAGATTACAGACCCATAGAACACCAATCTTTAACGAAATCGCTATAATGCAAGAAGTGCCGCTGCTAATTCTTTTAATTGTCTTAATTTCAAATAGCGAGAGAGATCTACAATTTTAATTTTTTTTACAAAAAAAAGGAAATGGAGCATCGATGATCAAGATTGAACAAAATTCGAAATGGTTTATTAAAAGCGCATTTTTTCAAAGGACTACTTACGTTTCCCCATATAGGCCTAATCACTCCGTATTGAATAATAGCAATAAGGACTGAATAAAAAAAACTTTCTTTTGTTCTATGGAAAAGACATTTCTAATCTCTCTAAAAACAAATTGTAATCTTAATAATTTAGGGTTCAACATTTCAATACGAGTTAAAAAAGTCAAGGTTGGATCAATCCAAAGCCCCAAACTACATACGCCTTTGCCTTCAACGCATATCCCAAATTTTTGAATTTGTGTTTTCATTAAATTAAGGTTTACATTGTGTCATAATTGTTTCGATGTCAGAATTTATATAATAATCTGTAACATGGCTACAAAGCGGTTCTTCAGTATATACCAAGAAAAAATCATCCAAATAAGTGTATAAAGTTCCATTTAAACTTTATTTGTACATTGGGAAAATGACAATTAATTCTATTAATCAAGATGTATCGAGGTAATAAATAAAAATAATGCCACCATAAGGGAAAAAATTCCATTTATTGAAATATTCATCTTTAATCCATGGTGAGGTAGCCCACATCTCCAAATCGTTAATTATTACAGGCGTATTTTTGAGGCTGCTTCAGAAACGAACACGTCAGAAATATATCCACTTAGCCACACAAAAATCATCATCATCTTCAATAGATGACTGCAAGTCTATCTCTCCTTGTTTGCAGGTAATATTATCTACGACTGCAAGTGTTATAGTAGGAGCATTCAAATTGAAGATCTTGCCATGAGCTTCTTTGTACAGTTTAATGCGCTGTCAAAGAAAGGGAATAACGACTACAGATTTGGCAAACGCGTTTGTGCGAGTTTTCCTGCACACTTGGACAATATGCATCATATGGGAGTATTCTATACTTTTTACATGCAGTTGGGATAGCTTTATGAGACAGTGCATGTGTTACAAACAAATTTGGAAACTTTCCACTGCGATGAATGGGATTTGCCTGTGAAAGTGCCGTAAGCAAACTGGTTTGTTCGTTGTTCCAAGTAATTGTTAGGTGTCTTCTTTTCCTTCTGGTTTATCAGTTAATACTTCTTAAGAATATTGTTTATCATTGGGTTAAGAGTTAAGAATTTTGTTTCTCATCTGATGCTTTTATTCGTATACGTTTATATTTATCCCAAAGTGAGTAAAGTTATAAAAATATAAGGAGTATATAAATGTTATTAAATCCATCCATATTTACATATGAAACCACTTGCCTATTGGTTTGTTAACATGGCATGTTAATGTCTGATTAACAATTTGTTATTTAAGGGCATTACTTAATCAGTTTGTTTATTAATTATGTGTTTATAACATTCTCTTATGTAATTGTTCAAACATTTCTCCATTTACTTAGTTGTTAGATGTCAATTTCTCCCACGATTGACTGGGGATGAAAGAGGGCCCATATGTTCGCAATTAGCATTATATGTTAATTAGCATGGGATTATAATTTGCTCACATTTTAAATCTTGTAACTTTTAACTGAAGATAGTTTAAAATAAAACGCATATTAAAAATAAAAATCTAGTTTGTTGAAAATTTGAACCTGGATGTCAGTGTTCTTAATTCATTGTGGAACGTGGAACAATTCATCTAAGTAAAACCACAGATGAAAGATATCTCTCATCTTTCATTTGTGGTAAAACCGTCTCGTCTACTCGTGTAATTAATTCCCTGCACTTCCCGTTTGAAATTGGAGGGGTTGCGTCTCAAAATTTTCCTCAAGTTAATTGTAAATTTACATTTATTTATGTATTTAAATTAGTTCAAACTGATTAGTGATTACTGTCATTTTGGGCAGAGGGGCGGGCGCCCTCGTGATTCTCCGCCAGCATTCCGCGATCCCCCCTTCTCGGTTGGATGGATGACGTAATTTGTGGACGACGCATAAGAGCAGAATTCGCTAAACATTAAATAATATAGTTTCTGCTTTCTTTAATCCAGCTTTCAATTAAATTTGATGTGAAGGACGGCTCACCAAAAATAAAATGATTTTACTGCCATGGCGGATTAATGGAGCACATTTTCGTGCATCTAAACATCAGCCACGGATACCTAGAATTTATCTGCATTTTAAAACACTTTAAATAAAACTATAAAATATGAAAACTGAATTGTAAATTCCTAAATGATTAAACTAACGTAAATTTCAACATGTACGGCTAAACAAATTTCAACCATCATTAATTACTCGTTAAATCCATCCATGACACGTTGTTACGAGTTGTTTGATATATTACATACCATAACTTAGGATTGAAAATTTTAAGGGGGGATATCATAATGGTGCCATTGTATGTATTTCGGCTATCTCACCTTAGAACTTGTTCGTGTTCTGTCCCATATCTATCGAATGGTGAAAATTGAATGTGAAAATGTTAATTCGTTTTCAAGTTAACGTACTAAATAATAAGCTCTCTACTAATTAAGAAATTTTTTTATTTACGGGAGCCTAATAATAATTGTCTATCACGTGCATCCTGCACGCGCACCATCCCAACAGTGTTTAGAGCATGCGCGGAGCCGAAACAAATACACAGCACGCGTTTTTCTCAATGCGAGGAGGATTCGTCTCTTTCAACAATTCACTATGCCCACTATCCATATTGCATTGTTGGAAAGGTGTCTACGGACGGACGGGCGGGCGGACGTCTGGACAAACCGATCACAAAAGCACCGTTCTACGAAAGTGTGCTAAAAATAAAGTGTAATCGTTAATTAATATTCAGTGACAAAACCAAACAGCAGGGCACAGAACAACCAACACATTCTGCTTCTCGCTCGCTCGGCTAAACTTGGCTTCCCCCGAGCCAATGGAAATCAGCTAAATGAAAAGATCGTTAGTATCCAGTAGGCTGTGGTTTAACCGAGGCATGTAAACAAAAAAGAGTCAACAATTGTCAGCTCCGCTTTTGCAGTGGCAGGCCAGGGATGTTAAACAAAGCAGAGTGAACAACTGTCGTCAGTTCCGCCTTTAGAGAAAGAAAAGGTAAATTGTGTTCTGCAATGGAGTTATTGGATGTCAAACACCTGAACTTATTTATGGGCCACACAGCAGCCTATATTCACCTCAAAAAACTTTGAACAAGGCAGGATTTCTGGTTTAAGAAGAGCTAGATATTGATAACATAAAATTTCCACTTGCATGAAACAAGCTGCAAGTACAGTATAGCGAACGTAGCTTCAAGACAGACGCACTACCATCACAGAACTGATGTGTATTAGTGGACGGCATATGAATTGGCATATTGATAGATCTTACAACAATATTCACCATATTAGCGCGTTTCAATGGAGCATTTGTTCAGAAGCACTGTTCGACAGAGAGGAGTGTGGTTTGCGTGACTTTAAACTTTTAAATGTCATAGACTGCAATAGTCGTTACAACATCGACTTTGGCGTGGTCATTGGCAAAGTATCTTCCGACGAGTAGCGGTTCGATTTACAACATCACTAAAGCCTCAAACTTGTTCGGCACTTCACAGTCTTTAGCATATGGAGGCGTGCATTCTGTAGTGTGACACAGGCTTACACGAAGTGCCATGGCATGAGCACTGGGCTTGAGGTCGGTTTCATTCAGTTGAGGAATTTTACCATCGCATGTATCCCGACCATTATGCAGATAGCCGGTTATATCAATTTGCAAATAGGAAACTTTGATCTTCGGGCCTATTTAATGCAATTTAAATTCTATCAGGCATTGGATATATTTGAGAGCAATACCAGAACAGTGAATCGAATTATTGGGATTTTATTATGCAAGCGAATTTTATCACTTGATCAGAGCATATGGATATTTTAAAATATAACCTGTAAATAGTATATAAACCATATCAAATTATTTGTTTATTAAATTACATGTATTTGACTAAATTATTTGTATTTCCTCATTTCTTTTTCGACGAATGGATTTACACGACCTGCATTAAAAACGAGAAGACTTTGTATATACTTTACCAGGTGAATAAAGTTATTCAATTGACCCGGTGGCGCAACGGTAGCGCGTCTGACTCCAGATCAGAAGGTTGCGTGTTCAAATCACGTCCGGGTCATAAATGGAAAATAATGTTCCATATTTTTATACTCAATAGATATATTTAAATGATGATAATAAAGAATTATTTTTAACTATGACTTTCAGATAATTGCGCTCTTCCTTGGAATGAAATTTAAAGCGAAATATTTTTTTTTTTTTTTTCTTTTGGAATGAACAGTAGACTATATTAAAACTATTTAAATTTATCAATTCACTTCCCTTCCTGTTTTGCCATGTTATTGTTAATTGTGATTTCTGTTTTCATTTCTAATTGATTATCCTTTCGGTGATTTTTTGCCATTTTCAAACTCAAAGCTCACAATAAAATATTGTTCATTTCATATAATACAGGGTGATTCAGTCAATTTCTGACCATTTCAGTACTATGATTTATTGACCCATTAATGTTTACAAACTTAGTATTTCAGTATGATATTTTAGGCAGTTCGGAGTTTTTATTCCCGTGGAAAAGTCTTGATGATATGCTCAATGTGGCCACCAAGAACGTCTTGAACTGCTCGCAGCCGAATGGTGAAGTTGTTCATAACTCTATCCAGGATTTCTGCATCCATAAGGGTGCTGCAGTCGACGATGCTTTGTCGCAGCTGGTCTAGGGTTCTTGGTGCAGTAGTGAGCACACTGTCTTTAAGGAACCCCCAGAGATAAAAATCACATGGGTTTAGGTCAGGACTCGTTGGGGGCCAAAGAAAGCCACCCCCGAATCGATCTAGAAACCTGTTTGAAATGACACGATTTCCGAATTTCTGATTGAGAAAGTCTAGCACTTCATTAGTGGTGTGAGGCCTAGCCCCATCCTGTTGAAACCATTGATATCGAAGCGGAACACGCCTCCTTTGCAGCTCGGGGATGAAGAAGGTTTCCAACATGTTAAGGTAAGCCTGTGACGTTACGGTGCCCTCAAAAAAGAACGGACCAATGATGCCTCTTTTGGAAATCGCGCACCAAGCCATAACCTTTCGTGGATGAAGAGGTGACTTATGGATCTCATGAGGGTGCTGGGAACCCCAAAAACGAACGTTGTGTTTATTATAGGACTGAAGAAGGACTCATCTGACACCCACAGGTTGCCCACAATGTCCGTGTTGGCTTCCATTTCTGCTCCAAACTCCATCGCAAATTGTTGTCGCTTCTGTCTTCCAGTGTCTGTTAACTCCTGATAAACATGGATCTTATACGGGAACAGGTCTAAATCCTTTCTCAAAATTCGCCACGTCGTGGTATACGACAGCTCTTCTTCAATGGATAGGCGGCGAACAGATTTTTTGTTAGGGGAATCGACCAACCTTGTGCGAACATTTTCGACAACTTCGGCCGTTCGAACACGAGCTTCGCTCCCGCCTTTTTTCTTGCCTTTAACACATCCAGTGGCACGAAATTGCTTGACAAAATCCATGATTACTTGCCTGCCTGGTGCGTCTCGACACTTATACTCCTTCCGGAACTTTCTTTGCACGGTTACAGGTGATTTTGTCTCGAAATACCATTCGACAACCTTGCATTTCTGCTCTGTTGATAAAGCGGGCGCCATTTTTCAACAATACGATTTTCATGCAGCGCCGTTGCAACAATACAAACTCCAACTATTTAGAAATTCGATATGGCGCTCATATTCTTTCAATTGTTTATCCCTAATGCACGTCATTCGAGTGAAATGGTCAGAAATTGACTGAACAACCCTGTATAACAATGGCGTCCTGTCCGTTATAGTTTGATTTTTTAGCAATAAATTTCCGTTTTCTTTTTTGCTTTGTAAATTTCTACTTGTACCATTATAATACTTTTGTTGTTGCAAAATTATCAGTTTTGCTGTTAAAGTGAAGTTTTTGAATGAGAATTGTTTTTATTACTAGAGTTTAAATAAATGGTCTTAGTAACTAATTTAATATCTAATCAATAGGAGTATCTTCTCAACATGTTTCGTCTGACGGCATTATCAAGAGATTAGGAACGAAATTTTGTTCTTGGTTAATTAAGAACAAAAAATTTAAAATTGAAAATATACAATAGAAATGATTTAACACTGGTCTGGATGATGTAAGAAAGGAATGAGGATTGAAACTACACCACCTAAAAATAAGGCCTGCTCACTGCCTGCTGGCTGTATCATCAATCGAGGGCCGACATGAAAATTGGATTGCCAGCCCTCGTTTGATGACGTAGTAAGCAGCCTTTGTTTTTTAGGTGGTGTTGATTGAAATGCAGTTACACCATCCGGACCATTGTTAATTCATATCTATTGTATCTTAACCTAATCTTAAAGCTTTTGTTCCTAATTAACCATCTTAAAATTTCGTTCCTAATCTCTTGATAATGCTGTCAGGCGAAACATGTTGAGAAGATACTTTTATTGATTATACACTGCTCAAAACAATTAGTGGAACATATTTTCCAAAGTCTGCCATCCGTCATCTAAATGACATACAATATTAATAGAGGTCTTACAGTACAACATTAGAGAAACTATTATGAACTAGTTTCAGCATTTATTCCCGCCTTCATTAGGCTGTTAACAAAAATGGATAAGAATTCCTGAAGTGGGCCTCTCAAAAACAAACATGTGAAATTTAAAACTTTAATATAATTTGGTAGTACTTAATGGAGTATTAAAATTCCCAAAATATTTTTGAAAAATTTCCATTTGTTAAAAAGTTATAAACAAATACATTTTTTTTGGTACTTTTTGTTTAAAAAGTCATATCTCAAGCTAATTTTTTCATATCTCTTTGAAATTTTAAAGATATTAAGTAAAAGATAAATATGTATTTCATAAAAAAACATAAAAGAATGAGAAAACAATTTTTATGTATAAAAAATAAATTTTTAATAAAAAACGAATATTTTTGAATGTTCTCAATCGATTTCAACAATTTTGAAAAAACACATTGAATCTGTATTTATTAACGATTTAGAATTTGAAAAAAAAATTAGTGATCTCTGTTTTTACGCGAATGCCATCAATTTTTCTCAAGCTATTCAATCGTACCATTGGGCTGCTAAGCAAGGAACTCTTCATCAATCATTGACAGCAATAGGGAGCTTCCCTGAGTAATAGAGTAACTTAAAGCCTAGCACTTGGCCCCTATTGCAGTCAATATTGAATCACCAATACAGACTGATTGTTGACAGCACAGATTCTCCCTCCACAATTTTTAATGACCAAAATTTCGCACCCTAAAGCTCCCGGGAACGGACTTTTCCATCAAGAATAGCACTGAATTAGTAAAAGAATTAAGTATCACTAAACTAGAAAAAGGCTGTATACTTGTATCTTTCGACATATCTGCACTATTTCCAAGCGTACCCGTCAAGCTTGGGTATACTAGAGTCTGTGTTGGACGACAACGGTATTCTTCTAGGAGAGAGTAGGGACATAAGATGCTCACTACTAGGTTATGCTGTCTCAACAACCTACTATAGTTTAATGAAAAGGGCTATAAGATGACTGATGGTACCCCCATGGGTTGCTGCATTAGCCCCTTTCTCGCTAACCTGTTCCTTAGGGACTTAGAGAATCACGCATTTCAAACCTTCTCATATTTTCCTAAAATCTGGTACAGATATGTCGATATTTTCGCGATTTTTGATACGTCAAGGTATGACCTTAACCTATTTCTCAATAACCTTAATAATATGTCCAAAAACATTAAATTTACGATGAAATTGTAAATTGACAAGAAAATTCCTTTCTTGGACATAGTAATTGGAAGAGACGAGGGGAAGGGAAAGCTAACCTTCGGGATATATAGAAAACCTTCGTTCATTCACGCGCATATCAGCTATCACTCGAATCATTGCTTCGCCCACAAGGTCTCCGCCTTCCAGCAAATGATTTTAAAGTCCTATAACTTTCCTCTTACTTCCCAACAAAGAGAAGAGGAGCTTTCGAGGATTATAAATTTTGCGGGCGGCCAACAGTGGATTCAGAGACGACCTGATCAGCAACCTCATCAGAAAACACATCAGAAAGAGAGAAATATTACAAGCCACATCCTTGGATCCGGAAAAAGACAGACCTGAATATTGGATCATTCCTTATAAGAAAGATATCACGAACGGACTAGATAAGATCGCCAAGAAATTTGGACACAGAGTCGCGTACAGAAGTCCTCACATACAAAGGAAACTACTCGGATCGGTCAAAGACAGAATACCTGCTGCCCAGAGCTCGGGAGTATACAACTTAAGTGTGGAGTATGAGATTCCTTCTATGTGGGACAGTCAAAAAGGAGGATTACCACAAGGTTTGATAACATTTTCGACATATTCGCAACCATAATCCTCAGTGCTCGAGTTTCGTTCAGCATATTATGACCATAGGACATGGTTCAAGACCCGAGGGAATTACGAGATTCTCGGAATCCTTGGAAATTGGAAAGGAGCAAGACAACAGGATTCTAAACAGTGACAAGGGCCCAATGGATCTCACCGACTGGAACAACCTACTAAGACACCTGTACTAATGATTTTTTCCCTCTGATTGGACTTTTTTCTATCTATTTGACTGGTTGATATCGACTTTTATTGCAAAGTATATTTAAATTTACTTGATTGGCAGTTGCGCGCCTAGCTATGTATAATTTACCTGATTGGTCATTAACTTATATTTGTAAAAGAACCTGATTGGTTCCTATTGTATATAAATAGCCCAAAGGCATTCTGCACTTCAGTCATCTCGAAAAATACGTATCCATAGTGGATAAAAACCTTGTTGTGGAAAAGGGGGTTGGCTTCCTGGTGTTTTAAAGATATGATAGCATTTTTAATATCTTGTATTGAAAATTTGATGTGTGAAGTGAAATTCCTTAAACTGTTTTGTACAAAATTTCAATTATTCGCCATGCGGCCGCACGGAGTTATTCTGCGCCTTAATTAATGGCCGGACCCGACGCAGCCTGTCCGGATTTTTTTTCTTTATTCAAATTATAATTAAAAAGTTTAAATTTTAGAATATTTCAAATGACCTTTCCGGAAAATACAGCAAATATTTTTCTGAACTGTTCTTGCAGTATTTGCATTTATGATGGAACAGCAAAATAAAGGTACAGATGGACAATATAATAAAAACAACAACATTCATATTTGTGAACTGTTTTAATAGACAAACGTGTTTACTGCCTTTCCAGCCTCTAAAGTAAACATCTGCGAGAAAGGCAAATATAAATGCAGAAATTAAAACTCGACACTTGTGTATCTTAGCCATATGTTTATTTATGATGTTTGCCCATCTGATAAGGTCTGTCTGTGTAAATAGTCTGTCTGATTGCTAGGATTTTGCAACCTGGTGGATGGTTTCGTCAGGCATTTAATTCGTAAATTATATAGTTAAAAAACTAACTCAAGCATAAAATCACCCAAGCATAGAGCATTATAATGATGCTTAGCGAACAGATTGGATCGCCAGCGGTATCACGTTTGTTCTTCTTACATCCTGAAATTTTCTCTTTGTCCATTTTTGTTCATGGTGACAAAAATAAATAGAAGAAAACTTCAACTAAATCTTTAATGTTCACAAAGCTTTTCGGAAGCTTCTGGGTGATTTTTATCATGTTGTGAAATGTGTGAATTTATATCTGTTGGTCAAAATTCGAACAATTCTAGCATTAATTTTTTTTTCTGAAAAAAAAATCCGACTTTACTTCAATCGTCTCTGCGCAAACAGAATCTTTTTATCTGCATTCGTGTGGAATTATTGTGTTTGAAACAATAATGATTTGAAAGACAACGTTTAAAATAAATGATAATTCCTTCAAGAAGAATTCTTCGACAAGTGCTCGTTTATATTCTTTTCTAATTATAGACTTTCCCATTCGATTAGGGTAATAAATTAGTACCCAAAATTACTATCTATTTCAGTGAAAGCGGAGATTTAATAAAAAAACTCATCTACATAGGGTGAGTCTGAAACCCTGTAACAAACTTCGCATGCGTACTCTTCATGGCCAAATAAGTAACAAATGTCTTATCAATATGGTTCTGAAGCTCAACCGTTAACGAGAAAAATGGCGTCCAAATGTAGGTGTCCCTATCAGGTTTGTTTTACAGATATTGTTCCAAATGACGTCCATGTGCTTCAACACAGGCGTGCAGAAGTCTCTGAACGAACGGCGAAAACGTTCTAACACTCCTGTGCACTTCCTAATGGGATCAAATTCGGCGACAATGCGGTCCCATAGCTCATTCACATCCTGGACGGATGTTGAATACACATTATCCTTAACATGCCCCCACAGATAGAAATCAAGACAATTGAGACCGGGAGAACGAGGAGGCCGCACGTACATTCCATCTTGCGGGAAAGCGGTCATTCAGAAACTGACGTGCAACCACGCTGAAATGTGCCACATTTGGATGCCATTTTTCTCGTTAACGGTTGAGTTGCAGACCCATGTTGATAGGATATTTGTTTCTTATTTGGCCATCGGGAGTACGCATGCGAAGTTTATGACAAGGGTTTCAGACTCACCCTGTACAGGGTGTTGCAGATAACTACAGGACAGTATAACGGGAAGCCTACCCGCTCGATTGCAGGGGCTGGCTCGGTCGATTGGCAGAATGGACCCCAGAAATGCTGGGGCGAGTGAGAGAAGACTTTGTGCAGAGAGTAGCTCTCTGTGCTGAGCAAGATGGAAGTTTCTTTGAAAGTTTGTTGTAAGAAACTTCACAAAACACCCAGGTGACACTTTCTCAGCAGTAGAGCAAATTGGTCTGCTGCGTCTCGTGGCTTTGGCCCTATGTCCGCTACGAGACGCAACCCGGGTTAGCCCGTGACGACCAAACATAATAATAATAAAAGTGTGAAACGCTATTTTTTACTATTTTCCTCTGTTGAATTTTTGATTTGTTTGTTGGTCCCCTCTAGCTGCGGAGGACTTTTTGTGTACCCCCTACCCTGTAGTAGTATAGCGCGCACCCATCCTTGGTTCAATTGATCATGCCCTTTGCCAAATAAGCAAGTTAAACAAAATAAAATTACCCAATTATCATTTGATGTCGAGTCAGCCCCTGCAATCGAGCGGGTAGGCTTCCCGTTATACTGCCCTGTAGTTATCTGCAACACCCTGTACATTTATAAGGTTCTACCTTATAAGGTCCTACACTTATAAGTTCTAAGGGTGGTTCTTTCGACAGTTCGTTGGAGAAAACTGCTGCATATCTAAACTTCATTTTGGTCTTAAATGAAAGATCTTAGTCTGTAGATGTAACGTGTAAATTTCAATAGCAGAAATAAATAGTACGCAGTGGAAATGAGCTACACGTTAACAGATGGCGTAAGCATAAATAAAGTTTATTGTAGCAAATAAATGTCAAAAGCCCAAATAGAACAAAAATAACCAAGCATAAACTTAAGGCTTAACTAACTTAATTAAACCTACAATGGCAAATACAAATATCTGGTTCAACCCACTAGAACCAAGCACAAAAGTAGAATACAATAATATAAACAATGAGCACATAAACTACCGTAGAATCAAGTACCTTAACGTGTACGATTAAATACCTTATCATGTATGATTATAAACACTGCGAAATGCGCACACCAAGACCGGTTCAATCGCATAAATTGTTCAATAACATTCAAGATTACAATTGCGAGACTATTGCTCGTGAGTCACAGAAATATATTTGTCCGCAAAACTGCACTCAAAATTACACTTTTGAGAATTAGGCTTATACACACAAAAACACCTCTGTTTATAACAGTGGAGAGTTTCGCCCCCAAAGTTACACTTGTACAAAAGAAATTACCAGGCCACTAATCTTCAATGATTGAACCCTAATTAAAATATCACTGTAATACAAATTACACATAGCACTGTAATACAAAGTGCACGTAGCACAGGCTCACCTCATGAGCTTACACAAAGCAGTTGACGCCTTATTGGCCAACTGCCACGAATTCAAATTATAGGAAAATGTCACAGAAATAGATAGGTAATAGCAAGAGCTCATAAGGGTAATAGTCACAATCGGGAATTCAATGACAGTGATTTATGGAGCACTTATACGGATTCCGTTTAGCCATTTTAAAATGCCATTAACGGCGTAACCTCCTTTCGTACGTGAGTCCTAAGTCCTGTTCGATGTACGACATTAAACCGAACGGCCACAGTCCTTGAACGACTGAGTTGAAATTTAGCTCGCTGTAGGTAAGCTCGGGAAAGCAGCGTTTTGCGAGCTGCGTATTAAAACATAACTGAAACTGGGCGCTTACCAGCTGAGACGTTCTCGGTTCCAATGTCCATGCCGGAAGTCGTCGGGTTCGTTTTGCCACATCGACGGGTTCGTTTTAGCGGGGACCTGTTTGCTCACTGAAGCTCTCATCTCGCTTCCTTCCACGGAATGTCGTGCAGCTGCCGCCTTTACGTCGGGCCGCTTGTTGCATTCTCCTCTCCTTCCTATTGCAAATACAGCTTGGCTCCGCTGAATCCCTCGATTTCTCCGGCTCCAACTCCGTCTCGTCTGTCTGTCTGTCTGTCTGTCTGTCTGTCTGTCTGTCTGTCTGTCTGTCTGTCTGTCTATCTGTAACTCTAACTCCTCCGAGGCTATGAAAGATTTTCAAAATCTGTTTTCGCGCAGTCGATGAATATGGATTATGGCACGAACCAATCACAAATATTATCTAAATCGGTTCATTGGCATGTGCACAAATGGTATCTCTATTTTCCCACCTAGCAATTTTCAATGGGAAGATATATTAAGTAATATATCAAACAAATCGTAATGACGAGATAGAAGCGGTTATTCATTACTATATTCATCAGTCGATGAATATGGTACATAGCACGAACCAATCACAAATATTATCTAAGTCGGTTCAATAGCACGTGTGCAAATGGTATCTTCGCGACCCCACCTAGCAATTTTCAATGGAGAGATATATTAAGTAATATATCAAACAAATCGTAATGACGAGATAGAAGCGGATATAAATTACTATTTTCGCCAATTGATAAATATGGTTCCGGGAATGAACCATTTTGAAAATGGTTGTAATCAAAACAATAGCACGTGCTCTAATGGTACCCTTATGACAACCTCAAAAATTTTCAATGATAAGATATGGCATGTAATATATCAAACAAATTGGGATGATGTATCATGAATGAATATAACGTAAAATTATTGATAGTCCAAATTGGTTCAAAGACACCTGGTTTAGTGGAACCATAATGGTTCATTGGAACTTTCAAAGCTAAAATATGGCATGTAATATATCAAACAATTTGGAATGATATGTCATGAATGAATATAACGTAAAATTAATGATAATCCAAATTGGTTCAAAGGTACATGGTTTAATGGTATCATTATGATCCATTAGAAACTTACAATGTTAACATAGGGCGGTTAAAAATATGGTTCCGCGAATGGTTGTCACGGAATTTGGAACCCGATCCGGAAAGGAAAAAGAATTCCGCGACTCGGATTTTTACAAATAGTAAGTTTAAGCGAGGAGTGAAGGGGACCCCCCCGGGAAGAGAGAATGGTTCGTTCGCGCAAGTCGCGCGAGGCGCGAGAAGGAGCCATGAAGGCGAGAGGGGAGCGCGACTGAAATCAGAAGAGATTTTGCCGTCGATAGATACGGTTGAACGGGCGAGAGCTGAGGGCACGAGGTTTCGTGCCAATACGACGTTTTGTGACAAAGTCACAAGGAAGAGGAATGCCGCTAATAGAGAATGGAATTGCAGAGGATTCGCCAAGGTATGCAAGGCGGAGCCCAAGCATGGAATTAATGCTTTATATTTTCTCAATTCAAGCGAGCGTCGCGGGGAAGCCAAGCAGCCGTCTCGAATAGGAGAGAAACCCCGTCAGAGGAACCGTTCAGCGATTCGACTCCCTACCGTAGTAGAGCCGACGGAGCCCGACGTATTCGACAATCACGGTAAAGACTATTTGTTTGATTTTATTGACACGGACTTTAAAGTATTCTCGAGCAGTTTTCAGCTCGACTTTTTGACATGCTGTCGCATCATCGTATCGCGAGACAGCCAGCAAATTTTTGAGGAACTAAAATTCGTGCAATGTGGCGTGTGGGTATATGGAATTTTTCCATATAGCCTCAAGGCATTTTCGGACACCGGAGTAGGTGGTTTCGAGATAGCCGACCTGTGCGGTTAGAGAAATTAAAGTAGATTTATTCTCGGTATATGATAACCGAGCAGCAGGAAAAATTTTAAGCTGTATCATTTGCGGAGTACGTTCTTCGTGGGAGTTTTGTGCATTGTAGTGTGCTGAATTGTTTGTGCCACAGAAATATTAGCATCAGTAGGCTATTCAACGGATTTCAGTCCTCGTGCTATTTTTGTTTTCAACTGGATGGAGTTGTAGAAGCAGCTATTGCGCTGCATTGGACCAGTTTTTATTTACAATAATTATTTGCTTCATAAGAAGGCTGCAAAGGAGCTGCTGGATTTCGAATTAAAGTTATAGCAGCATTTAGCCCTTATTGCTTATTGGCGGGCGAGTTTTTGGCATTGCATAATGTTTTTCATTTAAATAATAGTTTGAATATTTCGGATGTCTTTGTTTGGATTTAAGCAATTTATGAGCAAGCCCGGATTGCGTATTGGAGGGCATTAGTGATAATTTATTTAGCCATAACTGGATTAATTTCTCTGGATGAGATTGGACTCTTTAATTGAAATTATCTGCTAGTGTTACAATTTGGATTAATTAGCTTTACGCTTAATTAGTTACTGGTTTAGAGTATTACTTTTATTTGGATGAGTCTGCCATTTATTTATCCTTTTTTTTGGAATTTTGCATGGATGAGGATCACGGCGAACGTCCCGTCTTGGCAGAAGAAAACCCGGAAAGAGAACCTTCATCTTTAGCCTGAAGTAGGCATCTAAGACGTTGGAATTATTCTTACCTGACATCGTGCTTCTTGAGGAATTTGGCGAAGACAACCAGTTCGCATCAGTTGTTGTTAATAATTAATTTAAACAAGCTGAATGTATAATTTCGTAGAGCTGCATTTTATCATTATTGAACAAGTTGTTTAATAAACTTTATTTATGTTTACTTGCATTGCACCTGTTCTGTAAATAAACTTTAACTATCACGCTTCCACGTTACAATGGTTTAGTTTAACCTTTCGGTACTTGGTTACGTCATTCCTTAATGATTTATTATTATTATGTTTGATCGTCACGGGCTAAACCGGGTTGCGTCTCGTAGCGGACACGGCCAAAGCCACGAGACGCAGCAGACCCGTTTCCTCTTCTGCTGAGAAAGTGTCACCTGGGTGTTTTGTGAAGGTTCTTACAACAAATGTTCAAAGAAACTTCCATCTTGATCAGCACAGAGAGCTACCCTCTCACTCGCCCCAGCATTTTTGGGGTCCATTCTGCCAATCGACCGAGCCGGTCCCTGCAATCGAACGGGTAGGGTTCCCGTTATACTGCCCTGTAGTTATCTGCAACACCCTGTACAACAGTGTGTGTAGGCTACTCTGTTTACCTATTGACTTTATCTATAAAGCAGGCGTCAGCAGATAAATATGTGGATGTCGTGCTTTTTATTGTTTGCACTTTATCTCCGACTTAACTTTCAAAGAGCGAAAATTTCTGGTGCCGCTCTGGCGAAAAGTACCTCCAGTTTATTAGATATATGCTATACAAAGGCATGAAAATGTTAAAGGCAAAGCACTATCGGAACTAAAGTGGAAGGAAGTGGAAAGGCGAATGACGAGATTAAAGAAATTTGTGACAACCAATAAGAAAAAGAATATGACTGAGAATCTGAAGCTGCATCTTCGTAGTTCCGTTTGCATGAAAACAATGCGGAGGGATTATCATAAACATAATATCGATAACCGCCTCGCCAATCCAGATGAACTTGAAAAAGGGAAACAGTAGTGCAACAAGAATAAATTCTGGAATATTGGTAAGTGGCAACATGTCATGTAGTCCAACTAGTCTCCTTCAAAGTTATAGATTTATTTATAAGAACACAACCCTGTCACTATAATTTTGTCATTTTACTTTCAATAAAAAAAATTTCACTTGATTAATTTCTTTTAAAAATTTATTAAGACATTGTTATTTTTCTGCCATTAAATTTAAATATTATATCTGAAAATTTTCAAAAGTGGAATGGCCTTTGATACCAAGCTTCTAAAAAAAAAAAACACAATATAAAGTTCAGACATATACTTGGCTTTCAAACCGGCAGCGGCCTTTCAGGGACACCTACTGAACGCATGAATACACTCCATGCATTTGACGAATAGAGAAAGAGTTACATGAGAGTATGCTTCCATTCCCAGGTGGATTCAGGCAGTTAAGTAGTGCAGGCCAGAGAAAGAAATCTGGACTTTCTAATGATATATGGCAAACGCATACTAATGATCTGATTATTATCGGTATCTCGATCGACGATACGAGGAGATATCATCAGAAATTAACGCCATTTATTTTTAACGGAGGAAATACAGTCGCTGTATAAAAGTTAGCATAGCCAAAAAGAAGGCCGAGTACATGCATAGGTATTCCATAACAAGAATTGTTATTGTGCACGCGCACTACGTGCTACCAGTCATTTTACAAATGGCCATGCTATCATCTAAAGTGAAAGAATAGCGAGCTGTTATAAGGTTTCTTTTCGCAAAAGGTAAGAAACCCGCGGAAATTCATGGGGAAATGGTAGACGTTTTCGGTGCCGACTGTCTGGACTATTCCAATGTGTGCAAATGGTGTAAAATGTTTCGGGACGGGTTAGCCTTGCCGATAAACAGCGTTCTGGACGGCAAGCGTCAGCGGCAACACCAGTCATTATCGAGGACATTAACAACACAATCAGAGAAAATCGTCGCATTTCCTTGAAAGAAGTGAGACGTTTCGCATATCCTATGGATCTGCATGGAATATGGTACATGAGAAGCTTGGATACTGCAAAGTCTGTTGGCCTTGGATTCCAAAAAGCCTGACACTAGAATGGCGTGCAGTCTGCAATATCTGCAGTGGTAACTCAGTAGGAAATGCGTTTCTAAATGGCATTGTCACAGGAGATGAGTCCTGGGTCTTGCAATTCACACCTGCGCCTAAAAATGAAAAGCACGGTGTGGCCACATTCACCGGTTTGCAAAAAAATCAAAGTTTCTCCTTCAGCTCGGAAGATTATGGTTACAGTTTTTTAAGATATTTAAGGCATCCTATTCGCAGAGTTCCTGCCTCGTGGGTCAACTGTCAACGCCGCTACCTATTCTTCGGCGTACTATTCGGAATAAGCGACCAGAAAGAGGAAACGATATTCGACTTTTTCATGACAACCCGCGCCCACACATAACCAACGTTGTCAAAGCAAAACTGATTCTTTGGGAGGTCCTGAACCACCCAGCCTACAGTCCAGGCTTAGTCCCCTCGGACAACCACCTCTTTGATCCCATGAAGAAATTTTTGGGTGGTCAGATGTTTGAGACTGGCGAGGATCTCAAATCTGCTGTTCGCCATTGGCTGTATTCACAGCCGATGGAGTTCTATGAGCAGGGTATTCTGATAAATGCCTAAATTGTCAAGGTGCCTTGTGGAAAAGTAGATAAAAAAGTGTAGTTTCAGCTGCACTTAATTGTTTACCTGTATGTTTTGTAAACATCACTTATTATGTTTTTTTGGGTGCGAGACCAGTAATGGTGAAATGGTTTATAATGGGATTTGTCATCTTTCTTCTGGTAAGACGCCATATGCTCTTTAAAATGAAACGCGAAGTTGCGTGACGAGAAACCAATGTAAAACTTGTGGCAAAATCTGCAAATTTTCTTTGAAAAAAATGGCGTTACTTAATGATATCTCCTTGTATTACGTGATTTTAAACTCATTTGGAATCAGCGTATTAACTATTAATGTAATTTTGATGTTGAAATATTATTATTGAAATGTGATTTAAACTCAATATTATATTATTGAAGTGTGATCTTCAGTTTGACAGTTTCTATATTAACTACTCATGTGTCGAATAAGGTCAAAAATGTCAACTTCTTCAAAATGTCAACGTCTTCTTGATGTCAACTTTGAAAACATTGGCAACGTTTCCTTCCCAGATTATTAGAAGATGTGATACCCCATTCCCCTCCCCTTCCAATCTTATTATATTTTCATAATGATGAGACCTCTTGGGCTAGTCAGGCTTCTTGCCTATCTCCGTATAGTTTATGTGATAATTTATTCTGGGAGGGTAAGCCTTTTGAAAGCACTGCTTCCGTCCCACATGAACAAATGTGCACTTCACTGTTCGACTGTCTGTTAATAGAACGTATGTTAATGAAATTAAAAATATTATTACTAAGCAGGATTGGGCTACTTGCTAGTGACATTTTCAAGTTTATTCAAGAAAGTGTGCATGAATTTGGAAACTTATTTCTTAAACTATGACAGATAGAGGCATAGTGTAAATTGCAAAATTGCAGCGCACCTCCAATTATTTTAAACCGAATGTTAAAATCATTGCTTTATTGGGTTATTATTTCATGAATACATATATGAAGAATAATTTTTCCTTGTGAACAAATGAGCTGACATCCTCTCTTCTATTGCACCATAATCCTTGATATTGAATTTGATGGCAT
The DNA here is from genome assembly GCA_023313115.1 of Rhysida immarginata. Taxonomy (NCBI): domain Eukaryota; kingdom Metazoa; phylum Arthropoda; class Chilopoda; order Scolopendromorpha; family Scolopendridae; genus Rhysida; species Rhysida immarginata. The sequence continues at coordinate 2,167,700 of JAHWFO010047224.1, read as the reverse complement.
TGATGATGTCATCATTCCATACTACTAATTTTCGTGTCTGTAACTACTATTAGTGGTAAGCTTTTAACTTGGATAACACAGGTCTGCAAAAAAAAATTTTTTTTCAAGCTGCATGGGATGTTTTGGATAAATTTTATGTTTTAGGGTCTGCTGAATCCGAAAACGATTTCCATTTCCCTCCATCACGTACTGTTTTCTTGCAAAATACAGGTTCTCTGCATGAAAAAAAGCCAGAAACTACCGAAAGAAATACCATTTCTTTACAATTAACTATACAATATTACTCATATTTAAAGAAACAATTTATTCACATGAAATGTACTTACCATTCCATCTTATGAGGAGCCCAGGCTTTGTCTTGATCTCCAATTTTCAACTTGAAGTAGCCTACGCAAAATACACTTTCTTCACAAAATCACTTATATTTCTTTGTTGACTTTTAACAGTATATTCACCACAAATAAAACAAAAGCTGTCGGGAGATATAAAAGAAAGTATAGAAAGTGTAACGGAGGTTGAGTAGGCAGAAAAAGAGATGTCTTGTTCTCACTGAAACTACAAATTTCAAGTACAAACACGACTTTTGCAAGAAAACCTTACGTGATGGAATTTTTTTAGTATTTTTCCTGGTTTCAGTGATGAAAATTCTATAGGAAACAGTATAAAAATCCTATGCAGTTTGTCGGTTGCAGGCCTGTGTAATCGTTAATTCGCCTATCATGTTTATCTTTCTCGTGTAGCTCAGTGCATTTCCTGCGCATTTGTCCATGAAAGATGAGATTAATGACACTTTTTCTCAGATCAACTCGATCATCAACACTTCTGTTCGATTATCGGTGTCCGTATATTTTGACAACGAATTTCAAATAAATATTTTTAAGATTTTAATTATTTATATGATAAGACATGGATGAACATTTTTCGTAATCGGATCTCTACCTCATTTCCATCATCCCGGCGCCAGGACGCATCATTGCTGGTTTCATTTCCCCAGCTAAGAGAAAAGTACAAACTGGTATATTCCCCCGTTCAATATAACAGGGGGAATGTATCATTGGTTAGAAGGGAGTTTAAGAAGTCTTACCCAGTTATAAATTTAATTGGTCACAATCCATTTCGGTACAGTTCTCTTAATCGGGGCAATAAAATCGACGCCGGGTTAATGGAAATTACTGGCGCCAGATTAATAGAAAAGTATCGAAAAGGATTGTTAAAGTGTAATTTCTAACATATTGGATAAAGGAACGATTTCGTGTTAGAGAAACCAGAGATCATCCAATATTCATTTCGCGACAATGTTTGCCACACTTAAGAAAATGATCACTACGGTTTTGCGACGAATAAAAAATAATAGTGTTAAGGTCAGTTTTAAAAACAGGGAAAAAACATTAGGACAAAAATTTTTGTTCAATGAGAGAAAAATTAATTTAAATATCTGCATTGCAAAAAAAACATGTGTAATACCGTGTAATCTCCTTGCGAGTCGCAAGGGGAATACAGAACGCAAATCGCTAGATATGTTTCTAGTTTCAATTATATCGCCCTCTCTTGACGAGATGAGGCAACATTATGCTCTTTTGACATATAAATATTAAAATTTCTTCGAAGCGTTGGTAATAATAGCCGTCTATCGCACATGCATATACTAATCTGACACTGCTCTTTCCATTTCTTCCAATTGTAGCCATTTTCGCAAAGAGTTTAATCAGTAAGATAAAAATCCTCGCTCTTATAGCATGCATTACTATTACAAGTGGGCTCCGTAATGGCGGTCGAGTCTGCTAGTATATACGTATATAGTTGCTCTAGGTAGTGCTATTACAGAAGTTAGTTCGACGTCACAATCTTAGTGCTTCAACAATACATTATTGACGTCATGTTCAGGTCTGGTAGTTTTTAGAAGGCCGTGGTTATTTCCCGATTATACAATCGGGTGGGTTCGCTTCTAGTAAAATATAAATAAAATGTGTTTAATATAATAAAATGCAATATAAATAATTATAACTAATTATCAACAAAATTATCTTGCCAAACACCTTCATTAAAGAAGTAATTTTTATATTGTTCACGATTTTTTTTTGCATTTTCCCAAACATTTTTGCTAATTCCATGTTATAAACCTGTCAAATGATCATCTCCAACGCATGTGAATTTTATTCGGGGAGCTCCGGGTTGAACCAAACAACTGGCACTGTTCGCGAGACAGTTCTTCAGTTCTAATCTTGAACTGTAGTCCCCCGAACTTACGATTATGAGCTGACAGTGAGTGGTAACGGCCTGCAGATAAACTGTAAGTGTGTGAGGGCCCTTAAGAGTAGATAATCATGGAATAACTAATACAGTTATTAGTTTCATTCCGTGAGATTATGATTTAGTTATTCCGTGAGATAATGATTTCAACCAGGAACAGTTCTGTAAGTTGGCAAGCTGGATAAGAAGGTCGTCAATATGTAAAGGAGGCCAAAATTTAAAACAAATGAAATAACTGAAAGGGCGCTCTCAATTGCAGAATGACACTAATCATAACAGGGCCGGTATTAAAGACGGTTTCATCTAGAATTTAATTAAAGACGATGCATTTGAAATAATCATTTGAGATAAACACCTAAATTCAAGAACATTTCAAATTGTCATTTATTAAACTTTTAGTAACTTACAGCTTGTGTCTCCGGATAATTTCTGGTGCTCCTTTTTGTTGAAAATCTGGTGCAACCATATTTTCAGGCTGTGTATGATAGGCATAAAAAAGGGCTTTAAAGAGCGAGGCTATACTTACGATTTTTTATAATATATTTATTTGTTTTTTATGACCCCCCCCCCCCCTATTTCGTCGCATGCTTTATACATTTCACACACTGGACGGTGTCTTTTTTCATAATTAATGTATCTGCTGTGTTAGAGATATATCTAAAGGAAATGGCATGTGGGGAAAAGTTTTGCACAAAAACAATAAAATTCCTAAAACTTTAACATTCCATATCTTTTTTTTTAACACTCGATCCCTGGCTTCTGTTTTGTAATTCAGGGTCACATCTGTCTCTCTGTCTCAGACTTAAAGAAAGCCCCAGACAGTCCCTGAAAAATTTCTTATATGAGATAAAAAGAGTTCCGGATGGTTCAACGAAAAGCAATTTCGTCAGTAAATGTTTGTGCAGATACTTCTTTGATCAAAGTGCCGGATATAAAGGAAGAATGGAGAGTAAAATTCCCGAGGGCTATAAATAACAACTGAATTACTTCACAGCCGTTTTATTGGTTTATGTCCTGACAAAACAAATGTCTTGAAAATTATTTAACTTGCAAAAAATGACTTAAATTTCTCGTTATAATGAAAGTTGTTAAACTAAATTTTCAAATTTTATTCAGTATATTTTTATTAAGCAGGAGAATATCTTTTCAATTGATTGTGAGGCGACTTTAATTAAAGATACGTGAATTATATGTTTATTAATGATTGAATTATGAAATAAATCATCTGTGCTATTATATTACAATTGAACTATTTTGTAGAAGGTTGCCGAAATATAGTTATAATTAGGAAAGATTGCACATTTTTATATGTAATCCAATCAAAAAATCAAAAACCGAAAAACTCGAAAATAAGGCTGTCTATTGAAACTTATGTTGTCCCCCTACGGGCGAAAATCCAAATCGAGATTGATGATTAAAAATAAATATAGAAAGAAATAAAAAGATAAATACTCAACTAAAATTGAAACAAACGCAAACAATATGATGATCATCATAAGATGAAATAAGCGAAGTTCAAAGAACAGAATCTAAATTCATGAAAGAAATAATGATTTGGAACTGCAGAATCCAAATAAATAGATATCTGGCCCATACGGCAAGCCTGCCATAACTGTTTTGGAAAAAGAAAGCCTATTTCATTGATTTTGCCTTACCGGGTGATGCACGAATTAAAAACAGGCAGCGAGAGAATATCATGAAGTACTGGGACTTGCATATAGCAGTTGAACGCTTGTAAAAAAAAAAGAATGCTGTAGTCCTTCCAGATGTTAAAGGAGCTTTTGAGGCAAAGCCTAAAGGACTGCCTAGATATCTAGAAATTTTGAACACCCTCATCTTGCAAAAACCACTCTATTCGGTGCTGCTTATATCCTCAGACAGGCACTATCTTAATAGTTCTTAGGTTTTCGGATTATTATTATTATTATTATTATTATTTATAAGCATTTTGGTGGAATAAAAAAGAAGAAAACAACATCAGAAGTTGAAAAGTCAAAGTAGACCAGGTCAAAATAAACTAGATTCGAGGAGGATAATCTTCGCTTGTACTATAGGTATCTCGTCATTAGGGCCTGTGGGTTTCAATATCTTCGTGAGAATTATAATATTCCATTAGCTGTCTCTTAAAATGAACACAGGTAACTTAACATCTGGGTGATTGGCAATTTATTGGTATCCTACGTAAATCCATTGGTATTGTATTCCATAATGTTATCGCATTATACGGGATTATGACTTGAAGTTGACCAGTTTTACGATTCTGGCTCTAATAAGTGTATTGTCGCAATAATAATAATAATAATATTAAAAAAATTAATAATAATGTAACAACAACGGGGAGATATCACCAGACAAACCGGAGGGAAAAAGCCCAATGTTGTCCCCCAACAGGCAGAGGCCCAAAACGGGGTTAATGAGATTACAAAAAAATATAACAAATATAGAAATAAAACTAGTTAATACAAAACTAAAAACTAAGAAATTACGATCCAAAAAAAAGGGGGGAAAAAGAACAAAAAAACGAACATACAAAAAGACTAAAAAAGAGACAAGAACAAAGAACAATCACAAAAAAAAATATCTACGTTGATAGGTTTTAAAATTAATAACAGAAAATTGGGCATCGTTAAAAACATTACTTAATAGTTTGAATAAAGGATTAATATTAGAAATATGTGTTTTCCACTTATAATTCATGATGATTTTATTGTCACCGCGAAGAGTGCGGACAGAACTAAAATGGATAACCTTAGAGATATTTTCTACCTTAATTTTATTATGTAAGATGCCCATAAGAATATTAAAAAAAACATTTTTAACAATATTATTAAAATCAAAAAATTTTTCAAAATGTTCAGTTGGTTTGTACAAAGGAAATTTCGCCAACAAAAAGCTTTTAAAATTACGTAATTTACGACACAAAAAAGTCACTTTCTGCATACAGCCACTGTACCAAATCCAAAGACAGTACAACAGCTTAGGAAGAATGATACTTTTATATAAACAGATAAAAGAAAAAGGTTTTGAAAAAAAGTTGGTCAGTCTTTTCAAAATTCCAAGCCTGCGAAATATATCGCGTGTAAGCGACTCAATGTGAGAAGTGAATGACAAATTAGTCTTAAACAAGACGCCTAGATCGGAGGCCAAGGCCTTCCTTTCGAGGCAGATTTCTGACAATAAATAATCATAATGGTAGGGCGCAACTTTCCTATAAAGGATATTACTGTCACGCAAAAGTTATGAGCGCAGTGGAAAAAAGATAACGTTAACT
>JAHWFO010047224.1:2147244-2162169 GCA_023313115.1 Rhysida immarginata | reverse complement strand
TCGGAGCCCGAACATGTCGCAAAACTTTGTGACAATTACAAAGGATTTGCTAGAAATTAGGGAGAGACCATTACTGACTGCCCAAGCACAGACATCATCCAAAGCAGTCTGCAGACAGGTACAGTCTGTCCAACTCGAGATACGATGAAAGATCTTAACATCGTCCGCGTATAGGAGGAAGTGAACCTTCTCGGATCTACAGCATACAGCAAATCTGCAATAAAAATATTAAGTAAAACTGGGCCAAGCGGAGAGCCCTGAGGGACGCCACTACGAATTACCCAAGGGCCCACTTCAAAACCATCGGCTCGCAACATAAAAGTCCGGTCCATAAACAAAGAGATAAACCAACCACACATCATGTTGGAAAGACCAACAAACCTTAGCTTATAAATTAATAACTTGATACTGACGGAATCGAAAGCTTTAGAGAAATCGAGATAAATCACGTCTACCTGCTCTTTTATCCAAATGAAGGGAGAGAGCATGAGTCAAGGTGGCTAAGTTTGTCTGGGTAGACCGATAACGCCTAAACGGGTTATACGTTGAATAATTTAGATGAACCACATATTATATCTAGTATTGACTATGGCATGTTGAATACTTTGGTCTCGGATACTAACTGGGATCCACTGTATGAACTGGATGATGTAAATGCTGCGATGACTTGGTTTATCGTACATCTCAAAAAATGTATTATTGAAGGAAGCCATAAAAAATTTCCAATAGGAAAAAGGGGTTTTATAAACCGTGGATTAATTCTTCAATAATTAAATTAATGCATGCAAGAGATAAAGTTTATCGAAAAATGCTAAAAATTTTTAATGATAACGAAAGGAGGGTCAGTTGTAAGAAAGTAAGGAATGAAGTGACGAAAGAAATTAGAAAAGCAAAACTAAAATATTATCAAGAACAGCTTTTACAAGCCAATAACAGTATAAAGGGTAAATGGAAGATAATAAACAATTTAATTAATAATAAAGGTAAGAGTTTTCCAAAAATTCTAAATGATAATATTGATGTTAACAAAATAAATGAGTTCTTTTCTAAAAGCTGTTGTAAGTTTGAAATAAATCAAGAGACGGATTCGTCTGATCCAAATAACACTAATAATGAAACTTCTTTCTTCTTGACACCAGTGACAGATTGTGAGGTTGTTCGTTACATTTCTAAATTGAAACCTTCAAATAACTCCTTTTTTGACAATATTAGTGCAAAAATTTTGAAAATCATTAAGATGTTAATTGCATCTCCTCTTTCTTACTTAATAAATCTGTCATTTAATACCGGTGTTTTTCCACAATTGTTAAAATCCTCACTTATCATCCCTATTCATAAAAGTGGAGATAAGAATGATTTTGGTAACTACCGGCCTATAACCATTACATCTCCTCTCTCTAAGATCTTTGAATCAGCAATGAAACTTCGCCTTGTTGGTTATTTGGAGAAATATAAGTTAATTTCTGAAAAACAATATGGCTTTCGAAAGAATGGTGGTACTGAGCCCCTTCTTCAAATGATACTAATACAAGTAGTACAAGCTATGGATAATGGATTGAATCCGTTCATCCTATACCTGAATCTAACAAAGGCATTTGACTCTGTTCATTATAATCTTTTATTATTGAAACTACATAATGCTGGAGTTACAGGCTTGACTAATGACTGGTTTAGATCATATTTGCTGGAAAGACCTGTTGTCACAAAACTGAATGTTATAGTTAGTAACTCTTCATTCCTGGAGAGAGGTGTACCTCAGGGCACCATTTTAGCTCCTATTTTATTTAACTTTTTTATTAATAATATTTTTTATTTAAATAGTGCTGGTTCTATATATGATCTAGCTATTTTATACAAATGTATACTAATGAATATTCTGCAAATTTAACTGATGTGAAAAGTGACCTTAATCTGATATCCAAATGGTTATACGATAGTGGATTACGCCTTAACCCAAGTAAATCTAAATTCCAAATATTTTCTTATTATGATATTTATTCAAATCATAACTCTATATTTTTCCATAGTTATTTATGTAGAAATAGCTGTACAAAAAATTGTTGTGAGATTGAAAATGTTAGTCTTGGGTATTATAGTTGATTCTTGGGTATTATAGTTGATTCTTGTCTTAGTTGGAAATATCATTGTGTCTCCTTATATAAGAGACTAAAACATATTGGCTGAACATTAATACATTTAAAAATGAATCTTCCAGCGTCCCTAATGAAATTATCATATTATGCTTTCTTTTATTCCATTCTTCAATATGGAATAAAGCTATGGGGCGGCACATATAAGACTCATTTATATAAATTAAATAATTTCCATAATTACACCTTAAAGGTTGTATTTGGGCAGAAGGAATCCCTTCTTTATTTAGAGTTAAGGAGAATCTATATTTACAAAGTTGCTGTATCGGTTTTAAAAGAAGAAAAACTAGCGTTGGATACTCAATTTGTTCATATCACTAGGTTTTCTTTAACATGTCCAACTATAGTACCAACGATAATTCATACTTTCGCAGCATATCAATATTTATTTTTATCCAAAAAAAATTTTCAATAATATCCCGATGGAAATAAAAAAAGAATTCTATAAACGGAAACTGTAAATTGGCTATTAAAAACTGGTTAAGCACACATATTGATATTGATATCATGTTTCCTTTTCCTATATAACTAAATTATATTGTTAGACGTTGAACGTCCTGGACCGATACCCAAGGAAAGCTACGAATAGATAAATGAAGTAGTCATTAGAGTGTGCATAACACGGTCCATAAGTTAAACAATACAAGTGAAATAGCTTGCACCACCAACTGGCACGACGCTCGCGTCGAATTAATCTCTACAAGTACTAAACATTAATTTGGTAACATTACAAGCACGTACTATTGCCATCCTACAAAAATTAAGTTACCAAGCAATCCAACACTAATCAATGAAAATAAGACGTGAGCGGAGCGGTGAGCGAGAGCTATTTTGTTAGGCATGAAATAAGTGGCTGGTAAAGCCTCCAAAAAAAATAATAGAATTCTAGTTCGAGTGAATAGGATAACGGCTTACCTTGTGAGACGGGCAAAGGTGCCAAGGCTTTTCGGTAAATATGCAGATACGGCCCAGGGAAAAATTCTAAGGCAAATGAAGTCAAGTGTGGAGTTGAAAACACGAGGAGACACCAGGAGACTAGGAGCTCGCTGGCTACGACGAGTGACGCTTCGACGCGTCTAGAAAAAAATATTCCGTCCTGTCCAGGTCCGAACGTATTGGAGGGCGATAAAGCAAAAGCTGTCCTCAGCTCGGTGGGAGCGTCCTCTTCTCTCTCTTTGGCAGACCGGATGACTTCGGCGAGTGTTGATAGCGGGGAAAATGCAGTCCTCTGCTCGGTAGGAGCGACGGCCGTTTCTTCCTGCTCTACGTGATGAGAAGCCACAACTATGGGCGACGGCGGCGGGTCTTCTCCAGCAGTGCGTTGTCTGGTAGAGCTGGCGGGAAAACTAACGTGAAATATGATTAACCAATGCACGAGTCGAACTCTTGGCAGTTTCACCTACGCTGGAGCTTGTCTCGTTGCTCGCACATTCACCTTTACGCACGCCGACTTCCCCACCTATTGTCGGCCGAAAAGTTCGTTCATCGGGCACTTGGGATTGTTCTCGAAAAAATTTCGGAGCCTTTTGTCGGGCGACCTTTTCCATTTGCTCTCTCGTGCCACCCTCCTCAATTGAAGCTCCAGCTCGTCCGCCTTTCTTTCGCGCCTCCGCTTGCGCCGCTTCCTACACTTCCTTCGGCTATCGGGGAGCATATAAAAACGGCTCGCGGATGGCGCCATTTGGACAGAAGAACTCCGACATTATTTCCTAGCTTGGATCCTCTGCTAGGAATATTGGAGCCCGTTATTGTCACCATTCTTTGTGACACTAAGGAAGGTCCATGTAATTTGTACCCCTAAGGGAAAATGGCTGTAATTTCTATTCAAAAAGACGTAGCTCCATTTTTCAAACGTAGATATACAGGGTGTTCATAAAATGAGGGATAATAAATATCAAGTAAATAAGAAGTTCCTCATGCAAAATGTCTTTAAGGGTCTAAACACCACGCGAAGTTTTCTAAAAGCTGGCGGAAAACGTCATTTAATCTCAACAACTGCCACCGTTTTCTCATGGCATAGCGCAGTTCATTATGTGAAGTGTTGGTGCAGAAAGTTCATAAATGACGTAATGGCACCATTCTAAATTTTGAGTTTTAGACATTTTTCATGAGGAAGTTTTTATTTACTTTGATGTGAAGAATCATGCTAAGTAGTTATTATCCCTCATTTTATGAACGCCCTGTATAATGGACATTTTGGGCTATCTTTAGATGCACTATAATGATATGGGTTTCATATGAAATTAAAAATTTTCTGCATTCGGTCCGAATTACACAACGGGTAGTGTAAATTGAACCAGGTGGTCAACTTACAACAATAGGCCGAGTAATAGGAGAAACTTTGTTTTAACTTATGTGTTTATTAGTGCACTGTGAAAAATACAAATGATTAGCAATCCTATGGAACGTATTAGATGGGATGAGCTTGTATCTTAATTAAATAACGTGTGCGTTAAGCATATAGAGGGTGTTTTTGAATTGAGTACAGATTTTTTGGGAGATGATAGAAGAGGTCCTTAGAAGTATTTTTTGTCATATGAACATGGGGTCCCCGCAGCTCCGTTTACTTACAATACTGCATTGAACAATCAATTGACACCGGGACGCAGTGTGCGTTGGTAGGCCTAGATTATTTCATTTTTAACAATTAACACAAGCAATCTACTGTAATAACTTTTAAAGTAATTGTTTGCAAAGAAATTTCAAGGTGCACGTAATTGTTTGTTGAAAAGACTTAGGACAGACTTCGTTAAGGAGATTCCATGGTATCCAACCCCTTTGTAAAATACGATTAGTCCATATGTAAATGAACTAATCGCATTCTGGGAAAGCAATAGGTAAAGATTTGTTTTAAAAAGTTCACTTGATGTACTTTTTACATGTGTAAAGTTAAACAAACAGTATGAATTGCTTGGCAACCGAGATCGCCAGATCTCACACCGATGGATTTTTTTTTTTATGGGGAAGCAGAAAATCAATGGTGTACTCCGAACCCGTAGATACCGAAGAAGAATTGGCGGCTCGTGTTGTCGCGGCAGCAGGTGACATCAGCGACCGTGCAAATCAACTGTTTCCACGTGAAAATCAATCCATCATAAGGCGTTGCGAATTGTGCTATGAAGCAAATGGTGGTCATTTCGAACAATAGGCCTACCACCCCATACTGCGTCCCGGTGTCATTTGATTGCTCAATGCAGTATTGTAAGTAAACGGAGCTGCGGGGACCCCATGTTCACATGACAAAAAATACTTCTAAGGATCTCTTCTATCATCTCCCAAAAAATCTGTACTCAATTCACAAACACCCTGTATAAAGTAAAAAATACAATGTTAAAAAGTTGGATATGTCAAAAAAAGTCATAATGTTCGGCGTGTAAATCGATCCTGGTCTAATTTATACAAAGTACATAAGGTCAAATTACACAACACGCCAACAATTCTAAAATCAAAAATGGCAACCAATATTCAAAACCTTTCCAACTAAAACCATGCCTATTAACAAGTACATACATAGATCCGTTTTCTTTAATCCATCCCTGATACATACCGGCACAGACACTTATAGTTACATACACGATTACTATCTTATCTCAAAGTAACATGAGACCGTACCAAAAGAGAAAATTTGATATATTTTCACCAATATCTAAGCAATACAGCCCCTGTTTTTCATACGCTTCTAGGTAAGGGCTTATGCCGACGACGACGAGAATTTTTTTCAGGAGGGAAATCCTGAGATCACGCACCTCCTTCGGAAGGGAAGTAAAGCCGTTGGTCCCGTGTAGTCGTTTGTCGGCTGCACGTTAAAGAACCCTTGCGAGGCTAAATTTGCGGCCCCTATAACGCCGTCCTGAAATGACCATGGCAGTTGAAAAAGACGTTAATACCAAACAACCAAACCAAACCTAGGTAAGGGCTATGATCATTTTTTAATCAGGACAGTGGCGCCATCTAACGTGCAATTGTGCAAAATAAGGCTGGTTCGATTAACACGACGGTCCAAATTACACGGTCTCCCTTACATCGCTGGTACAAAATACACACCATTAAATCTGAACAGCGTGCAGAACACCCACCCACAACATCCCTACAACATGCACTAAACTTCAATCATGGCTCGGAAAGAAATTTCATAGTAGACATCCTTTTGACCTCAACCAATCGCATGTCGACAGAAAAGCATCGAACTTTTGGTTGAGTGAAGGGAGTCTCTTTGGAGAAACTGAAGGAATCATAATAGCCAAGACCAGGTTATTAACACGTAAAGCTACAAAAACACATTCGACTGATGGGCTTGCCAAAAATGCCATATCGCAGAGGAAACCATTCAACACGCCATATCCAGTTGCAAAATACTTAAGCAGACAGATATTTACAAGACATAATCAGGCAGTCAACTTCATACTTCAACGCTTAGCTAAAATGCATAAGCTTAGATACATAAACAATGCATACTTTAATTATATCCCAGACACTGTCTTATAGAACACCACACAAAATTATACGTATTTTGACAAATGTATAATCACTGACAATACTAGCCCTCATTATAGGCCAAACATTACACTTGCAGATAAGCAAAACAAAATGACCGACATAAAGATATCCCTCGTTATACACGACCTTATTTTTTGCGTTTTCGCTATAACGCAATTTTAAAAAGTTAATACAGTAGGTGAATAATTACAATGGCCAACAAAATTTAAGATTTTTCTTGTAACAAAATGAAAGTGGGTGATTTTTGGTAGTATTTTTTCTGCTGATTTAAATTTCTCTAGCACGCACAGCTTTCTTGTTTTACAATGAAACATTTTTAAATCATTCAGTGTTTGGGGCCTGATAAGTTTCCTTGCGGCCCCAAAATATGGATACTTTAACAATGTAGCCACTTCTCTTCACTCCCATTACTTTAACATAGAAGTTATGCATAACTTGGAAACTTGACGTGATAGAAAAAATCTAAAAGCAGATTCGGATTCTACCTACAAATTACTACTAAGAACACTTTGTGTGGTCTTAGTTACAAAATGTGTGTTGACTAGTGTTATCGTAACAAAAGGCGTAGGTCTATTGTTGGAGTCTTTTACAAATCAAACATTTTAAGAAAAGAGGTAATTGTAAACAAAATATTAAAAACTAAAAAACGGAGAAAAGATATACAGGATGATTCAAAATGACGTCCGGCATTTCAAAATTTTACTATGCATTTATTTTCTAACATAAACTAACCAGTCCGGATTTAAAATAGGAAAACTCAAATATTTATTGATTCTAGCATTACAAATGTTCTATGTGACTCCCTCGAGTCACCAAACAATGTCAAGACGATAGTCAATCTCATCCCAAACTCCTTTCAGCATGTCTGCTGTTACTAGTCCGAGAGCATTACGAATCCGTATTTTCAGATCATCCAAGTTGTCCTGTTATACGTCCTCACAGCTGAAATTCCTCGTTTGATAAATTTACAACACACAACGGTGAACTGCTCACAGGAAGGCGAACGGTAATACTACCTTCCATTCCAAACTCCAACTCTTACTCGCGCACCATTCCAAATTAACTCGCAGAAATCCTTAATCCGTAATTCCTTGTGTGTACGAATATCTTTTCTCGAATTCTAGCTGTCTTGTCTATTTTCCAGATTCCTTTTTTGCTTGCTTCTCCATGACTCTTCCTTCTCAATCCTCCTAACGATCATTTCCCTACCATTCAAACTCCCCTCCGATGAAGCTCTTTTCGTCATCGCTCTTCTTGCTTGCTCATTCGCCGGGATCACTGAGGACGCAGATGACGCTATCAGTGACGATGATTGGTCAAATCTCGCTCGCTCCTCATCAGAATTTTGCCATGACACTCTCCATTTAATCTTTCAGTTCTTCAAGTTTGTTCGTTTTAATTCTCTCTTTACGTTAGTTTACATTAGTAATTTACAATTCAGTTTTCATATTTATATATTTTCTGTAAAGTGTTTTAAAATATAAGGTTAATTCAAGATGCCAATATACGATATCTCGGTGCTATAACACGAAAATGTGCTCCTTTTATCCGCTTTGGCGATAAAAACATTATTGTTAATATATGTTAAGGGTACACAGCAAAAACCATCAAGGTCCATGAGACCAAATTTTTCAGGAGAGCAAAAACGAAGTTTCAAGTCTCTTAGGGGGGAATGTACCAGTAATAAATGAATGAAAATAATACTGACTTATATTAAGAACATTATTTATTCATTAAAAATATAAAAAAAAACGTTTTGCAAAATTTTACAGGAATAAAAACACGTTTTTGAATCAGTCTTCACCGTCAATTGGGAGAGGGGGGTCGTCGACATAATCTGGATCTTCGCCATTGTTTTGTACGTCTGGTATTAGCTTATCGTAAAAATCATTTGCACGTGGATTCGTCAGAAACTGCTTCAGATGCTGCAAATCTTGACACTTTGCAGCTTTTATGGGTACACTTCCAGAATACAAGGCTTGAAGTTCTCGAGCACCTTGATTATGTGCAGATGATGATGTACTTGCAGTACTTGACTTTTTCTTTTTTCTCACAGCTTGTAAGGCAAAGGAAGAACTTGAATACGGGCCAAAAAACGACGGTTTATGAAATACCCCTATAAGGCCCGGATTGTATGAATGTAAGCTAATTTGTGCTCGACTGAAAACAACGCGATACTGATGAGAAAGTTATGAGTGTTTCTGCCGTCTCGTGGTGGACTGTGATCGTTCTTTCCGACAAATTTTTGGACTCTGATGTTTATTGCATTGTATGCAAAATTCTTTTTTACGCGATTCAAAGAGACAGTGATGCTTCTGCAATGTTTCGTCTTTTCACATGATAGTACTCCCTAAAAACCAACAGATGGCACTGCAAGCTCAAAATCAACCAAAAGTGGACCTTCATCGTCTTTGCAGTGGACCCTTCATATATTTTAAAGTTTAAATGAGCATCAAGATTTATACCCAGATTTTTAATATAATCAACTAGTTGAATCGGTTCACCTCCCAAATAATACGTATTAAGAATTGTATTGATCTTCCGGGAAAAAGAAATCACTTGTGCCATTATTAAAATACCATTCTTCGATTTTATAGAGATTTGCTTGAAGTAAGTCACAGTCCTTTTAATCATGAATCTGATGAGATAGTTTGTTATCGTCAGCATACATTTGCATCATTCTAGAAAGGATATAGAATAGATCATTAATAAAAATGTTAAAACGTAGGGGTCCGAGAGGCGATATGTTGCTGATCTAATTTAATGTCCAATTTTGAAGGTACCAGAACGTTCAGATAAATAAGATTCAAACCATTTCCAGTATTGTCCCATAATTCAATAGTGTGATAACTTATACAATAAAACCGAATAAGCGATAAAGTAAAAAGCTCTTGCAACATATAATTAAACGCAGTCCAATATTATGGATAAATTCCAGAAGATTAGTGGTAATGGATTTTTCCCCTAAGGAAACCACGTTGGCTGTCATTGAGAATAGCTTCGCGCATCATTGTAGATCATAATAAACTAGTTTTTCAAAAATTTTTACTGCAAATGTTTAACAGCGTTATCGGTCTAAAGCTGTCACAAAAATGAGCATTCGAAGTTTTTGGAACTGGAACAACGCTAACAGATTTCCAGGCTCTACAGAAGTAACCCAGCTATGATTAATCTATAAAAATCTAGTAATCTATAAAAATTTTAACTAAAGGAGTGGCTAGAATTGCTTCACACGCCTTAATAATAAAACCCAGAATTTTATCCTTCAAACATTTTTGTAATAATAGAAAATATAGATATTGGTTGATAATTATTTAAATCAGTCTTTTTACCTTTCTCATAGATTGGTCTAACCTTTGACATTTTCATCTGCTCCGGCTATTCATTTGTCTTCAATATTACATTGTATAAATGAGTACAATTTTTGTATCAATAAGTACGGTTTTACAAAAATTTTACCATTACTTCTAATGTCCCCTGCCCTAATTCCGTAAATTCCTGAAGACTTATTTATATTTAGACTTCCAATAATTTTTTCAATTTCTTTTTCTTCCACAGAATTCATAACAATAGAATTTTGTAACGATATAATTTTACTTCCATAATATTTCTCATCCTTAACTCCACCAATAAAGCTCTTAACTTGTTCTTGAAAGTTACTATTAAACCCTTCTACATGTCGTTCAATAAATTTATCCTCATTTTCTGTAGTTTTATTATTTTTTTCCTACTAAATTACTAACTAGTCTCCATGTTTCTTTAATATTCTTTTCATTTTTTGAAAGTTTTTCATAAATTCATAAAATACTCTTTCTTTAATTTCCTTATTTGGGCATTCATGATATTATTTAATTTTCTGTAATCACTCATATTCGCATCATTATAATTATTTTTCTTGCATTTTTTCCAATAATAATAATTATAATAATATTTTATTCAAAGAACTAAAAACAATTATATTATAACCAATTATCACGAAGCCTCATATATGGCTTGTATGGGACAATAAGATACATTACAACAAATACATGTAACTATAAAAAACTAAAAATTTCTCCAGACTACAAACATCAATGATAACATTACTTGATCAGAAAACGAATACACTGCCAATTTAATTAATAATATTCTTTCCATTGTAACCCTATACCCTTGATCTCAAATCAACAATGGGTGCCAATGTAAATGGACACTCCTCGAGCTTCACGTTGGGGCGACAATGTAACCCTACATCATTGATTCCATATTCACAATGGGTGCCAATGTAACCCTAATCAGTTTGATTGGACCACCCCCCCCCCTTTTCTCCAATCAACACCAGAATCCAATGTAATGAATTCAAAATCTGGCTAGCTCCACACCAAAACTCGAAGAAATAAAAAAACACTATGCACAATCAAGAACAAAGGTTGAGTTCTTTTAAAATGGCAGGCTGTGACTTATTTATCTCAATAAGCAAGGCAAGGATTAGAACTAAATAAACATCTTTTATTCAAAGTTAAAAGAATCACCAGTGAGATACAAAAATAAATAAAAAGATCTTAAATCTAAGGAAAAGAAGGTTGATAGATCTTATCGTAAAGAAGAAAGTTAATATTAAATTCCCCAAGTACTTAAAACTAAGATAACATGCAAAACATGAATAAATATCAATAAAACACAATTGCTCTGAGGAAAGAGATAGTATTAATTAAAACTCAATTCAAAGAAAGTTCTCTCAAATAGTTCTTTATCACACCCTTTTTGTCATGACAACCAAAGAAATCTTACATATTTAAGTTCATTTCTACTTACAGTTGTGTAGTTTCAGACACCTGCAGAATTGTGATCACTTTTAATCCAATTTTATGCACAAAAACACCTCTTGTGTTAAACAGGCCATAAAATATATCACTTATCACATTGAAGCACAGAAAACACACCTGAAGATAATCCGGATCGATTAGTGAGTCCACTGGAGGTCTCAAAGTGTCCCCACTAAGTTCAACAGAAGATCTCAAATATGTAGTTGTCTTCCTCTCTCAATGTCGGGTTCCTAATTATGCCAGTCGCTTGAAGAAAATTCCGTTACTCGCTTCCATTCGCTCTGAAGAATGTCGGGGTTCCAATTTCCATATTTCTTGTTTCTAATTTCTAATCATGAATGATGTCTCTTTAGCATATGTTGATTACTCATAAAATTGTCCGATGACGCAGTTCATTGTCACCCTGATGCAGTGAGCTTGGGCGGAATGTACATCGTGTGGAGCTCTACCTGACTGGGTTCCCCAGGTCAACTCCGTCACCTGACACCCCCCCATGTCAAATTTCCATGTCACTATCATGTTGATGAGCCTGTACAGTCCAAAATTAGAAGAAGAGACCAATCCAACTACTTGGCTGGCTGCGAGTTCACACAGCAGCCCTTTTCGTTAACATTGTCCCTCTCCAATTTCCATCAAGCCTTATTTTAAAATAATTCCACTCGAGAGGAGAGAGCGCGCAGCCTTCCCCTCCCACTCCTTAAATGGACTCATAAAGTTTCGTTTTCCCACGAACTTTTATACTCAATACACATCCGGTCTCCCTTTCCCATTCACATTTTATAAGACTCCAAAGTGATTAAACTAAGAAAACAACAATGATTTCAAATACTACACGAAATCCATGACACAAACAAATTATTAAAAAATTCAATATTCCTACTCATCAAGGAATCCAATGACCAATGTCAACAATATTTATTTAAATTCCCAAAGAACGTCTCTTCCTGTCATTGACCACCCTACCTGCTATTTCACAATTGTGGGCCTTCGATTAATATCCAAAATTATAATCCTTTGCGCAAATTGCATTTTTATACAGCTAGCTACTCTTAAAAAGATTTTGCACAAAGATGATATACTCACACAGATCTTGGAATTTTAAGATTTTTAGCTTCTTAAATTTCTTATCAGTATCTAACCTATCATATATTGAATTTTTGCCAATTAAATTTATCATTCTTAGTTGTAATTTTTAAACTTCCCTCGCAGCCGATGAGAATCTAAAAACTGAAATACCATATCGCATCCTGGATTCAAAATATGCTATTTATAGTATGATTTCTCCAAATTAAATTAGAATCAAAAATGAGTCCTAAATATTTCAATTCCGAGGCCTCACAAATTACAGCACAGTTACAATGCCTCCATTCATTTAATTTGGCATAACAATTTGTCTCATGAACTTTAATTCTTGTATTAAACATCAGTTCGTATCTTTTATTTGGTACTTTAAATTTCATAATATGCGTCTTCATTACATTTAAATTTAATCTATTATTTTTAATCCAATCAACAACGTGGGATACATTTTTTTAACATTCAGCCAATAATTTAGCTTCATCTCTATGAACAATTGTTAAAGCAATATCATATGCATATAAATAATTTTTTCCGTATTCAGTATTCAATGGTAAGTCATTCATAAATAAATTAAATAACATTGGACTTAATAATGATCCTTGAAATACACCACATTTTACTAAAGTGCTACTGCTGCGTCTATCCTTCATACAAACTGTCTGTGCACGATTACTCAAAAAGTTTATTAATAACAAACTCATATTACCTCGAATATACTATATTTTTTGCATTTAGCCATCAATATTTCATGATGAACTGCGTCATATGCTTTACTTTGTGACATTTGAATGTCAGTATAATGCGCTGCGCCCGGCAGAGGCAAATTATGTTGTGTATATGTTTTGAGTAAGTGGTGTCTGTGTTAAGAGAAACTATGTTGGGAATGTGTGTGGGAGCTAATAACGTTTTTTTTAAACTTTATTTTGCGTTGCAGTGTTGTGTTTTGGTTGTGGAATGAATGGAAGCTAATCGAGTATTTTTGTGTGCTTGTTGTATGAGTTGTGCCCGGGTATGGGTGAATCAGAGGAGGCAGTGTGTTTTGGTTTCGTGAGTGGTGATTTGTTGATTGTTTATCTTGTTTGTTTTGTGGTTGACGAGAGAGAGGTGGGTGGAGTGAGGATTGAGAGTGTGTTTTGAGATCGTATATTGCGAACGAGTGTGGGTTAGTGCGTGTGTTTGCGTTTAAGTGTGTGCATTTTAAGGGAGGAATATTTCTGAGTGCAGTGCGTATGTTTTTTTCTTTTATATAGCATATTAAAATGTTGCTTTTATACATTTAATTGTTAGATTGTTGTAAGTTTAGCCTGCTGATGCGTGACCGTTGTCGCTTTCATTAAGAGGCGACAGCGCTCACGTATTGTTGGGGAATTTTATTTCTATTGGAGGTTCTCCTTGATTATTGTTGTCATGACGCTGTTGCGAGCCTGGAATGTTTGGCAAGTTTGTTTTGTTTTTTAAAATTTAACGATAGGCTTGGAGAAGCAAGGACCTGTCTTGGTGGAGAAGTTTGGAATGGCGGTCGGCCATGTTTGAAAAAGAGATGAACATTGCTGTTACGATCTCCGGTCCATATCTATTTGCTGCTACGGCTTATCATGCAGTACAATGTTCGCATGAATTTGCAGAAGTGTCTAAATGCTGCACAACCGCTTCTAGTTGTTAATGTGGGTTTGTATTTAACTGTCCCTTTGGTCTCCTGTTGAACGTTCCATAAATGTATTTTGAAGGGTCGTCAGCGACAGTCAAGGGATTGTGCCAGGCAATGAAGCCCGTAACGTGTGCCAGTAACGATGTCTGCATATAGGGTGAGTGACTGTCTTTCATGTTTTTGCCCCCGTGAGGAAGAGTCCCCGCCGTTCAGCGTATTTCGACTTTTTATCAGTCCATTGGAGTGTGCCCGTTGGTTCTATTAACATAGGGTGTTTTCCGTAGAACGATGTGCCTGAACAGATATGAACTGTCAGAAAAGTTCGGAAACACCACGAACAAGCTCTAGAATTATACGGTTTTGACTTATGTATTATTTGTAATGTTAGGTGATAATTTTAAGGTTGGCTCTTGGTGAGTAATATAGTGTAACGAGGAGTGTTGTTTCGTGAACCAAAGGGGATGGGCTTAAAATAAAGGCTCTACGGGTAGATAATTTGTGCATCGTTGAGGGGTGGGAGGAAAATACACAGTTGTGTGGACGGGCAGTGCTCTTGCACCTGTGCCTTGTTCTCAGTGAAGCCTGAGGAACACCCCACGTGTTTCCGGTCTGCAGGGGTTCCTGTGATCCCCCCTTGTTGAATTAAAGGGATCACCCGACGCCTGAGGGTGTCAGTGTTTTAGGAATATTTGGGAAGCCGAGATTCCGTGGGCGTGGGGCCAGCTGAGACTAACGAGTGGGGGCC
>JAHWFO010047224.1:2086971-2140596 GCA_023313115.1 Rhysida immarginata | reverse complement strand
TATGTATGTATGTATGTATGTATGTATGTATGTATGTATGTATGTATTGTAGCATACCGTTTTTTTGAACTGTTTACAACAGTTTTTTGCCACAGAAGTTTTTTTTTACTGACATTGAGTCGCTTATGCTGATGTATATCTCGTTTTCCTTCATAGTTTGGTCGCTTTGACGCGGTCGGTTCTCGCTCCAGTGTTTGGGTTGGGCTTCTGGAAGATACGAATCGACCTTCCTAGGTTCCTTATGCCTTTCAATTCGACCATTTGGTCATTTATTGCGTGAAGCGATGGTCTACGTCGTGGAAAACTTCACGTACTTCTTAGTTCATGGGAGGTTACTGTGTTCCCCCTCCTAATAATAATGTTAAAGGGTTCACTCGACGCGTTCTTGTCGCGTTATTTAGGAAATTACTTTCCAGGGTTTATATGGAGTCGGTCGCTCTTCTCCTCTAGTTCCCTTTCTTCAAGGAAAAGTATACGCTCTTCCCTGGCCAGGTCGCCTTATGACTATTTTGGATTATTCATCCATTTGGGGAACTAAATTACGAGTTTCGAAATATGGCAGTCGACTATACATGACCCGAATTTTATTTTGCTCGAACTAAGAGTCTTACGGAATAAACGTTTTGCAACTTAACAGGTCATTCGTGTAACCTTTTAAAACTGTTAAAACTCTTTAGTTGGAGTTTATATTTTTCTAATCACTTTGGCATAATTATTTTTTCTCGGCTAAGACATATATAAAAATATAGGAAAAGAAAAAGCTCAAAAGCTTAAGATTTAGCTTTAACGCTTCTGCCCTGCATTGTTTCGCTCTTTGATTGCAAAATTTTGCAAAAAGGAAGGACTGGATTGATAATATTAATATTTTGTTAAAATAGCTTAAAATGTTTGGCAATTACTTTTGGGATATTGATTTATTCAATTTTTCCGTAAAATTACAAAGCTTATTGCTGTTTTTATCTAAATGAATTGTTTAAATTACCGTTCCGAAATATCTTGGCTTGTTAGCTATTTTTAAGTTAAATCCCCTTTGTTATGGAAGGTTTTTCTCTTAGAGCGTCGCCTGCCGCTTGATTTTTCTGGAGCTCGAGTTTTCGTGGCTCGAGCCTCTTCAAGATTTTGTGGTGAAAAGAAATTCATTTTTTGAGCAGGTGAGAAGAATCGGTCGTCAGCTTCGGATGGGACAACAACACGACAAGCCGGTCCTATGGATAGAACCGGGCGTTTTACTTTTGTCCTTAACCGGATTCCTTGATGCCGATTAAAACATAGCCAAAGAACTTCTAATCGGACTTAACATCTGGACAATGAAGTCAACTAAGTTATTGAATTTAGCGCCGAGTCTGCTTATTCTTCTCAATTGGACAGCTTAGAACGCTGATATACGATGAGAATTTCAGTTTGTTTTAACCATTTTGACGAGCTTCCAGCTTCGGATGGTCTTCAGAGATATTGATGTTCCATGGTTGCGGTTATTGAGCCGGGTTTTCTCTTCTCCCCACAGCCGAAGCATCATTAGTAAACTTCACTCTGGTTTGCCTTGGATCAGCTTACAACAGGTTGATTAACCATTTTTCAGTTACTTTTGCCGATTCTAAGGAAATGGAATTAAGGCCTTAGTATATGAGCTACTGCATGAGTACATGCTATCATCAGTTGTCGTTATCTGTCGACATTTTCGTTCGTGCGTCGTCATCACGCGACTCTGAATATTCGAGTTAATGGCTGATAATTTAATCAAAGTCCGCTCCGTTCGTATTAACTGTATTAACTATTTCTCCGGTTTCTTTTGACAGAACGAGATTTGAGTTACACCGTTCTACATGTGTTCAAGGACCCGCACACAGCAGTCACAAGCTGTTTTTCCTGAAGAATAAAGTATTTTCATCGTGAATTTCGACTCCTTCATGCGCAGTCCGGTTCAAAATCCGCCAAGCCATAGATGAGACGTTGACAGTTTCTTATGATTTCGAACGTTGAACTTAATTCCTTTAAGCATTAACTTGGAATTTTATTTTTTCTGTATTACTATGAGAATTTATTGAGCCCTTCTTTAGAATTACTGTTATTGTTTTTTTCTTTTCTTTATTACTATCTTATGTCAATTCTCTTTTTCAGGACCTTTTTTCCGTCTGTGTATTCGTTTTCGTCCCCGCTCCCCCTCGTATCAAGCCTAGAAACCTAACCCCGACTCGTTCTTTCCCCCTGTTGACTGCCTCCTGTGTATCTTATTGTCTGTAAGTTTTATTTTTTATTGTATCCTTGCGTTTCTCATTTCCTCCTGTTTTCCCCGAGGTACCTGGTATTTTTTTTTTTTTTTGCTTAATCTTTTTCTCGTCTTTATTTGATTCTTTTATTTATATTTTATTCTTGTTTTCAACTGTTTCATTATCATTCATTTTTTTCAATTTAGAATTTCTTTTTTTTCACTTCCGAATGTATATTAGTGATGCCCTGCTTCCCAATCGGCTAGTTTTCCCCAAGACGTGCTAGGACTTAATAGTTTCGGACTGCGTCGTGAACGGTTTCGCTTAGATTCACCTTCGCCTAAAAGGAGGCTGCGTTACAACCAAGTTACGTCTATGAACATATCTTGCTGTTCGTCGGATACAGTTTCGTTGACCGATTTGTTCGTCTCATCTTTAGACCGTCTTCACCATTACAATTACCCTTTTGATTAGTGAATGCTATTCCTCTTTAACCGTTTGGGAAGAAAAAAAAATCTTTAATCTTTGGTATTACCCTTTTTATTGTAATAAAGGAAAATATTTGTTTGGAACTGGTTAGTTCTTTCTCATTAGTCCTTGTATATTTACAGCAAGGTTTTATTTTTGCATAATCTCCTCCCAGGGAATTTAGGGGTAGTTAGCCATTTACGTAATACTTTGCCCACTAAAAGGTAGTTTCTGAATCTTACTTATTTAAAATTAAACTTATTTCGCCCCTTAGTTAATTTGTAAAGGGGGTTTATCCAGTTCCAGGGGGTCTTTGTTTGCTAAGCGGTTCTGGTATGGTCTTAACTTGCAAAAGGGAAGGATTAATAATTTAGAGGGACGTCTTCCTTTAAATTAAGGCTGGGCGTGTCGGAAATTGAAGTTTCAATTTCTAGCACGCTACAGTATGTATGTATATATATTTATATTTGTATGTCCCTTATACAAATCTTCAGTTTTATTCAGATCTTGATGAAATTCGGCACATTTGACCTTCAAAGCAAGGGAAAGAGCACTGTCTACATGAGATTTCGAAAAAATCTTTTATATAAAACTCATTTTACGCTTGTTTGTTTGCCCACTGACGGAATTTGCCATTTGATGGCGCTTAACTCGCACATCCTTAGGATCCTAAATCCTTCCCTTTCCTCCGAAGATTTCGGCCATTACGCCATCGTGCATTCGGTTGCTTTATGATTTAATCCTCTTTTCTGATAAATTTTTTGAAGTGTTGAGATCCTGTTTTCATTCTTTATATTCAGAAAATTCAGCGTATGTCTGAAGAGGTTCTTAAAACTTTTGAACTCAGATTCGCACCATATGTGCGTTAGGTTCAGACAAGGCCTTTACTTTCATTTTCAGTTTCAATGAAAAACCTCTCCCGCAGGCAATTTTTGAATTTCCACCCAGTTTTGCATGGTTCACAAAACTCTCGCCAGATGGTACCAGTGGCGGCAAAGGGGAATGGTAAAACCCGAGAAAAACCGTGTGCGGAGAGAACGAGAACAAAATTTAATTGCGAAACACGTTAATTTAATGGAATCATGTGTAACATATAACTAAGTATCTAATTAACCTGCAAATTTTAAAATTTTAATTTGATCGTTTAAGAATAATCAATTGGCTTTTCATCAATTCAAAATTAAATATAAAAATATTCTAAATTGTTCTCAAATGAGTTTAAAATTACGTGAAAATTAACTGTAATAAAGCTGTCATTTTTTATGAATGTTGTTCATTATCTCTTGAAGTGCTAGGTTAAGTTTTTTCAGAATCTTGTCAAAATTAAAAAAAAAAACTGCAATAATTGTAAAGTAGAGAAAAATTCTTTATCCGACAATAATTGAGAATAATAATGAAATGAAAAACTAGAAAAAAAAGCAACTTTATTAAGAAGTGATCTTGAAATCGCTACATTACAAATAACCTCGTATCAGAATGAAACATTTAAAAAATAATATGCAAGCGACCAGATAATCTTGTTGAATTAAAAGCATGTGAATAAGCAATGAAAAGAATCAAAAAGAATTTTGACAGATGTGTTATGCTTAACAAAATGATATGTTAGAAAAATGATCAATTACTTTGTTGAATTAAGGTGGGTTGAAGAAGCAAATTAAGAAAATCACAAATAATATAACAGATGGTATCACAAAAACAAAAACGTCTAAAATGTAAACTACTGATCAACAGTCTTGTTGGATTGAAGGTTCCTCATAAAGACATGTTAATCATTATAAAATTTGGAAGATTCAAAAAAATTTACTTTCTATCAAAAATAATTTTAAAAACAGTTCATTATCAATAGTGTTTATCAGTTCCCTAGGTTTATATTTTCTGACACATTCTGCTAATGAATGTGGTGCCTTCACTTTTTTGGCAAATTTGCTGTACCCATGCTCTCTGGTGAAAGTGTTTTTTGCTGGTCTGCCTTTAGGCTGACTTTTTCTGGTGCTAACATGAGATCTTCGCCGGCTAATTGATGTCGGCTGGACAGGGACTGTAGTAGCATATTTTGAAGATGAAACTTGTAAAAAATTATGCATCCCTGAACATACTGCAGAATCTGATTTTTTATGCTGCTGAAAATGTTTGTGCATAGCTTTTGCTGCAGGAACAAAGTTTTGTGGATCTCTTTTTATAATTGCCAGAAGAAAATTGAGCATTTCTTGCACATTTTGTTGCACTGTTTCAACTTCTCTTGTGCCCTACAAATGGTCTCTTCATTATAATTATCTACATAATTTTCATAAACATTGGCTCTCAGTTGGCTGCTATCAGGAGGGAAATCCTGATTTCTTAGAGAACCATACTATCCATCTGGAACATCTTTGTTTCCAGTTGCAATCCAGTGATAGAACTTTTTCTTCTCTAATGATAAGGGAACCACGTTAATACTGTCTTTTTTAAGCGAGAGTGATATATAGTGCTGATGCTTGCATGTAGATCCATTCCATCCTACAGGGCAAGTGCAGACACACAACTCCAGATTCACCAAATACTCAGTCATTTTAATTTTGTTGACCACTTCATAAATTCAATTTTTTTCACCAAAAATTTCCAGATCATTTAACTCAGGTATATTAGGCAAGTATCTTAAATGCAAAAATGAACAATGTCTGCCTTGCAGAATATCCACTATTTTTCTGCTATAGTAATCAGGTAACGCAGTACTGACATAATGAAAAAGTTGTCTAACATTAAATGCTCGGCATCTGTTCAGTACTTTATCTTTGAGAACATTGAATGCTGATTCCACAATATTGTTAGTATTGTTTCCTCTACTGTGAAGACTATCTTTATGAGCACCATGAATGTGACCTTTTCAATAGAGTTTCAATGTATTTTTGAAAATTGGGATAGAAATTGATCAGCTCATGATTCTGAAAATAAGACATTGCTGCTTCAAATTCCTCAGTGCTTCTTGACAACAAAATTTTCTTAAAGAGAGTAAGCAGTTCTTGTCTATGTGCATGTTGGATGCTGTTGCCACTACTCAGTAACCATCTCCACACAGCTTGTAGCACGTGAAAGGAACAACACCATAATTTTGAAAAAGGAAATACATGCTTCCAAGCATTTCGTAAAGCAGCGCAATCATCTGTAAGTAATATCTGAGGACCTGAGGAACCTCGTCCATTAAAGGCATTGCTTGGCAAAAGATCTTTGAATAACTGGAAGCCACATGTAAGGACTTCTTCCGACTCTGAAGAGGATACAATAACCCCTATGGGTAACCCACCAATATTGCTGTCGCACATAAGTAGAAAAATTCGACAGTTATGACGGTCCATATTGCCACTGCTATCTACAAAGATAATACGGGCTGAGAATTGTAAGACAAGTACTCTATCCATCAATGGTGATATCAAAGCAATTATAAAATTGTTGCCAACTTTATCAATTTTGACTTTGCTCTCCTTCATACTATCCACTACCTCTTTTAAACTGTCATAGGGATCATAATCTGTACTTTCTCCAAATTCCGCTTTGAAGATGGATCGATAAAAATAAAATACCCACTGAAGATCCGAGCAGCGAGATCTGTCTGCTGCTACTTTGTAGTAGTCATCTTCAAATTCCTCGAGAAGGTCTTGCTTGTGAATCTCAAGAGCACGGAAGGAGAATGATGGCTTTTGAAAAGTTCAATAAATTTCTCTCTGATATCATCATCAACATCTCTGTACATGAGTGCTTCAGCACAATTTGAAGCATGATTGTGGTTTCGATAAAAGATTATTTCAGTTGGATACGTTTCTCGATACAGATCTTTGGATCTGAAATGGAAGAACAAAACAAATAAAATCAATTACAGGTGTCCATGACCAATATTGTTTGAACTTTTGATATAAAATATAGATTTACCGCACAATTCGACCATTCACAGAAGATTTAACAGTGACAATAAATTTTGTTTCACATCCTGTGTGTTTTGAAGATGGCTTCTTTACTGGTCGAGAGGGTCTTTGGGTATTATGCTGGCATCTATATACTGCCTATAAAGAGAAAAAAATATCCTCGTCTCAATTCTACCAATGACTCTACTGCAATATTCAACTATTCCTTAGAAAAGTCTGTAATATTTCCATCTGAGTGTAAATGAAATATCTTTTTTATTTTTTTTAACAATAGTTTATGATGTTACGTGCTTTAGTATACCTACTTTATAGATAACAGTCTTGCCTTTAGTTTTCGAAGTTTTTGAGATGCGCATAGTGTCCCCTGTTATTCTCTGGTACTCTTTGAGCCATTCTAGAAATGCTTCCGTGCTTGTGCATTTCAAACGCATTACAGCTTTGTGTGCATCTTTTGTACCTTCAAGGTTAACTATAAATGAGCTTTTTGGGTAACATGCCTAAATGTATAAAGATAATATCATTTAAATAATACGTTTAAATAATTACATCTTTAATTCTTATTGAACTCTTCTGAATTAAAACAAACTTCTTGATTATAATGATTTTATTACAGCGTGTTTACGAAATCTATACGTGAACTTTTAGGGCTAATAGAGGACCCTATTTTGAATATATGTGCCAAAACTCGGGGTCGCAAATGAATATTTGAAGAGATAAAAAAATGTGAAACATCAGACATACAACGGCTGTCTGAGGCTTCCTCATAATATTGTCTCGCTCGTTAGTATATTTCCAGGAAACGGAGAAAGAAGATTTGATACTGAGTCACAATACTTTTAATAAAGAAATACTATACTACATGTTTATAGAATTACAAAAGATGTTCAAACTGTTGACCATGAGCAGAATGCATGGCTTTGAATTTTTTGTTGCGACCCCCAGTTTAATTTCAAAACCATATGCACGTAAGACAGACAATGGCAATTAATGTTCGTGAATTTATATAATGGTAATTCCATTCGAGATAAAAAGGTGAATTAGCTTTCTGACAGTTTTTTTTAGGTATGAAGGATTCATTTGCAATCCCCAATTTATTGGCAACATACCAAAATAAACATCCAAAATACGGTATTTTGTGGTATATCCAAAATATGGTCTTTAACCACACATAAACGTTTGTACACAGAGTTCGTAAACATCCTGTATATATACTTCAGAACAAATATTTACTTTTATAGTGTCATCCATCGGCATCTCTCCCTTGTTTATGCATTTCAAACGTATCACAGCTTTTTGTGCGTCTTTAGTTTTAAACGAGCTTCTTGGGTAACATGCCTAAATATACAAAGATAATATCAGGCGAGTATCGATGAATTTATAATGAAGTAATAAAGTATATTGGTTATACTGAAGAATTGAGTATAAAAACGAAAGTTTTGAGTAACATGCCTACTGTCCAGTTCCCACGAAAATGCCCCTGAGTTTTTGAAAGTGCTCACTGCGCGCGCTGCAGTCGTTAACGAGTCCACAGCACTGATAGGGAACCTTGTCACATGCATGGAGGGTGAGCAGGATGCGATGCTCGTGCTAAGATGTTTTTGAAGAAAAATTCGTACTGGTAAAAATTCGAATTAGTTGATTCCATCAATGTAGAGTTATAAAGTAATCAATTGATGAACTGTATAATTTTCAATGCGGTTGAACAGGGAAACGGGAAGCATATTTCAGTTTTCAGCGTCAGTTTGGATTGCTGCTTCATTCTCATTGGCTGGAGGCATTGAGTTCAGCAGGAAAGCTAACCTAAAAAATAATGGTCTCTGTCATTTGGATTATATGATAAGCGAATGAATAAAAAACGAGTCAAAGAGAAGGCCTAGAAATAAAAATACTAACATAGGGAGTCGTTAAAATGGAGAACCAGTGAGATGAAAATATACTACAAAAAAAAACAATGGGGGAACAGAATGTTGAAAAACAGCACAAAAAATAATATTTTGATACCGAAACAAAAAAAAAGACCAAAAAATGTATCAAATTTTTATTATATTTAATAATATACATTAATAACAACCAAAAAAATACAAAAAAAAAACAAACATGCTTCGACGTCAAAAACATCGATGTTTCGATGTTCAACACCGCCATCGACCACCATTACTTGATACCTCTACATTTTTAGGTAGGCCAAATTTTAGTTAATTTTTTATTAAGTACAGTCATCAACGGGAAATAATCCACACTTGAATTTTACTCTAAGTTTTACCGTTTCAATATTAACTCTAAATGTAATATTAATTATTAAAAATAAATATAACATTATTAAAATTATTAAATTTAAATAATTAAAATAAAAAAGCTATTAAAACAACACATTAGCATGAAATGTTATATTAAGTATTAAACACGTGTGGATTATTTCCTGTTGATGACTGTATAAATACAGTAGTCAATCGGCGTGGTCAACATGAAAATTTTTTAAGAAATATTTCCTAACGTGTGCACTTCCATAGTCAACTAAGAAGTGAAAGTCTGCGTCGGTAAAAAATTAAAAACGTTTAGTAAATCAAATGTGTTAACATGGTGATCAAAATGTTTTATTTAGAATTAGCAAATTAGGTGATCTCGTGCTTAACGTCGGTTCTTTTTTTTAAATATATGTTGCATTAAAGTGGAGATCATGAAGAGTAAACTTCATAAATCCCTGATTAAACTGCCCCTTACAATGAAACCGTGCAAAATTGACTGCACTGTGTTGAAAATTACTCTGGCAAAACAGAATTTATTTGTTCTTTACGCTTTATTATTAAAATTCAAACATTACGATCATTTATTACATAATTTTGAAGTTTATAAAAATATTTTCAAACATTTTTTCTTATTTGTAAGAGTAGTAATAAAATGAAATCCTTGGCTGTATAAAAAGAAACTGCTTTCCCGAAATTCTTGTCATTATTGCTAAAATAATCTAGCACCACTAAAAATTTTTAAAGTTAATTTTGAGCACTCTAATGTCGTTGTCCTAATGATATATTTTCTTGCACACAATAAGACAAGGAGTGAGGAGCCTTTTTTCTTTCTTGACCCTTTTTATTCCTGGCGTAATTATGTTCACCACGGAAACTTCTTTTTGGAATTCTACCAGTTTGTTGACACCTTCTTGATTGTATTTTCGATCGTCGTCGAGCAATTGCAGTCGGCTCTACAGGAATTTTTGCAGCTTTCTTCGTTCTGATTACAATGTTTTTGCCAAAACAGGTTAATGCTGACAACAGTCCAGATTCGGTGCAGATTTTTCTATAAGTTTTCACAAAAGATCTCATTGCAACACTGAATTCTGCAGTGTTGATTTCACTACGTTTACATATATCATGCATTACCTCACAAAAGTCTGCCTTAATCTGTGAATAATCACAATTAATTTGGTGTTCCTCTATTGGAGATGTAGGTGAAGTAGCACTGAACTGTTGTACTTCTGTATCACTTGTAGTAAGAACACCAAGCAATGAAGCATTCTTTGTGGGGCTATCATATTTCAAATGCCCAAACCAACCATCAGGAATAGACGTCTGACCTGTTGCTATCCAGAATAATTCAGTTTTCAAAAAAGAATCGCTTGGCAACATGTTCACACAACTAATGTTGCATTTAACAGCAACAGCATGTTGGTGTTTGCAAGGAGCCCCATTTTTTCCAGCACAACATTCGCATACACCTAAATCCATATCAACATAGTAACTCTGTCCAGGTACAGTACTATTTGTTACACTGTAACAATTTCCATTTACCAGTCTGACATTCAGTTTTGCCACTTTTGAAGCATCAGGTTTGTATCTTGACTGTAAAAACTGTTCGGGTCTGCCACTGATTATGTGAATTATCTTTCGTTCATAATATGAACTCATATCAAAAGTTAAAAACGCCAATAGTTGTGGAACACTGTAAGCTCTATTTCTCATCATGATCTTATCTTTAAATACTCGATTTGCAGCTTCTATAAGGTTGTTTGTATTATTTCCTCGAGTTACCATGTTCGCTCTGTGACACAAAGCCCACTGTTTGCACTTTTCAAGTAGAGCTGTAAGATATCTAAAAAAAAGATAAACTTATACTTTGAACCTGATTTGTAATTTCTGGCAACAAAGTGTTAAATTCTTCTACAGTAGGTGCATAAAGTAGTTTGGAAACCACTTGAAAAAGAATCTGTCTGTCATCTTTTTTCACACCATGATTCTGGTTACAGAGCCACCTCCAAGTGGCTTGCAAAACATGAAACGTGCAAAGTAGTAATACAGACAATGGAAAGCATTCTTGGAGAGCCGTTCTCAAAGCTATGCAGTCATCAGAAAGGAACATTTCAGGTCCATTTAATCCTCGATCACCAAAACAGTTTTGGCCAAGCAGTGAAATATATCCTTGAAGGGCGGCAGATATTACTTCCTTTGATTCAGAGCTTGTGATTAACGCTCCAATTGGGAGACCTCCTACACAGCTATCAACCATTAGCAAAAATACTCTGCAATTGTATCGGTCAACGTTTCCTGAGCTGTCTATAAACACCATTGTACCGCTGCTTTGCAATGTATGTATTCGTTCCATAATTGGAGAACAAATACTAACTGCGAAGTTTTCTCCAACTACAGTGAACTTAACTTTTATATCTTTTGATTTCAGATCATTTACTGCAGTATTTAAGATATCTATTATAGTTTCTGTTGAATAGCCTCCAAATGCCTCAATAAATGTAGTATCATACAAGCGATATACCCATTTTAAATCGGGACAAAAAAATCTGTCTGCAGCCACTAAGAAATAATTATCTTCATGTTCTTCCATTAAATCTCTCTTATGCAGTTCTAGTGACTGAGATGGGTTGTTTCCAGCCTTGAACAACTGCAAAAACTTGTCTCTTATTTCACTGCTAGGATCACGGTATTTTAGTGTCTCTGCAGCTAACAAACGATGATTGTGGATGTAATTTAATGTTACTTCAGTTGGGAACTCCAGCTTCCATGCATCCTTACTTCTGTAAAAATAAATAAATAAAAATTGAAAGTATCAAGTATAAAATATTTGTCCACACAATCACCAGAAGTCGAATTCGACTTGATGGCACTCAACAACATCATATTTAATATATTATAATATAATATAATATAATATAATATAATATAATATAATACAATATATATAATAATAAATATTTATAATAAACTAGCAAAGGTACCCGGCGTTGCCCGGGATAATTACTTGGATGATTATCTATAATTATTATTTATAGATAGATAAATAAATAAATAAATAAATAACTAAATAAAAGTTGTAAGTAGTAAATATAATATAAATGACCTGCTCTTGGGCACTGCTGGGAGAATTCGAACTTTAAATTTCGAGGCACAACCTGTATGCTTTGAATGTGGCTTCTTTGTACGGTGGTGATAATGGGGATGGGTATTGTGATGACAACTTTTTAAGCCAGATTTACATAAATGTTCCTTAATTATTTTTCTAGTAATTTTTTTCGCTTACCTTATAAGCCAAGCATTTCCCAGTAGCTTTATAGCCGCGTGTTACACGGTATGTCAGTAGGTTTATGTTGCTATAATCTTCTAACCATTGTTTAACTTCTTCTTTTGATTTTAACGATAGACGTAATGTTATTGTACCATTGCAATCACTGATGATTTTGGTCTCACACACAGTAGGCAGTCTTTCATTAAACTTCGCTTTTTCATCTGATCTCGGCATTTTCGACATGATGATCGTTCAGAATAGTTAAATCTGGAACTCAATGCCTCCAGCCAATCAGAATGAAGCAGCGTCAGTTTGGGACGCTTCTTCATTCTAAGTTCAAGACGTTCAAGTAATAGTTCAAGACGTTGAGCTCCAGCTTTAAAGGACAACTCTACGGTCAATAGAACTTTATTTAAATCGAAAGATTAGCGTATTAATGAAATTGTGGCATATTTAAAATGTTTTAATTCAAACTCTAAAGGAATAAAAAGATCCAACAAAGAAAAAAGGCTCCCCATTCCTTGTCTCAGGCCTCTTACGCACTTCTTCTCTTAGGCCTTCTCACCCCTTATGCAAAGAACCTCAAGATACAACTATTCTAGTTATGCTAGCAACCAGTCGCCAGTGCATAATAAGCCTTACTGTATGCAAGAAAATATATTAGGATCCTCAAAAATTTTTAACGGTGGAGATTATTTTAACAAGTTATGACAAGAAAAAAGCAGCTTCTGTTTATATAGTCAAGAATTTCATATTATGACAACTCTTGCAAATAAGAAAAATGTTTGAATATTTTATTTTTACAAACTTCAAAATTTGCTAATAAAACTGTACAAAAATTTATTGATATTCCATCAATCAATATTATTATATTCATCCAGAGAGGAAGAAATTCGTTATAAGGGCTTAAAGATTGCTTTAAAGATCATCCCATTCTAATTTTTTATGGATAAACAAAATAAAATGCTCGTACAAAACATATACTTATGAAAAAATTAAATAAAATTGTCATTATCACCTAATTTGTTAATTCGAAGTAAAACATTTTGATCACCGTGTTAACACATTTGATTTAGTAAACATTTTTACCTACGCAGACTTTCACTTCTTAGTTGATTATGGAAAGTGCACACGTCAGGAAACATTTCTTAAAAAAATGTTCATGTTGACCAAGCAGATTGACTACTGTATTTGTACAGTCATCAACAGGAAATAATCCCCACGTGTTTAATACTTAATATTATATTTCTTGCTAATGTGTTGTTTTAATCGCTTTTTAATTTTAATTATTTAAATTTATTAATCTTAATAATGTTAATAAACAACTAAGCGGTTGTTAACAAGGTTAAACTAAAAGATTAGTGGGGAGCTGGAACCAGAGAGCATTATTTTTTAGGTTAGCCTTCCTGCTGAACTCAATGCCTCCAGCCAATGAGAATAAGGCAGCAATCCAAACTGACGCTGAAAACTAAAATATGCAAACGGGAAAGATCCGGAAAGCAGCGGTTGCAGCCTACTGCACGTATCCCTCCCTATCAGTGCTGTGGACTCGTCCACGACTGCAGCGCGCGCAGTGAGCACTTTCAAATACTCAGGGTCATTTTCGTGGGAACTGGACAGTAAATGTACAAGATGATATCCGACACGCGCGTTTAAATAATTGCATCTTTAATAAATCTTCAACTTTTCTGAGTTGCAATAAATTTCATGATTATGTTACTTTGGTACTACTTAAATTATATTTCAATGTTTATTTACCTTTAAAGGGTCATCCCAAGGATAATAAAATAACAAGGATTGCTTATGCGGGTAAATTGACCTGATTGGCTGGTGCAGATGACGTCACTCCTAGACCTTGCTTCAAAGGAATAGCATATGAACACAGTAAAAATAAACATATTCTTTTTATTTATTTGAAATTTTTGATAAAATTTTTATATATTATTGCAGAATATTATAGATAATTATATATATGTTTGATCTGATATATTAATAAGTTATTTATATTTTTTTCATACCCTTTTTATTAATTCAAAATTAGCTTAATTCATAAACTGAAAATGTCGATTTTATTGTAATGCAAAAACTTAAAGGGTCTGTGCTCTTTATTTTTATAAGTAGGCTTCGAATTTGCATGTCATGCTTATTTTTTCCCGAACAAGTAATTCACTCAAATGATGAAAGAAAAAAAAAAGGAGCGGGGCCTACATAAATATGCTTAAAAAATGATAAAATACTGACACGACTCTTAATAAAGTGTTGATCCAAAAACATAAATTTATGAAATATAATGTTATGATGATACATTTTCTCCAGTGATTCTTTTAAATTGAACACATTAATGGCCAATCTATTCGGAAAAATCAACTGAACCACAGATAAACTAGTAGCATTTTATTTGTAATTAGGGTTCGGATTTAAATGCACTAAAAAGTGAAAGAGTATGCGCAAATATAGTATATGCGCTAAAAAAAAAACAAACAAAAAAAACAAAAACAGTCAAAATATAGAGTAAAAAATTACCTGTTCAGCAGCAAATACTTGGATAAAAATGAACTGTAGTTGTAAGCAACATCCCTTCAAAAATATGCGCTAAAGTCAGAAATATGAATTTTTATGTACAATAAAACTTAAGCTAGAAGGCCCAGAAGGGGCTAAAAGTGCTTAAAAACATCATTTGAGCGAATTGCTTGTTCGGGAAAAAAATATATATTATATGCAAATCCGAAGCCTACTTATAAAAATAAAGTGCACAGATCTTTTAAGTTTTCGCATTAAATTCAATTACTTAATGCAGACGAATGTTCTCATTTTCCTAAACATTGAGAGGGGTTGCGTGCTCACTCAAAAATACGTTTACTTGACTTATGGTGGGGGAGGGGGTACTTTGCGCGTTTGGCTACGTCGATGCTAGTGTCTGATATAAAAAATTTAAGTACCGGTGTTATTTAATTTTAAAACACTCTTCTTTAAAATTTTTCGAGGTGGTAGTCTCCCGCTGGTAGACTTAACAATCGTATTGAAGATCTCGCTGGAAGTACGTCTGCTCCACTGTATTCAGCGTAATCATGGCATGATTTCAGATTGAATTTTTTAATGTGTTTAAATTTGTTCACCCAAAATTTTCAACATTTATCTTTTGGAAATGTCAAATATTTTATGCGTTGCGAGTTTTGGTTTTTCTAAGTAGTTATTAAATTATATTAGACACGGCAGCAGAACAGCGTATTCCAAGCATTTCTCCTGCGCTGCCCGCTCGTCGGGTCTAGGAGTGACGTCATAGTTACTTTGTTTGCAAATTTCCTTGCTAGATGGTAGCATCGCATAAGCAATCCTTGTTATTTTATCATCCTTGGGTCATCCATAAACATCTCTCGTGGGATGGTTGTGGTGCTTTTTCTGCAAGCTGTCTCAGGCGACAGTTTCGGGTTTTACCACTCCCCTTCGCTGCAACTGTTACCATCTAGCGAGCGTTTTGTGACGATGCAAAAGTGGGTGGAAATTCAAAAATTGCCTCCCGCAGGCAACGAGATTAGTATTTTTAGAGTGGAATAAACGACGCCATCTTTTGAAGCTAATTGACAGTTGAGGAAAAGAACTTGAAATTTGAGAAAAAGAAAAAATACATTCGGAATATTACAATCATTTTATTCATGGTACTGCATGCAGGAAATAAATTTTGTCTAAACTTAGATTACATTATGATATGCTGACAAGCATAAATTGGTTTCGCTCTGTTTGTGAGTCTGTTTGACTGCCCGTCTGTATGTCCGCGAAACATCGAGAATGCTTCTAAACTTTCAAATTCTGCTTACGGTATTCGTACGAGTTCCTACCTGAGCTCACCTGTTAAGCTTGGCATTGAATTTGGACTAACAGTTACGAGACTATTGAGAACAAACCCTCCCCCTTGAAAATTTTTAATTGGCAATAACAGGCATGTAATATATCACACTTTCGAAAATGACGAGCCCAAGACGAAAAACACGTACTTTCGAATTTAAAAGAGAAAAGGCTTGGAATACGTGCCCGTCATGATGTTTAGACGAGGCACGCACACATTTCTTATTTAAATTGTAGTGATGTTAGTACTAAACTAAAATGTGGTAAATATTAGGGCGATTGAAACAAATGGCTAAAAAATGTTAAATTGGAAAATAGGCAACAGCTAAAAAAGGCTAAAAAAAAACAAACTAGGCCAATTGAAAAATACTGTATGGCTAAAAACTGTCAGGCCTGTTGTTAAAAAGGGCTAAAAAATATTAGGTCTATAGTAAAAAAGGACATAAATTCTAGACCAATTGAAAAATATGGCTAACAAATGTTAGGCCTATTGTAAAAAATGGCTAATAAATGAAAGGCATAAAGATTAAAAGGGCTGATTAACGCTGGGCCGAATTTTTAAAAATGGCTAAAAATGTTAGGCCTACAGTAGCAAAGGGCTAATAAATGTTAGACCTGTTGAAAAAAAATGGCTAATGAATGCTCGGCCTTTTGGAAAAAATGGCTAAAAAATGAAAGGATTGTTGAATTCAGAAGGTGTTGAATAAAAGGCCTAAAAGAGATAAACCTAACCTAAAAGCTAATAAGTCTTCAGCCAAATGAAAACAAAGGGAAATTGTTGTTAGGCAAATGAAAAAAAAAATTAAAAAAGGCCAATTGTTGTTTTCAGCTAAAAAAATGTTTGGCCTACTGTAACCAAATGCAAATAAATGCACGAGTCGTAGAAAACAACTAAAAAATGAAACTAGCCTTTTGAAAACTCTAGTTAATTGATGATAGGCCTATAATTTTCAACAAAAAAGAACTGTTAGAATTGAAAACGACTGTAGAAATCTTATTCAAGTTGTGGAAGGCCTGGGGATCACAAAAAATTTTAAGTGCGCAATTTTTTTCATACTGTGTACACAAATGCTAATGAATCTTACATGTACAAATTTATAAAAGACAATCAATCGATAAGGAAGAAGTACGAACAGTGAAAATATAATCACTATTGAAATCTCGAATATCAACTATAGATAATTATAACACTGTTATATAAACTTTGCCTGCATTTCAGTTAATTGTTTTCTGGATCTTTGCAAACTTACTCTGTATTTATTTAGCTTCATTCGTAGTCGCTTTTTTCGGGGTGGCAGCTAGTTCTCTTGCTGTTTGTTTTTTTTTCTGCTTTTTTGGTGGTGGTATGTTTAGAAATGGTAATTTTCTTTTGACACTTGCAGTCTTTTCTTTCTGAAGTGACTCTTTGGGATCATCTTGGGATAATTCGTAGTGCACTTCTGGTGTACAAAGAGCGGAAGGGGCATTGATGATCTGTTCTTGGTAGTATGAAGTGGATGGTGAAGTTCATGGTGCTGTGAAGTGGATGGTGCATCATGAGTTGATGTTGTCCATGTTCTTGTAAAAATGGTGGGAACTGCTGATTTAATAGACGGCTTCTCTTGCTGGCGTTATAAAATTGTTCATTTGTGAAATGTGCTGCACACAGTACGTAATTTTTACTGAATTTTTCAAAAGTTTCAGAAGCAGGTCGCTTCTTCCATAGGCTGTTAACCATATTTTGCACCTAACAATGTCAAAAATATAAAAACTTTAAGTTAACGACAGCAATAAACTAAGAAAGTATAATTATGCATATGTAATGAATATCATAAAATGAAAAAACACGAATTGATTCATTTTTGAAAAATTTCGTTAATCAATTTCAAAAGATTTTTATTTGGATTTTTACTATCTTTATTAAAATTAAAAAATAAGAATCATAAACATAATGTAATGAATTTCATAATTTATAATAGGTAAAACTGCTTATTTAGGATTTAATTTGATTTTTTAAAATTTTTGGCGCGATTTTTAAAATAATCGGTATAGCTACTATAGTAAAAAATTATGATGACAATATGTTTTTGGCTTTTAACAATATATTGGATTTTAACAATCAGTATTTTTTCGTTTGTTGGAAAAAATGAAGGTTGGATTGTTGTTAGGCACTATCATAGTCTTTTAATCCCCTGGTCTGTGCCAGCGTTGCCAACCGTGTAATAATTATTAGATTTATGCATTGTTTAGCTTGTATTATAACAATATCTAACAATAAGTTTTTCCATCTAAAAACCGGTAAGTTGGCAACCCTGGTCTGTGCACAGGCATTGAATTCCATTGTTTTAGTCCAACAATTGGATTGCTGTATTTACTGAAAAGTCGTTTTTTGCCCCCTCTCTTGAATGAATTTGGCTACAGCTCAAACATAACAATGCATTTTAACGATCGCACAACGCAAAAAACTGTCAGCTACTATTACGTGTTCAGCAACAAAACCTAACATTACCTGACAGTTTTGTTAC
Source organism: Rhysida immarginata (assembly GCA_023313115.1). NCBI lineage: Eukaryota > Metazoa > Arthropoda > Chilopoda > Scolopendromorpha > Scolopendridae > Rhysida > Rhysida immarginata. Next base: position 2,122,167 of record JAHWFO010047224.1, on the reverse strand, counting down.
GTTGTGCGATCGTTAAAATGCATTGTTATGTTTGAGCTGTAGCCAAATTCATTCAAGAGAGGGAGCAAAAAACGACTTTTCTAGATATCCATGGTCATCGAGCTCCACTGTTAAAATGAAGCTAAAGTTTTTAGCTCCCAATAGGGCGGGAACTCTATTGAAAAATGGCGCTGCATGTACAATCGGCCCAAAAACGCCTGCAGCGCCGCCCTATATACAGAGAGAAACTTTACTTTCATTTTCAGTTTTAATGAAAAACTTCTATCGCAGGTCACGGTCGGCCCTGGTCCGATCTATGCGGCACCTGGCGCGATCTGTTTTCCTTATCTTCTCGAAACAATGGAAAATGGCCGAAGCTCGATGACCATGAATATCTGTAGACCGTGCTTTTCAGCAAATACAGCAATCCAATTGTTGGACTAAAACAATGCTGTGCACAGACCAGGGGATTAAAGGACTATGGCACTATGGAAGTTAACAATTTATAAATAAGATATTTACTGTAAATAAACGTACCTCTCAGGCTCCGTTTGAAATCTAAAGAACGAAAGGTGCTTTACACAACGACGTTGGGCACAAAATTTTGCAGCACACCGCTGACCAGATATGCCTTAGTAAAACAATCTGACAAGTTCTATGATGGTTTTCGCTCGTCGATTTGATCGTTGCTAAACTTTGAACATCTAGCAAAACTTATAATCGAAACTATGACGTCGTCGTCGTCGTTACAGCGCCATCTGAACATATCCAATGAAACACCTAAGAGTCTGTATTACATGAAAATTAAGTAAATGACATGTCTCCCTATTGAAAGTCTCTGTTTTCCATGTACGTAGTTAGTGTCACTGTGCTTTCAGTAGGGTACTTTTTATACCGTGTTTATATCAATTTTTTAAGTTATTCTTATTTTTCGAAAAGTTGAATTGTTTTCAAAGGATGTCACTAGATGGCGATACTATCATAACGAAAAGTGGAATAGGCTTTTATTTTTAAAGTATGTCACTAGATGGCGAGGCCAGATGGCGCACTATAGAGTGCCTTTATAACCAGAGAGTGGCCATACGCGGGACAGATTTCTATTGGTTGTTCATTGTCACGTGTTATTTTCCGCCATTTTGTGTCCAAATAGCGAATAATTAGCATTGAGTTGTGTGGAGGTAAGACGGTTTTTTGTAATTTTAAAAGATTTTAAAGGATTTTAGTGACCACAAATGCCTTCCTGTGCTGCAGTAGGGTGTTCTAATTGCTCTGAAGATGGTTTTTTGATGAAACAATTTCCTCGCGATTCAGAAAGACGATCGATTTGGGCCGCGAAGACGAAAAGAGAAAAGTGGAAACCTTCGGACAACTAGTTGCCTTTGTGAGGTTAGTAAAAATCAAATGTTTTATATATCGTATTTATTCTACTTTAATCGCCTAAAACACCTAAATTTGTGGGATCGTATTATAAATTATTAGCGCGGGGTGGAAGGCGGGGTCAAACGAACTTCGGGCTCACGGAGTTCAAACAAAATTAGCGTATAATATACATTACAATACATTAACTATACACTATATACAATATTCAGTTCATTAAGCAGTATATTAATTCACTTTTTGTTTGAATTTATCCTCGTTTAAAGCTAAAACGAAAATAATTTCTCAAAAAGAATAGCAACTTCAAAACTACTTCGATCTGCCAAAGGTGCATTTTGTCCTGTTGCTTCTTTTCCGATCACATGAGAAAGAAGTTAAGTAACTGTTGTGAGAACATATGATAAAGAAGTTAAGTATTGTTGATTTTAAAGTAAATTTTCTTCTGATTTTTAAAAGAAACATTTTGATGAAGATCAGTGGGAAAAAGATAAGAGTTGACGGGAAAAAAAACTGAAGATGAATGCTGTTTGACCACACAAAACCACAAAAAAAAGAGAAAACTACCAAAGCAACGACTTCCACTGTAGAATCCAAAAAAGCTGAAAAAATTAGAGTTACCAAGGTAAATACGTATTCTGAAGCTGAAAACATATTGCATAATTAATATGTAATATACATAATCAGGGTGACTAGCGATCGGGAAAAGTCAGGGAATTTTACAAAATCAGCAAAAAAATGCGAAATAGGAACGAAAAATTTGAAAAAATATCAATTAATATTCTATAAAAATAGTTTTTTTGCTGCCGATGGTCAGAGAAAAAAAACCGCGATCAATCGGGAAAAGTCAGGGAATTTTACGAAATCGTTTTGCTAGACGCCCTGATCATGGTTTTATTATAAACGTGATTCTCATTAAATATTCATTATTAAAATTTAATTATTCCTATGTTTAATTTCAGCTCTACTTCAGTTGCACAAATTCATGAGGAAATTATAAGTGATGGTCAAAATGAAGGTGCATCTACAGAAACTCTGAGCATATGTATGTGTCAAATATGTATAAAGTAACATATGTGTAAAATCACTTGGATCTAAAACTACAGCATATTTTCCATTGTGTCAATTAGTTTCGTTGAGAGAATTTAAACCGGAGTCAATGTACTACATAAATGATATTACTTTTTCACTCTGTTCGGAATTGGAAACAGTGTTTCGGCAATTAGAGCAGTTTCTCAATGCAAGAAGTTTATTATAGAAACACTAAAAAATAGCGATAAAATTGCAAACTTTACATTCCCTCGTTGTCATAACATAAAAGGCAAAATCATTAGGCGATTTGTTTTACGTTTAAAAATCTTTGGTGTTAAAAAAAAGAAACTTATTGTTAAAGAACAGAAAAAATGCAGAGGAAATTATGATAGCAAAAGTATAGCAATGCATACCATATTGTCTTGAAATTAACTTTTCAGTTTTACATATTTAAAATTTTAAATTTCATTTGTATTTTGTAGTTAAATTTATTTTAAAATTCAGTCAATAAATCGGCCCTTATTTTTTTCTTTATATAAGCTTATCTATTTTATTTCGTTTTTTTTCAGTAACGAAAAATTATCATTTTTTTTTTAATAATTCCTTGATTTATTTTTTAATTATGTAATGTTTAATAAAATTTTTGATAAGGTGGGTATTCATTTTATTAAAAAAAATTGTGACATGATTAATAATGAAATAATAAATGGGAAGAAAAAAAAATGGGAAAAAACAAAAAATAAATTTTAATTTACATTTTTTCAGTTTATTGTTGTAATTATTACTTCTAATAATTAAAAGTGGACTTTTATTTTCGATTTATTGATTCACTCCATTATTTCGAGGTTTTTTTAATGCCAAAAGTGCAAAATTTCTTGTTTCTGCTACACTAATCTATAGACAGATTGGACACAATATGGCTGCCTGGCCTCTCATGGCCACACTCTGGTTATAAAGGCACTCTAGCGCACTAAAATCATAGTCCTTTAATCTCCTGGTCTGTGCATACGCGAAAATTCCGTTGTTTTAGTTAACAATTGGATTGCTGTATTTATGGAAGAAGCGTTTTTAGTCCCCTTTATTGCAAACTTAACAATATAATTTAACGATCGTACATCGTAACAAAACTGTCAGCTCGCAGCCGACTTTTACGTGTTCAGCAACAAATACGTAACATCAGCTGACAGTTTCGTTACGTTGTACGAGCGTTAAATTACACTGTTAAGTTTGAGAAGTAGCCAAATTCATGCAATAGAGGGGACTAAAATCACTTCTTCCATAAATACAGCAATCCAATTGTTGACTACAACAACAGAATTTGCGCGTGTGCACAGACCAGGAGATTAAAAGACCGTGCTAAAAGTGTTGCGGGTTCGAATCCCGCCAAGGGCATGGATGTGTGTGTTTGTCTATCTTCATCATCATCCTTTCATCCCACACGGCTAGTCTCCTGGAAGAGGGAGATGTGAGCTGGAAATCCATCCATCCATCCAGACCGTGCTAAAATTTAGCTATATACTATTGTAACTTTAATTTGACATATTAATATTATTTTATTAACTAATTTCGTTTATAGAAGTAAAATTACTATATAATGATTAAAGAGACCATAGCTTACTTTCAGCTTCAATAATGCAAAATTTCATCATACAAACTAATGACGTATATTAAAGATAGACTCGGAAACCTGCCAGCATACTTGAAGTGGGAAGATCCGGCCGAAAGGGAGCAAAACACATGGCTAAACATGAGGGTACCTGATTAATAATTCTTTCACACTCCGATCACGGAATGATAAGTTTATCTTTTCGTTAACTTTGTATTTGAAGTATTTTATAATATTTTATAAACAATTTTTCGATCATGGTTTCAATTTCAATTTCGTTTCGATCATCTTTCAGTACGTATTTTCGATTTATGGTTGTGGAAAGTGATTCCTGATCCTTTTTCGTGTCTATTTGTACGGTTGTACGCGGAAACTTTGAGGAATGGTTTTGAATTAATTATACCTCGGGTCCAAAATCGTCAAAAACAAAGAAGCCACACAGCTAACAACACCACTGTTTACTCCTGCCCATAACTGTCATGGCTTCAATTGGCTTCACTTTGGTGGCGTTGTTAACAATAGGGAGAAACATCAAAACATAAACATTGAATATCCGCCATCTTTTGAGGGCATCGAGACCCATGGCCTGCCATTGGCTCTGAACTTATCCCATTGTTATACAATACATCCAAACACGCAACAACTCGTTACCATCGTTATACAATAACAAGTCGGGCAAAAACGGCGCACTTCGATGAGTAGCAGTATAGGATTGCCTACCTCTTGCCCTCAAAAAATGGCAGCTGTACCCATCATTCAATGCGAAGATATTTTCCCCTATAGGATTCGGAATCTACCTTTAATATACGTCATTGAAACAAACAGCCCGAGCAAAGCCTGACGGGCATATCAGCTAGACTTTTGTTTTCACTAGATGGCGATGCCAGACGAAGAATGTTTCATTTTATTCAATTTTTCCAGATTTTCAAGGTCGCAGGTATGTCGAAATCATTTTCAGGAAGCTTGCTTCTCTCACGGTCAGTTATACGTTGCTTGCTCCCGCGTGTCCAGCTATCGAAGTTTACATGTTTTTGTGCCCCAGGGGAAGACATACAACATTGTTTACCGAAATGGACATGAATGCACAACTACTTTACAATCCATGCCAGCTTGCCTGTGTAGCTGATTCATTTATCTGATCATTTTTTTTTTTCATTATTTACTTTTGTACATATAATTTAATTTTCTTTTGTCCCCAGTTCATTGTTCGTAAATCATCATTTTTGGTTTAAAATGGTTATGAAAGGTTTGGAGAAGGCTTCCTAGACTGTTTCTCATTTTCTTGCATTTCATTCATACTTTGTTAATCATAGTTCAATTTTTAACATAACAAACAATAGTTAAAAAATTACTCAACGCATCTTTTCCACCCGGGCGAAGTCGGGTAATATTGCTAGTCTTTATATATATGTTATCGCACTTTCTGTTTGTTTGTTTGTTTATTTGTTCCTCCATAATCTCTGAACTGGGCAACCCCCGAGGCTGAAATTTTGCACTGAAGACCTCGAAGACTCGGGGAGTGTCATAGGCTAGGTTCCGTTCACGTCCGACCTCCCGTTGGCCTCCTACGCTCTTCTAATAGATATATGTTTCTCTCTTATACAAATCTACAGTTTTATTCCGATCTTGATGAAATTGTGCACACTTGACCTTCAAAGCAAGAGGAAGATCACTGTTTACATGAAATTTCGAAAAAATAATAATTGTTCCCCTGTCCCCAAAACTGGCGTATGGATGAAATGGGCCTTAAAAGAAAATAACCCATTAAATTCTGTAATGAGTTGAGAAATCTTGCCATACTTATCTATAGAACTGCAACTGACAGACGAAATAGTCTTCGACAATGTCATTGAAGTTTTTGCTGAAATAAGAAAGATACGTTGTTGTTATAACCATGGTATAATAAATTTTCATAGGTTTATCTTTTACCTGTATGTCTATTTTATTTATTATTATAGGAAGTTTGGTATTGTTTTGTGCAAATCGAAGGGAGGACTGCAAACTGAAGAACCGCCTCAAATTACGCCACGGATCCAAAGCTGATTATAATGGATGCTGATCGCGGTACGAGTCCTGATGAACTGGAATACCGAGCGATTTTATCGTGCTGCTAATGTACATTTATGTTTCATCACGCTCGGGATTGTTTGTCAATGCTTATTCATGTTTATCTCCCTTTGTGCTCGTTTGCTCGTGCTCGTTTGCGTACGTTCACTTTACGTGGACCTAACTTGACAATTGCCCAAAACATTTAAAAGTTCCGAATGACTGCTTAATAAATATCAATTTTTCGGGTGAAGATCCCTTAATCATTAAATTAATTTCGTAGAAAGTCATCTTTTAAAATAAGTTGAATAGTGTAAAGGTTTTTACGCAATTAATTCAAATAAGAGTCGGAAACATTCGGAGAGTTTCCTTCCTTCGCAATTTAATTAACAAGACGCAGGAATGAAAGGGATTTGGATCTCGAAATAAGAGCATGAACTCGTGTTTCTCCCTTCGTGCGTGAAAATTGGCGTGAAATTGACGATCGCTCTTTTCCCACCAAATTGCGTTGAGCTTCTCCGAACAGTTCGTTCCAGAAAACATCAGTCGTCGCTACTAAACCACCGTAAACGCCTTGCTCTCTCTTGGTTAGAACACGGGAAATCAATGTTAAGAATCCTGCAACCTTTCTCTTGCCTTATTTTAATTCAATTTTTGAATTAAAATCTCACATGTATTATAAATGTCTTATGTAAAGATTCGTGAAATTATTATAAGGCTTTTATAAACTGAAAATAAAATTCTTATAAATATTATACGGGTAGAAGTTCTATAAACTGATAAAAATTCTTTCTACTGCTTCACTCTTAATTGATGAAGTCTAAATAGGTTTCTTTTTTCTAAAATGAGATTAAATTTTAAAGTCTAATTTAATCTTGATGGTAATTTGGGTGACGTAGGTGAATTCTTTGATGAAAAGGCGTGCAATTGCTCCCTTCAATTCAAGGTTTAATGTTTTAACTGATTAAAACAATGAAGCATAAAATCATGTATATTATTAAATAACTGGCTCTCTACGTCCATGTACTAGTATTATTGTCGTCTTCTATTGTTAGAATACATATTGAATGAAAGCTAAGCAGTTATCTCTATTTTTATCAATAGCTAATTGCCATCAGTATCTATTCTCCGTCCAATGAAAGATGAACTGGATGTGTCCAGTTAATTTCCGAGTTATACAAAATATAATCAACAATGTTTATCAATAGAAATTGGAAATTTTATTGGACACGCCGAGTTCATCTTTTTTTGGACAGAGTATAATGACTGTTAGGAATATTGCTATCGGTACCTAATTGTTATTAATATTAATTGCTATCAGGTGCTGATAACAATTAGTCAATATCTAATCATTGACTGCTAATTGATATCAGTAACTGCTCTTAGCCCTATTGTTATCACTAGCTAATTGCTGTTAGGCATATTGTCATCGATAGCTAATAGCTGTCGGTAAGTAATTGCTTTTAGGCCTATCGTTATCAATAGCTAATTGCTAGTAGTTACCAATCGTTGTCGACTGTTATATAGGCTTCTTGTTGTGAAACTATTAATAAGAGACACTCCCAACAAATAATGAACACGAGAAGTATAGACTACGTAACATTCAATTAAGTAATGTAATGAAATGTAATTTTGGGTATATAATTTTCGGGTATTGTAGTGCACTGTGCGCTATGCCGTGACCACCGAGAGAGAAGGCCTCTGCGATGAAACGTAATACATTGTTACATCATCATAGATAGTGCATTGTTATTCGTATTTCAACCAATAATAAGCCCTGAATTAGCACTATCTATGATGATGTAACAATGTATTAAATTTCAATGCGTAGGCCTTCTCTCTCGGTGGTCACGGCTATGCAAACATCGTCTGTCTCAGTAACTCGTCAGATGATAAATATTGAAAATTGGAAATCAGCAGCAAATCTTGAATTTTAAGTTTTAAGCATGTTTTTTTAAACATCCGTTAACTCACCCTCATTTTCTTATAAATATCTACTTAATGGAACTCCTTATAGTAGACCATTGGTTAAAAAAAATCTTTTCATTACATGTAATGGACTACATTATTTCATATTCCAAGTTTTTCTTTATTTGCGATTTTTGGAACGTCTACGTTTGATCACGTAAAATACGAGTATGTCGAAAATTAATTTATATAATGGTTAATTTAACTGATACTTGTGACTGAATTACTAAGCTTTATTTAATATACAAGGTGTTCTCGAATAACGTGTACAAACTTGGGGGGGGGGGGGGATAGAGGGATCAAATCTAAGCAACATTTCCCTTTCATTTTTTTCTCTGGGGCATTGTGTTTGAGGTAAAAAATGTTGAAATCCTACTTGCAGGAAACAGTAACCACCAAAATGTGCGCATTTCCAGTTTCGTGCACACTTTTTGCCAAATTTTCCTGTTTACCACAGAAAACCACCAAAATGTGTGGATTTCTCGGGTAGATACTGTTCGGGTCTGAGTTGCACAATTCCACCACTGCACGAAGAGCTAGTAGCCAGAATCGCCGTAGCAGTGGACCAGATTCGCGAAGAACCAGGAACTTTTGAACGTGTACGTCAGTCCATGCGGCGACGTTGTGAAGCATGCATTCATGCCAGAGGGAGTCAATTTGAACACTTATTTTAAAACATTTGCATGTTTCATAAAAAAAAACAAGTCATATTATTGTACTGTCTGCAATGTGTTTCTGTTCTTTTTATTACATGATTAACCATGATTTTGACGTGTTCCAGAAGCACGGGTTGAGTGGCATATTACGTCTACGTGACGTCCAACATTTTTTATCTCAAAAACAATGCCCCAGAGAAAAAAATGAAAGAGGGTAATATTGCTTAGATTTGATCCCTCTATCATCCCCACCCCCAGTTTGTACACGTTATTCGAGAACACCCTGTATAAGAAAATCAACGTCGATATACAGGTGTTTACTAAACCATACGGCAAAAATTCAAGGGTTGATTCTTTGGGTTATTCTAAGAATCTTTTGTCCTTAGATAACTTTCGGAATGCCGCTTTGTTTCGAAGATACAGGGCAATCAAGGTTTTTTTGATAAAACAAATGGTTTATAACCTAATATTACTTGTAAAGGTTGTCAATCTACAATAACTGATGAAAATGACTTCCAACAGCTAGGATGCATGAATCCAATCTTCTCCTCATTGACTGCCGAACTCTTTCAAAAACAACTGGATTATTTCTTATTGCACCCATCAATTATCCCATTTCTCAAATCTTCTACATTTTTTATTGGAATAGTGCAAATTAACGACTTCAGATGGCCTCATAGAAAAAAATCCAAGGGATTTAAGTCCGGGGATACAGCAGGCCCGTTTTTAGTAATCAGAATACTGTTAAAAGATATCACAGATATAGAGGAATAGATCGGCAATGCCATTGTGTTCGTTGAAGCCTCGCTTACGTTCCGCCGCCATCTTAGGTCACTACAGAATACGAAAAATTACAACCAAACACCACACACGTATTCACCATTGTACCTTGTATTTTAATCTAACTTACTTAATTAACTTTATAACATTAAATATTCTAAGAAAAAGCATATGAATCGAGTACTTGCTGCTTACACGTACGGTAAGATGGCGGCAGCGGCTTCACTAGCGCCAATGAGAAAGGTACGGGCATTGCTGATCTATTCCTCTTTATCTGTGAATGATATCAGCGTATTTTTGTCGAAAAACTTTTATCGCCTAGTTTCCTCGAAACAAAGCGGCCTTCCGAAATTAATCAAAGAACGAAAGACCTTATATGAAAGGAATCACCCCTTGAAATTTTGCCTTATGTTTTGTAGAGCGAATTTTGGTGAGATTGCTTTGAAACTTGTCTAATGAAATATAACAAATACAATCCAAGCCTATATATTTATAAAATATATATCCTCTCGTACGTTTTGATTCCTTGGGTTTCGAAACTGAAAGATTTTAGTTTTTATTAATGATTTGACTAGGTTGTTATTGTCTAAATAACTGATAATTCCATTTGGACATAATTTTCTTCCTAAATTCATGGGCGAAAATCATAATAATGGACGAAGAGATGTTTGTTGTATGAAAATGCTAACAAAACTTTTCCTTCTAGGAAAAATGGATCATAAATGTACCCTAATAATAAAAGTAAGTTGTAAAATCGTTAAGCAGACTAAAAATCTTTTTTTATCCTAGAGCTAATGGGCAATTCACAACATTAATACCGCATCAAATATGGCCTATCTTTAATAAATAAAGTGGTCGAAAATCGGATTAGGGCTACTTAAATGTGATCTGTTATGCGGTTGAATGGAATTTGCATAGGTGTCTGTACAAATTAACTCATGAATTCATCAAAGTACACTTAACCTGTTACAAAGAACTACAGCATAACTTGACGTGTAGTAATCTTGTAAATAACGGATTATGTGATCGATTAGTGGTTTGTTTGTGCGTTTATCTATCCATCATCTATTGATCTGCCTTGTTGAACTCATGTTTCACCAAATTAAAATATTTTAATGCCATATAAAAGGAAAATCTCATTTCTGCTCAGATTGATGGCTTTTTCCATTCATCGATATATTATGCTTTCTATGTTTTATGTAAGCACTGTATTTTATGATAACTATTTGCGATACCTTCAGAGGTTGCCTTCTGCAGAGTATGTCTTTTCGCTTTGTACATTATAGATAATGAATGGGATATTAAAGCTTCTATGTATATATACGTATTCTTGACTGGAATCAACGACTTGACCTGGCCGTCATTCAAGTCATGATAGTCTAAGTTAGATCCTGTGATGGTTTCGAAATTTAAAAGAAAATTCTCACGTTTTTGGATTATTTACATCCTCTTCTGATTATAAAATTTTAGCGTAACTCTTATTTTCAAGTCGAACACAATCTAAAATGATTTTGATAATTTTAGTAAAATTTTGGATTGATTCTTTGAACATTTAAATTTCGAAAAATTCATTTTTAATCTTCAATGTACATACCGTTTATGACATTTTCCCTTCCACGTGTAGTCATTTTACACTGAGCTACTATTTTATTAGGTACACCTCACTAAATATGCAAATTGAGTGATTGCCTGATTTGCATGTCACATGATCACAAATCACGATATAAATATTCTGAAGCAACTTTTTTCTATTAGTTAAGCATGAAATCATAGTAAAAATGGGTAAAACCAGTGAGCTGACTGATTTCCAGCGTGACATGGTAGTAGGTACAAGACGGGTTGGAATGAGCATTTTAGAAACGGTGACTCTCCGGAAGTTTCACGTACCATTGTTTCAAAGTTTATCGAGAGTGGGTCAACGAACGAAAAACATGTACCCATCGTGACTCCTGTGGACGAAAAATCCTTGTTGATGAAAGAGGTCAGAGGAAAAATTCCGCGAACTGGAATTCAATTTTGTCTAACAGAAATTAGCTATTGATAATGTAAGGCGTAAGTAATTACATGCTATATCTTAGCATTGAAAATTTCAAATGGTACCATAACGGTATCATTAAAATACGTACCACTGAGCCAATTTCGATTGTCATTAATTTCTCGTTATATTCATCGATGACACGTCATTACAGGTTGTTTGATATATTACATAGCAATAAAGTATCCAATGATATCATAATGGTACTATTAAAATGAGTACAAGTGAACCAATTTTGGCAGTTGTTATTTTTACGTTATACTCATTCATGACACATCATTACAAATTGTTTGATATACAGGGTGATTATAATTAAAGTTACGACTTCAAAATTCGATAATTTGAAAACTACTCGTCAGAATGACCTGATATTTTAGCAGAACAAAAATCGTGAGGCAATGGAATTTTGTTTGGCGAAAGAAAAAAATAGTTCCAAAATCTGCCGATAGATGGCGCTGGCAGGGAAAATCAGGGGAAAAACCAAAATGGATTCGTGAAACGCAGGAATGTTGTTAGCTAAAAGGAAACTATAGAGTTCAGGGGTTTACGAAAAATTTATTAGGATTATCACCTAGCTTATTACAACAAGTACCATTGAACTGATTTTAACTGATTTTGATCACCAAGGAATACCATCACTTGTCTTCATTTAAAAGAATTCCACTCAAAACTTTTTTGGCAGAATATCATTATTTGAAGCAAATAATGAAACAAATAAAAAACAACTGCAGCAATAGAAAAATTTTAAAACCATTATTTCATTATGAAAATCGTGTTTAAAGTGTGAAAAATGCTACTTCTTAGCGTTCCGTTTTGAATCAGCTGACATCTAAGATCCACGTCACGGAGGGACTAGATTAGGCTCCAGTCCCATAAATATTAGAGAGAAGCTCTTCCATAGCGATCCCTAATTAAATTAAATCATGCCTACCATCGTAAAAAAGCATTTGCATAGAAATAAATGCATGGTATTCACTTCAGTCAATCCCCTGAAGACGTCACTTCCTCTTCTGTAATGAGGACGTCACTTCCTCTTGACCTTCGTGATTTTCGTTCGTTTTATATACTTCGAGTTCGATTTGAAATTATTCATTTATGCCACGTTATTATTTATATCGCGAACTTTCATTTTAAAGAAAGTTATATAATAGGGTGGAGTTGTCCTTTAATTCACAAGCCTTCTATGTCTTTCAGCTATCGAATGGCAAAGAGAGAAATGCATACATCAATGCATAGGCCATTTATACAGGGAATTGTTTTGTGAAAAGCGTAGTCCCTCTGATATTTGTAACCTTTTGAACCGGTAGTTGTTCAGCGATTTTTTTTCTACCAACGAACTCAGGCTGTCATTTTGCCTAAGAAGTCGAAAATTCGGAAGCGTTCGTACCCTAGAGCACCAACAGACAGATAGACAAACAGACAGACAGCCGGGCGGACGGACGGACGCACATTGTGAAAACATATGTACTTATCGGTCCTAAAAAATAAAAAGAACTTTACTTTTTACTTTATTTGAAACCTGGTATAAACAAAAAAAAAATCTAAAAAAAAGTTCTCACTAATTGATATTAGTTTCAGCGAAATAATAGGCCGCACGTGCTGTTCCGGGATGCAAAAGTGGGTAAAAGAAAATTCCCAAAAGAGGCATATTTCGGAATCCCAAAAAAAGATGAGAGAAGAGCGGAGTGGATAAGAAAGATCCTCAGAAACAGTGAACGTTTCTGGGTTGATAACGATTTGGTATGTGACATACCTTTTGAAGAGAAACTGGGATGTGATCTTCAATAATGAGAAGGTCTCACTTCTAAGAAATAGGATTTGTCAAAACGTCTCACTTCCACCAAAATCAAACTGTACTCAAATTAAAGGAACACTGAAAACACTAATCCGCATGAGAAAGTGGATTAGTGTTTTCAGTGTTTTTTTAATTTGTATACTGGTGTCCACAGTTTCTGGCTGTGATTGTTTAATCAAACTGTACTCATTATATCTTGGCAGTGTGATGGTGTGGGGTATGTTTTCTTGGTATGTTTTGGGTCCATTACTTCGTCTGGAATTTTTAAGAATTCATTCAATTTATAGATCAGTGTTCTTTATCTCTTTCAAAATACTTACATCTCCAACAAATACACCTGTCCCAGCGGTGTTCCACTTCTGAAACAGTCATGGAATACTTCTTTTGGAATACTTTTTAGTTCCCTCTGCGATTTTTCTTGATTTCGTTAATGGTAAGAATTAATAAATGAAAACTGGAAGCATAAGATAATGCTACTAATGGAAAAAATGTAAGGAAAAATTCCGCGATCTGGATTCGAATCATAGACCACTATAATCCATTTGGTAGAGGCAACAAACATACAGAGGGTTGAGTACGTTAACTAAACGATTTGCAAGCGTCATAAGTCTATGAGAAACCCCGCCGCCATGTCCGGTGATGTTTTATCTTGTGCCCACGGTGTCGAATTATGGCTCTGCATCGCAGTTTCCGTTCAATAAGTCTTCGCCGCAGAGAATTTAGGTCGATCTGTGCCCACCCTTCTTCACAGGCTTTCCATAGACCGTCCAATGTACGGGGTCGTCTATTTTCAAGGGCGCGTTTCAGCAGTCCAAAGCCGCAATAATCCGTGGGGGATGCGTCTGGAGATTTCACGGTTATGTCTTCAAACGGAATTGAATGTATGCTTGTCTCTAGGCCTGTCTCCTGTTCCAGTGTTCGCAAATGGTCGACCGCTGACTTGGACGTATGACTCGCAGATTTATCCTGATGCACGCATACCAGGTTTCGGTCCTGATACAGTGTGGGGATCTCATGGCGAAACAGTGGACCAAAACGTTCCTCTGGTAGTAGAGAGAGTTCACTTTCACAGTTTTACGGATCTTCCGTATAGGCAATTTGCCGTTGTAGAAGTATCCAGCTATGATCATGAACCCTTTCGGAAAACTTTCTCTGCATTCCCTGTGCCATCTTTGGTAATTGTTTTCATCCCTAGGCCTGTAGTAAATTTCTTCTGGGTTTATTGCAGTTTGACAGGTAAACATATGCCTCGTCTAAGGTCAAAACGAAACTGCCATTTATCGCCCGACAGATACCGCTCATACAGTTTTCGACAGTTGGTGCGTCGTTCTGCAACATGCCTCGGAAGGAGCTTATGAACCCGAGACTTGTGACGCTTAACCAGTCGGAGATTTCTGTGGATTATGTTGCGTACCGTTGACTGTGATACCCTTACCTTATTTGCGACAGCCCTTTGAGTTTTGGGATTTTCTGCAGAGATGAGACGCTTGACTTTGGCTACAACCTCCGATGTTCTGCTTGGAGTGGGTTGTTGTCTTGAGGGTCCAGGTTCGTCCAACGTTGCTGGTATTGCGGTTTTTCTGTTTTTATTTAGTATGTCACAGATTCCTGCCTTCGAATTGGTGAGACCCCTGGATTTGCGTTGTTTTATAATCATGGAATAGGACCACTTCGCGTCGGAAAGTGCATTTATACTACAATCCTTCCCAATATCTATCGATTTTTGGCGGCATTCTCGCAGCTAGCGTTTGTACAACGATTAAGAATGATGAAGCGATGTCCCCTTTATACTCCTCACGACCGCGTAGCCCTGTCAACCACGTGGCTGGAGAATTTGCATATGTAAATCGTTTAGTTGTAACGCACTCAACCCTCCGTACTCTTGGTCCATGGTTCGAATCCAGGTCACAGAATTTTTCCCTACATTTTTTCTATTAATATCATTTGTATATTCAATGGTGTCAAATCTCTTCCTTTCAGCATTGCCTTCAGTTTGGGAAACAATAAAAAGTCTGCTGGATCCAGAACAGGGGTGTACGGGCGGTCGGGGGGAGGGTGAGGAAGCACAGTCATTTCAATTTGGCTAAAAACTCACTAACAGTCAACACAGTGAGATGGCGCATTGTTATGATGGAAAAATTCTGTTCTGATTTTTTCCTCTTCACATTTTCTTTAGAAGCAGTAACTCTGCTTCACTGTCTGACCGGAAGGAAGGAATTTTTGATAAACAACGCCATTGGCATCTAAAAATACAAAGTCAGCATGACTGTGACATTGGAGCGTCCAGCACGTTCATCATGTTCAATTGATTCTTCATTTTTTTTGAACCGTTTGAACCATTCATAGCACCAGCGAATTCATCGAACTCTCAATTTGAATGGTATGCGTTTGGGGAATTGCCAAACCATGAGTAAATGATTGGTGTTATAAAAAATTTACTAAAATATGACCCATAGGGGGAAGTTGTGGCACAGCGAACCGTTCCGAGTGACGAATAGTTCATAACGCGTCAGAAAGCTCTCGCACCATTATCGGGACATTATTCTCGCAACGAGGATGGATGTCTCAACTCGATAACATTCCAACAAAATGCGTCAATGAAGTCACTAGGATCTACTTATGAAATACCACATTTTTCTACTGATGGTTATGTTCATATATAGCTGAAAATTATAATTATTTTTAATATAGTGCATTATTAATATAGCATTCGATGGAGTGCGTCTCTCTCTCTCTCTCTCTCTCTCTCTCTCTCTCTCTCTCTTTCTCTCTCTATTTGCGTTCTTGAGAACGCACGCGGCATCGATCTGCCCGCACATGAATTGGAGCAAAGGAAAATTATCTGGTAATGGTTTGATGACGAAATA
This sequence comes from Rhysida immarginata, assembly GCA_023313115.1. Taxonomy (NCBI): domain Eukaryota; kingdom Metazoa; phylum Arthropoda; class Chilopoda; order Scolopendromorpha; family Scolopendridae; genus Rhysida; species Rhysida immarginata. Next base: position 2,106,029 of record JAHWFO010047224.1, on the reverse strand, counting down.
AATTAACTCCAATTTCGCTCGGATGATAAATTACTCTCGTTTCCATTTCAAATAAGTTTTCAAAGGCAAGGAGGTTTGCATCTTCTGTGTTATCTCCTAAGTGCAAGAAAATGTGTTTCAAATAGCAAATGTATACTAGATTTAAATGAACATTCGATAGGCATCTGAATTTAACTAGAATATTTTTCCAACTCATGATTTTTTTCCAACCGAATTTGAAAACCATGATTCATAATTTACAATACTAAATTAGCCAAAAAAAATTACTTTGTCCTTTGCTGTTTACTAAAAATTTGTCCTCGTCTTGATTATAAAATAAAATAGAGTTTAAAAAAACGTTTTAAAGACAACATTGTTATGGTTTATTTTTAAAAATACAGTACAAAGAAGAAAATACGTAATTATTTTTTACTTAATATTTTTGTGAATAAAAATAAAAACGTTGGGGTACTCATTGAATGCATGGAATAATTTAATTATCTTTGCTTTTCTTTACATAACGTTATATAAACTTTTGAAATATAATTATATTCTGCTTTATAGTGCATTTTTATTTAAACCATAAGGAAGTTGTCTTTAAAAGTTTTTTTTTACTCCATTGTTTTTTTATGCTTTTTGATCCTCCTTCTTACAAACTCTATGTATTCTTGTAATCAATTATTCATCCTACTAAGAAAAACGGACTCGGTCTACAAGACCAAAAACAAAATCCTGCACAGGGATTTTAATTAAACGAAAACATGTTTTAACCATTTTTAAGAATTCGAATTTTGAAATTCCTTTTGCGAATTTCCTTATGAAGACTCTTAGCGGTCGAAATGTATCTAGTGCTCGTGAACAAATTCATTGTGGGATGTGCATTTTATCTCACTTTTCATTCTTTGAGATCGGTGCTCTGGGGTAGCCGCGTCAAACGACGGAAGTCTTCTTCGTGCTCGCTAATAACTGCTGAACCATAGCCTGCAATGATAAGAGAAAGCCTGCCCATTTATCTTCCTTCATTGTTTAAACGGGGTCTCAAAATTCAATCCCAAACAGTAGGATTTAGCACCGTCTAGCGGCAAAATATAACATTGTTAGGGTTGCAGATGCTATTAAGTTATGAAAAATGTTAAAATGAAATAGATGTTACTTGATTTTTTTTTTGTCGAGGTATGAATGGGCAGGCCTTTAATATCATTAAAGACTGTGTAACGACCACGGTCTATCATCGAGCTTCGGCCATTTTCCATTGTTTCGAGAAGCTAAGAAAAACAGATCGCGCCAGATGCCGCACAGATCGCACTAAGGCCGACCGTGATCTGCGATAGACTTTTTCATTGAAACTGAAAATGAAAGTAAAGTTTCTATATGCCGACAAGGCGGCGCTCCAGGCGCAATTGGGTCGATTGTACGTGCAGCGCCACTTTTCAATAGAGTTCCCGCCCTACCGGGAGCTAGAAACTTGGAGCTCGGTGACCATGAATATCTATAGACCGTAGTAACGACTGGAACAATGTTAAATTTTGTCGCTAGACGAGGCGAAGTCTTGCTTTTTGCGACTAATTTTTAATAACAATGGAGGAAGGGTAAATGGACAGGCTTTCTCTTATCATTGTAGGCTATGGCTGAACCAACAGTAGCATTGTTGTTCATAAAGAAGTTTCCATAAGCAAGATAAAAATGCAACAACATTGCATAGATGGACTTGGTCGGCAACAATATTCAGGTGGTCCGTTGAATACCCGACGTTTCATTAATATCAGGGATTCAGATTTGATACCAGCAGAAAAATTTCCATATAATTTATTTACTAAACAAACGGTAAACAAGGGGTGATTTATTGGGGTTTTTTAAGAATCTTAATCTAGAGTAACTGCTGAAAATGACTACCACCAGCTAGGATGAATGAATCCAATCTTTTCCTCATTGATTGGCAAACTCATTGAAAAACGCCAGAGTTTTTTCTTATTGCATTACACCCCTCAAATATCTGATTCCTCAAATGTTTTCATTTTCCAACAATACGTATGAAATCCATGGGTCAACTGACAGTGATTTCAATACCAATATCAGGAAGCAGTGGATTAACTTTTACCAGCGAATACCTGGTATCAAATGCCAATAGCATAGTGTGCTCAGTTCATTTAGAAACGTTGTGCTTTTTCTACGATCTTGCCATTTTAAATTCATTGCCAATTAAAACGAAGTTCATTGAAACTCGATTCTGTTCCAACTCTAAAGGGGCCTAATTCTGGTGATCTTCAAGAACAACGACCGCGACAGTCATACATTTGCTAACCGCTGAAGGAAGGAAGTAGGCCTATCTGCTATCATAGGATACGTGCATGAGTAAATACAACGAGTAAATTTTTAAAAATACTGTACTAGTAAAAATAATTCTTTAAATTTAACAAGCGCTATACAGATTACACTAATAACACATTGTAACACACTCATCACTTATAAATAAAAAATATACGACAGAAATTTTCCTGGGACTTTATCTAAACTCTTCTTGACTTGCCTCACCATAGTGGAGCATCACCAGATACTTTAGACTCAAGATTTTCTTGCCCTTGATGTAGAAGCTCTTATACCTTTTTGCTCTATTCGAAACTCCCGTTGGGTTCAGATGTTTCAAATGCCCGTATAACTTTTTCTGTTTTAGTTGCAGAGTTTCTTTGACTCCAAATACTCGTTGTTTCTCTTACCTTTCCAGACACATAAATTTTTGCCAGTCGTCTGGACGTTTGATAGGGAGCTCATAGGAGACGTTGCCTTATTAATGTCCTGTCACTGCATCATCATTCTATGCATATTATTAATAATTCTTGGAAACGAACGTTCAATCATTGCATTATCAGCATCTCAGGTTCCAAAATATACACATTCCCACAGAATATAGTCAAAATGTATTTTTCTGAAATGTTTAGATCTGATGTGCTACCAAATAAGCTAGGTGATAACCCCGTGTGTCTCCGACTTTTTTTTTGGATTAAATTTTGCAATATCTTAAAAATGAACACATGAAAACGCGTAGAATTAATACAGTGAAATTCTTAATGAAAATTCGAAAAAAAAATTTTTTAAGGCTCACAATGGATGAACCTCTCCAAGGATGCCACTGCTAGTCTAAATAATTTCTTACTCACGTAATCTTACTTTAGGTGTACACTTGATGTTGTTGCAATTTCCACTCTTCTCTCGATATCTTGAAGCAAAACTTGGCCATTCATCATTTTTTGTAATCTAGCGGTCGCCGGTAACTTCCATTTACTTGCTTAGCATTTGCTCAATACAGCTACAGCACGGAGCTAAAGGAGTGCTTCCTGTGTCATCTGTCCACTCTTTCTCAATAGTCTGCTAACTCTCCATTATCACCAGTTACTGATCTTTTTTAAAGATTTTCAAGAAATTGTTCATTACTAAGAACTCTCTTTTCTAAGAAAGCCTGAATAACAGGAATTCTATACATTGTTACAAATTGAAACTTATCTATATTGCACAATCTTTGCCTTGCATTGTTGTTCATGAGATATATATTGTTGATCTATGCATAGTATTGGTGCATTGCGTGTTGACACCATTGTTGATACCTATTGTTGTACAAACTTTTCCTTGCATTGTTGGTCATGAGATATTTCTCATTAATATGCCTTGCCATAACCATGAATATCGATTTTTTATCAATAATTATTATATTTTCGAAATCTGAGGTAGACAGTGACCTTCCTGATGCTTTGAAGGTTAAGTATGCAAAATTTCATCAAGATCAGAATAAAACTGTAGATTTGCATAACAAACAAACAAACAAACAAACAAACAAACCCACAAACAAACATCCTTTATATATATAGAACTAGCAGAGGACCCGGCGTTGCCCGGGATAATTACACAGTAGGTAAACAGAACAATCTCAAGAAGTTAAATAAACTGATGTATATTTTGGAAAAAACTGTAATAGGTTATGCACTGCTAAAACGTGCTAAACACACCAACACACACACACACACACACACACACACACACACAAAGAAACACATACACACTTTTCCTTTGCCTCATCGAGAGAGACTGCCCTATCTATATCGTCTATTATATCGATTTCCTGTTCATTGTTACTAATTCTTGGAAAGGAATGTTCTATCATTTCATCATCATTTTATGTTCATTGTAATAATTCTTTGAAAAGAACTTTCTATCATTGCATCATCATTTTATGTTCATTGTTATAATTCTTGGAAACGAATGTTCTGTCATTGCATCATCATTTTGTGCTCATTGTTATTGGTGAATTGCGTGTTGATACCATTGTTGATACTTATTGTTGCACAAACTTTTCCTTGCATTGTTGGTCATGAGATATATATTGTTGGTCCGTGCAGAGTGTTGGTGCATTGCGTGTTTATAACATTGTTGATACCTATTGTTGCACAAACTTTGCCTTGCATTGTTGGTCATGAGATATTTCTAATTAATATGCCCTTCCATAACCATGAATATCGATTTTTTTTATCGATAATTATTATCTTTCCGAAAAGTGAGGTAGACAGTGACCTTCCTCATGGTTTGAAGGTCAAGTTTGCAAAATTTCATCAAGATCGGAATAAAACTGTAGATTTGCATAAGAAACAAACAAACAAACCCACAAACAAACCCACAAACAAACCCACAAACAAACAAACAAACATTCTTCTTTAAATATATAGAACTAGCAGAGGACCCGGCGTTGCCCGGGTGAATTACACTTGTAGGTAAATAGAACAACCTCAAAAAATTAAATTATATCTCCCAATTGGTTAAATAATAACTCAATCAATACAGCAAAGAGCAAAGGGCCTATCCATTCTATGAAAAATACGAAAAACAGATATTCTAGATGACATACCGGGACCAGATGCTTTAGACTCAAGTTTTTCTTGCTCTTGACATAGAAGCTCTTGCTCTATTCGAAACTCCCGTTGCTCAGATGTTTCAAATGCCCGTATAGCTTTTTCTATTTTAGCTGCAGAGTTTCTCTGACCAATACTCGTTCTTTCTCTTTTCTTTCCAGGCACATAAATTTTTGCCAGTCGTGTGGACGTTTGATAGGGAGCTCAAGGGAGACACGCGTGACTCCTTTGCCTCATCAATAGACGCTGCCTTACTAATGTTCTGTCCTTGCATCGTCATTCTATGCTCATTATTAATAATTCTTGGAAACGAACGTTCAATCATAGCATTATCAACATCTCAGTTTCCAAAATATGCATATTCCCACAGAATATGGTCAAAATGTATTTTTATGAAATGTTTGGATCTGATGTGCTACCAAATAAGCTGGGCAATAACCCCGGGCGTGGCTCGGACTGTTTTTATGATTAAATTTTTCAATATCTTAAAAATAAACTCATGAAAACGCTTAGAATTAATACAGTAAAAATTCATAATGAAAATTCGGGAAAAAATTTTTAAATGCTCACAATGGATGGATGTCTCTATACATGCTGCTGCTAACCTAAATAATTTCTTAGTCACGTAATCTTACTTTAGATTACATCGATGTTGTTGCAATTCTCACTCTCGATGTCTTGAAGCAAAAACTGGCGATTCATCTTTTTGTGTATTCTAGTGGTCACCGATTCTTCTATTGACATGCTTACCATTTGCTCAATACAGCACAGAGCTAAAGGACCGCTTCCTCTGTCGTCTTTCCATTCTTTCTCAATAGTCTGCTAACTCTGCATTATCTCCAGTTACTGATCATTTCTAAAGATCTTCAAGAAATTGTCAAGTACTAAGAACTCTCATTTCTAAGAAAAGCCTGAATAACAGAAAGTCTATGTATTGTTACAAATTGAATCTTATCTATATTGCACAAACTTTGCCTTTCATTGTTGGTCATGAGATATATATTGTTGATCCCTGCATAGTGTTGGTACATTGCGTGTTGATACCATTGTTGATAGCTATTGTTGGACAAACTTTTACTTGCATTGTTGGTCATGAGATATATATTGTTGGTCCGTGCAGTGTGAATTGCGTGTTGACACTATTGTTGATACCTATTGTTGCTCAAACTTTTTGTTGCATTGTTGGTCATGAGATATATATTGTTGTCCGTGCAGAGTGTTTGGGAGTTGCGTGTTGATACCATTGTTGATAAGTATTGTTGCACAAACTTTGCCTTGCATTGTTGGTCATGAGATATTTCTCATTAATATGCATTGCCATAACCATAAATATCGATTTTTGATCAATAATTGTTATTTTTTCCGAAATCTGAGGTAGACTGACCTTCCTCATGCTTTGAAGGTCAAGTATGCAAAATTTCATCAAGATCGGAATAAAACTGTAGATTTGCATAAGAAACAAACAAACCCACAAACCCACAAACATCCTTCTTTATATATCTAGAAGACTAGCAGAAGACCCGGCGTTGCCCGGGATAATTACACAGTAGGTAAACAGAACAATCTCAAGTTAAATAAACTGATGTGTTTTTTGGAAATAAACTGTAATAGATTATGCACTGCTAAAACGTGCCAAACACAAACACACACACACACACACACACACACACACACACACACACACACACAGACACCCACACACACACATACACACACACACACACACACACACACACACACACACACACGCAAAGAAACATATACACACTTTTCCCAATCGTCTGAACGCTTGTTAGGGAGCTGAAGGACGACACGCTTATCTCCTTTGCCTCATCGAGAGAGACTGCCCTATCTATATCGTCTATTATATCCATTTCCTGTTCATTGTTATAATTCTTGGAAACGAATGTTCTGTCATTGCATCATCATTTTATGTTCATTGTTATAATTTTCTGAAATGAACCTTCTATCATTGCATCATCATTTTGTGCTCATTGTTATTGGCGAATTGCGTGTTGATACTATTTTTGATACCTATTGTTGCACAAACTTTGCCTTTCATTGTTGGTCATGAGATATACAACCTGTGACAATAAAGTTCGGTGAATGATGGCATATTGAGAGTGGATTACTCGCTTACATGAAACAGCAGTTACTATCCTTCAAAGTAATTCCCGTCGATGGTAATGCACTTCTGGGAACGCCTGTACAAGCCCTGAAAACTCCTGGCGTAGTCGTTTTTAGGGATAGTCATCAGTTGGGTCGTAATATTACGTTGGATGTCTGGCCACTTCGGGGGGCGTCTTCTACGGTGTTCCGGCCTCCTCGGAACCGTTTAAACCACTCATAAACACACTTCAAAATAATAGCACTTTCTTTGTAAACTGTTGTCATCATTTCATTAGTCTCTTTCGTTCGCTGATCCATTTTGGGTTTCGACCGCGCGTACTACGCCGTCTCTCTTCAATGTCCTGTTTAAACACAATAAACACACTCGCAGCGCCGATTCTCTCAAATTTGTTTAAACATATCTCGACCTGTCTGGGGCAGGATACGACGATGGTGCACTCTTACGACCGTTAGCAATTTGACCTCATTCTCCGAACTTTATTGTCACAGGTTGTATATTGTTGATCCCTGCCTCGTGTTTGTGGATTGCGTGTTTATACCATTGTTGATACCTATTGTTGCACAAACTTTGCCTTGCATTGTTGGTCATGAGATATTTCTCATTAATATGCCCTGCCATAAACATGAATATCGATTTTTGATCAATAATTGTTATTTTTCCGAAATCTGAGCTAGACTGACCTTCCTCATGCTTTGAAGGTCAAGTATGCAAAATTTCATCAAGATCGGAATAAAACTGTAGATTTGCATAAGAAACAAACAGACCCACAAACATTCTTCTTTATATATATAGAAAGATTAAAGATTAATAATTAAAACAATTACAGGGCAATTCAAGATGAATGTAAAATAAATTGGTATGGAGGAATGGTACATTCGCACAGGCCTACTACGAGATAATGATACGGAATCAAAAAAAATTACGGGGCTGTGTTGGGACACGGCCGCTAGTTAAATCGTAGAATACGTCTTGAGGCCACATGGCGAATAAGAAAGAACTTTGTGCAACACATTTAAAAAATTTACTTTCTCATATAAAATGTTCAAACAAAAAAATGTACTTACAATCTATACATATAATAAAACTGTAGCCGACCCGGTGTCTATACATAGAAGATATTTAAGAAAATCTTATGCGACAGCTTTTACTAACACTACCAGAAGCCAAAACGATCATTTTTAGAATTTTTGTATGGTTGTTTGTTACCTCATCACACAGAAACTACTGCATGAAAATTAACGCAGTTTTCATAGTCGCATTGTTTTAGGTGTAACTTAAAAACTGGTTTATGTTTTATCGTGATACTCCTTCTAGAAGCCGAGTTCTAGGCTAAACTCTCTTAAGCTGGTGGTTGAATAAAAGCTGACATGCCGTCAAGGTATACTTTAGTTCACAAAACAAACAAACTAAGTAACAATGTATTACGAGTTCAGCGACAAATACGTAGCATTAGCTAACAGTTTTGTTACATTGTACGATCGTTAAAGTACATTGTTAAGTTTGGACTGTAGCCAAGCTCATGCAATACAGCGAGCAAAATCGACTCTTGAGTAAAACTCTGGATTAATAAAGTACAGCAATTACCTTTCCCAATGGTAGCAGATAATCTAGGTTGTTGATTGAGTGGTTTGAGGTCATGTGAGTTTTTTTTCAGCCATCTTTGACCGAGACATTTATACATTTATATTAAATGTTGAAAACAATATTGAAATGTAGTTTACCACACTGGCGTAATATTTTGTGGCTCGAAGAAAAGATTAGGCTGAACGAAATTGATGGAACTCATTAGTGCAGAAATTCCAAACCCTGAAAGCGATCCTGTTCTACACAAAAATCAATGTGATTCATGGCCCCTGTGGCATATTAAATGTATGTTCAACTTTGATGCAGGATGGTCGTTGCACGAAAAGATTTCCTAAAAATTTCGTCAGCGAAACTGTGACTGGTCAAAACGGGTATCCATCTTATCGACGCCTCACGCCTCAAGAAGGTGGATTTATAGCTGAGGTAAATATGCGCGACCCGTCTGTTGTGGATAGTACCATACACGCCGATGCTTTCGCGTGCATTTGAAGCTCACGTAAATGTCGAATACTGCGCAGGCGTGGAGATTTTTCAAACATGTTACTAAAAATCGGAGAAGGTGATATGAATCAATTGCCTGAATCAATGGTCTGCTGACCCTACCAGAGATCCTTTGCAAAACTGTTCTTTCGGTCGAGCCTTTACATTCCGTCTATGGAAAATTTACTCAAATAAGACGTCAAGATAATTCTTGCTTGTGTGAAAGAGCCTAAAAATTATCAGAGACTGCAATAAACCGCAGCACTTTGTAAAACATTAAGGGAATGAGGTGGTATATAACTATAAATATAGTCTTGGATCAAACTTGTGCCACGACTTATCCGGTAGAGTTTCTTCACTTTCTTAGTGCATCCGGACTCCGCGCGCATAATATCGCCCCGAAAATCGGTGTTCCAATGATGCTTCTTCAGAACATAACCATTCGGAAGTTGTGTAATGGAACCCGGCTTAAAGTAGTTTCGCTAAAAAATAATATTATTGAAGCGGAGATCCTAATGAGCTGTGGTGCTGATGAGAGAGTTTTCATACCCCATATAAACCTCATTCCTAATGACTTTCACTTTCAATTTAAACGCGTGCAATTCCCAGCCTGCGTCTGTTTTGCTATCGAAGCCAAAAAGACAGGCCTCGAAGCGGAAAAGTCACCTGACCATCTGGGTCTGAACAACAATCCAACCTTCATTGTTTCCAACAATCGGAAAAACACTCATTGTTTACATCCAAGATAGAGACACCTGATCATCTGGGTCCGAGTTACTCCTGAATCATTGTTGTTCGGACCCAGATGATCAGGTGACTTTTCCGCTTCGAGGCCTGTCTTTCTTGTTAGCCTCGAGAGTCAACACAACGACGTAACAATCGAAGACTTTGATCGTTATAATCATTTGCGTGCAGTATTGCCAATTTAGCCTGTTTTTTCATGCGCTTGTCTTTTGTTGGACATTTTTAATAAAAGTTAAACAATGCACAGCAACTACCTACCATTCATTTACAAGTCTTCAATTCTCTTAAAAACTCTCATCATTATTCATTGGTGAACTTGTTATTATTTATTCTTATTATTTGTTATTTTATCTTCTCCATTTATAAATGAGTATAGAATCATTCAGTAATAAATAAACATATTATACTACTTCGTAAATTAATGTATAATGCACAAAATTATGAAAATGAGCTTTTAAATTGGACACATCCCTGCTAAATTGGCAACACTGCTTGTGAACGATTCAAGATATTTTTCCCCTTTTCGCAACCTCCGGAGGCATCAGAAAAGCATGAGCAGTGCCCATGGCACTTTTGATTATGGGGAACCTTTAACATTAAGTTATTTTTTATTAACAGGAATAAACAATAACATTTTTTTTATTTTTTTATTATTTTTATAAAAACAAAGTTCTGGTCATAATTGTAATTTTAATTTATTATCACAGAGGCTAGGGTGGCCTCTGGATCACGAGGCCCTGGCCCCATGCGTAAAGATGGAACTGAGATTGAGCATATAAAAATTAATAATTATGCTGAAGAAATTGTCTCGAATCAAATTTTCGATCAATTTAAGCTAAATTTTCGTTTGTAGGAAGGCTAACCAATTATGGTAGGCTATGATCGTGCACTTTCGAAAGATAGAGGCGGCCATGTTGATAGTTAAACAACGTATGCGCCAGCTTGAAGAAATAAAGTTTTCTCTTGTTTGTGGTTGCCACGGCTCCTAACAAGCGCGCTCGCAAACGATATCTCATTGTAACAAATTTAATCATCGTTGAAGTCGCAACTTTGTTGGCACTCTTCATTGTTGCGTCGTCTTTCTCATTAATTTTTTTTTACTCCGATGACTCCAGCTTGAAAGTAGGAGTTAAGCCGGCTTGGTGGCCGAGAGCGTTGAGGCGCAGGTCTTGCCGCTCTCGTAACCAGCGAGTTGCGGGTTCGAATCCCGCCAAGGGCATGGATGTTTGTGTTTGTCTATTTTCATCATCATCTTTCATCCCATACGGCTAGTCTCCTGGAAGAGGGAGATGCGAGCTGGAAATCCATCCAAGTAGGAGTTAAGGGAGTTAACCAGAGTCGCACTCCAAGCGAATAAAGAAACAAACTCCGAAACACTCCAAGCGTATCCTGATGTTGCAGGTCAAGGGAGTTAACTCCGAGCGAATAAAGAAACGGAGACCAAATGACTCGGAGCAAATAAAGAAACGGAATCCGAATGACTCAGAGTCACGGGAGTCACTCGAAGTAACTCCAAGTGAATAAGTGAACGCACCCTAGGTGGTGTTGCAACACCACCTAAAGAGAAAGCCTGAGCGCGGAAACGTCATACATTGTTGAAACGTTATAGGTAATCATCTTTAATCGCATTTCTACCAATAATAAGCCATAAATTATGACTAGGTTTGATGATGTAACAATGTATGAAATTTTCACGCTCAGGCTTTGAGTAGAGGTGGTGTTGGGTGTTGCCTGAACCAAGCAGAAAGAAAGATTGCAACCAAGTTTAAAAATTGATTATTAACAAAAATAAATAAATGAACAAATTGTTTAACAGATAACAAATAGTATACGGAATAAATAATAATTAGTAATGCGAAAGCATGTGAGGGATCCTGATCCATCACACTATTGCAAGATTGCGCTCATAAGCGTATTCCATTATTCTTGCCATGGCTGTCAATAACCTTTTAACCACATAATACATTTTAACGATCATATTATGTAGAATCTATCAATTGATACAAAGTGTCTGTTTGTGAACAGCCAATATTTCAAAATTTTATAGTCAGGGGTTTTCTGTTCAATGGTTTTCCCGTTCACTTCCTGTTTTAATGGCATTGCGGTTAAAATATCTTTTTTTTAGCCGTTTTGAATACGATGCTTGTGCGTGGGCGGAGTGTTTACAGAAAATCTCAAAAAATTGGGTCCCATTAGCTGGCGTCACAAAGGAAAAGGGTGAGAAGAAAAGAGAAGGAAGAAAATTTGATGGTTACGGTTGGAAAAGCGTTCGTTTTAAACAGAAGCCATACTAATACACACAAACGAATGAGTTCTGCGCTCTCTACTAGGCACCTATAATTGCACCGTTTCCGAGTTACGAGAATTCTTTTTTTTTCTTTTTCTTTATGATTGTAATAGCGAATGATGTCAACAATTTTAACTATCCTTTTCTTACCCTCCGAGTAAATTACGCGACTATTTCCCGCCTTTTTCCCTCCGTCTGCTCTTTTTATAACTCTATACAATAGCGACAATTTTACATTGACAGTATGTTGACGAGAAACTGACTTGTTTACCGATCATTAACGCTCCATTACTGCTCTGGTTTCCTTTTGGCTCTTGTTTTCGTACTTATTTTTATTAAGTGAACTTGACGAACTAACAGCTCTGGAGAATAAGTATCTATTTCATTTAAAAGTATGTTAAAATCACGTGAAGTCGTATAAAGTCTTTATATGATCTCGTATAAAGTTAAAAGCGTCATCACTAAAGAAAGTTACTTGAAGAGAATTGATATTTAGCACCGGAACATTCATTTCGCAATAATTTAATAAAGTAAACAGTGATTGCATTTTGCATTAATTAAGAATTATTTACTTTTATCTTTAGAAAATGAAATAATTGAAATTTTAAATTAATTCTTAAATACAATGCGTTTAGCTACGAAATAATGATTAGATTACTGCAAATAGCATGAATGGGGGAAATAGCATAAATATAAACTGAATTAACTGAAGATTTTTTTAATCTATATATATATTTTGCTTGATCCGTCCGTCATGAAGCGACAATACATGAGCAACAATATGCGCGGACCAAGAATGTATATGTCATGCAAGGCAAAGTTTCTGCAACAATAGGCCATAATAAAAAAATTACTTGCGTTAAATTAAAATCAAATTTACAGATTCGACTGTAGTGGTACCCGACGTACGATGGGCTTTAATGCTAACTAAAGTAAATGACGCGACAAAAGAAAACAATTTAAAATCTCCTTTTTTTAACATTATAATACCAATTATCTACTTCAATTCTACGTGTGGGAGATTCGAAAAATAGCTCGATAATTGTTTGATGCGTGTAATAACAATTAGTTAACAGTGTGATTAACGATTCCTAATGGATAGGGTAATAGCGCCGACGAAGCGAATATTTCAGACGATCTCCGAAGTCGGAGAAGCCTATGCCAATCCAACGGAGTATGGAAGTCGACAGCATCGATTGCTATGCTGTGCTCGTGGTCCAAAATTATTTGAAGATCTTCGAAGAGTTGTTGGTGTATTGCAAAATACTTTCCGGGAGGCTTCAAAAGCTCTAAAGAACGATGAAGAATGGCGCCGTTGCATGCGATGCGTGAAGCAATTGCTTCCCAGATTTGATAACTCAGGCATCTATTTGCAATCATTCTGGCATACTGTAAGTCCCCAGGAACTAAACAAATGTGGAATAGTTGTGCAGACGCGTTGTCAAAAGACCTTCAGCATCATTTCAACTCAGATGCAATCAATCTTCGAGTAGTATATCTCGCATTAAGAAATTTGAACCAATATCTGACGAACAATGAATGCCGACTCAAGGATTATCCTGGGATGCCTCAATTGCATCAGTTCGCTGATCAAGAAGTTGAAGCGTTCCAGGATTCAAATTCTACTGGTATCGCTGGAGACCGCATACCTTCGGGCAAGATTCCAAGAGTTGGTGGATCAAATATCGCTCTTAAATGAATAACAGCTGATTGTGTACAGTCATATATTTAATGCGGTATGCAAGGAGACGCTAGAAAGGAGACGCTGTTCTTGGCGAAACCGGTAAATCATTTTTGCTGGAAAAAGTGCTGGCGAATGTTCGATTGGAAGGCAAAACTGCCCTGGCAACGGCAACGAGTGGAATTGCAGCACTTCAATTAATGGTCGGGCGAACGGCACATTCAATGTTCAAGCTACGCCTGGATATAAATGTAACTTCAACCTGTAACACCCCCATTCAATCGCAACATGCAGAATTGGTAGGCAAAGGCAGATCCTGAACATGCGAGTTATTAAATATATTTCTTTTCGTATAATCTATGGGTGTTTATTGTTGCTTATTGCCTCTGCTCGGTTGCGCCGGGCAAAACACATTTGTAATAAAAAAAAGTTACTTACATTTTTGCAGTGCTGCTTTGGCGCGTTGGTTATATGGCGTGTTCGACAACTTTGATATTGTGAGTTCAAATCCTTCGGAATACACTTTTAAAACAGAAACAACTTTGTTTCCCGTCTTCGTTTTCCTTGAGAAGCTCGGCGAAGACGGGAAGGCACGGTTTTTATTACACCGGGTGATTCAAATCGTGTGTAAAACAATTTAAGGGGGCATTATAGAGGTCAAGGTAAACACAAAAAGTCCTACGAACATGGGTCCGAATTTGAACGATAACTGAGATATGAACAGAAATAAAAATGCCGCCACCAAGATCAACAAGTTAATAACTCAGGTTCTGTAAAGCCTAGATTAATGAAATTTGGGGGAATAACAGGGTACATAACACTGTGTATACCGTTAAAATTTGATCAAATTCCAATGAGAAGTTTCCGATATACGCAGTGAAAATTGTAACAAGTGCTGGTTAGTACTCACAAGTGAACACGTGTTATGATGTTGAATGTGAGTTGAGTCTACAATTATCTTCCTGTGGCGAGGCCGACGAATCCGAAGTGGGGATGAGGGGGCCGACTGTGTGTTGGGTTCGATGACTTCGCAATGAGGCTGGAAGATTAGGAAGGAGATATCCAAACGTGGAAACAAGCGGCCACCGTATGAACAGAAAACGGCGACCTTTGCAGGTTTGACGTCACGGAGGAGGGCTGAAAGATATGAAATTAAGAGCATTAATGTTCTATCGCAATTAACACAATTATGGCAATGGCTTTAGATGATAGTCATTAATGAAATTGCTGCTACCAGACGACGCCACGCTGCCTACCAAGTGCGGTAGGCCGAATGAGGCCTCATCGACGCTACCGGCTGAGTACGATGCGAAACAGGAACGCCGCTGGCCTGGGAATCCTCCGTGAGCGTAGGAACGTTGGCTGTGACCGTCGAAGAGTCCTTTGGTTCGTCCATATAGAGGAAAGAAAACAAGTGTCAGCTAGGCGAGAGTTCACCAATGCACTACACTCCGCAGACGTAAGTCTACTAATTAAATTAAAGTCATTAGGCCATAGATTATGATTGTTATGCGTGGCAGAAGCAATATTAATGTCTGGTATCAAACATTCCAACACGGCTTTGTCAAAGTCATTCGCACAATTATCAATCGGAAAGTTACTGGACTGCGTGCTCGTCCTTTATTCTCACGTGCATCGCCGCCAACTCTTTCCGCACGGTGAGACTCTCCCCGTTCGTGCCGGGCTCATGGTGTGGCTTCTGGGCTCGACGCCTTCGTTTCCGAGGGAAAGAAAATTCTCGTGGCTAGTCGTCGGGTTTCGTGGGCTCCGTGCACTCGACGCGGGGAACGGCTCCGAAGCGTTTGCTTCTGACAGCGAGTCTCTTGTGACGCTCGGGGGGCTCCGTCGAACCTTCTCTCGTCATTTGCGGGCTCCGTCCGAATCGTCACACTCCTTCCTCTCGAACCTTCTCTGGACCATCGCAGAGGCTTTTTACTTTCTGACTGAGTGACTCTTCTCCTCCCCGAATCTTTCCATCTTTTCTTTTTAAAGCCTCCGTTCTGACGTCCTCCTTCCTTCCCCCGCCGTTCGACCAATCCCACGTTCCTTTTCTCGATTTCTCTTCGGGATTATCTACTTCTCTCGACGGGATCCGCTGTTCGTTCCTTTGCTTTTTCTCTTTATTTTTTTTAATGTCACCTTCGCTTTTTCTTCTAATTCACTAAAACGACGTGACAACTTGTATATACAGTGTGTTTTTGAATTGAGTACAGATTTTTTGGGAGATGATAGAAGAGGTCCTTAGAAGTATTTTTTGTCATATGAACATGGGGTCCCCGCAGCACCGTTTACTTACAATACTGCATTGAACAATCAAATGACACCAAGACGCAGTGTGCTTTGGTAGGCCTAGATTATTTTATTTTTAACAATTAACACAAGCAATCTACTGTATGACTTTTACAGTAATTGTTCGAAATGACTGCCATTTGCTTCATAGCACAATTCGCAACGCCTTATGATGCATGGAAACAGTTGATTTGCACGGTCGCTGATGTCACCTGCTGCCGCGACAACACGAGCCGCCAATTCTTCTTCGGTATCTAGGATTCGGAGTACACCATTGATTTTATGCTTCCCCATAAAAAAAATCCATCGATGTGAGATCTGGCGATCTCGGTAGCCAAGCAACTGGTCCACCACGACCAATCCAACGACCAGGATATGTCTCATTTAGGTAATCTGTAACTGCTCTTGTGTTATTACAGTTATTACAGTAGATTGCTTGTGTTAATTGTAAAAAATAAAATAATCTAGGCCTACCAACCCACACTGCGTCCCGGTGTCATTTGATTGTTCAATGCAGTATTGTAAGTAAACGGAGCTGCGGGGACCCCATGTTCATATGACAAAAAATACTTCTAAGGACCTCTTCTATCATCTCCCAAAAAATCTGTACTCAATTCAAAAACACCCTGTATATCCGTCTTCGCCGAGCTTAAACATTTATGTGACGAATCTGAAGATCGTAAACATGAAACTGGTGGTATGAGCAATGTTCTTCGACTGCACAGAAATATGCCACCCTTGCGTTCCGTACGGAAATATAAGCACAAACTGCAGAGGGTCATACCATGGGTGATTTTCTAAACTCCGACGAACTCTATTTTCTGTTCGCCGGCGTAAAATAATATCACCATATGCACTGACTTCCTGCCAGGTAAAAAAACCACAGCAACGTCCGAAGTTGTCGGTACATTGTAGGGTCGATGGCCATTAGGTTGAACGTTTTAGGTATTAAACAATACAAAAGCAAATTCCTAATAATCAGGTTCAATACAAGCTACAATACTCAGCGGGGATAACGCAGGCAATTCGTTTTAACACAAAGAATATCGTTACAGGCGACTGATCATTTTGTAGAGTTCAAACATCGACAATTTCCCGTTCGCCCAGCTTATGCAATGACAATTAACAAATCCCGGGATCAAACCTTAAGCAACATTGCTATATAACTAGAGTAGATAGATACTGATACCCCGCCTTCGTTTTGCCTTGAAAGTAACAATGTAAAAAATGTAAAAAAGTAAACAATGTATAAATAGAACATAAGTATTCACAATGCAGATGAATTTTTTATGAAAAAGTCATACTCTTTTCTAGATCATGCTTGCAAGGAGACCTTACGAAGTGATACAAATCGATTTGCACAATTTTTACTATACGTAGTATTAGCTCTTAATATAAGCTGCAACAAGGTAAAAGGAAAAGACTCCGGCGTTTTGCAAATCTTTTCATACCAAATATTTCGAGCTCATTATAAGCTATTGAAATTAACCACTTCGTAATGATCTACGTAGCAGCAGCGTCCCAGACATGTAATGTTGAAGACGTGGCCTCGAACCTCGATTTCGGTTAACAATTTTTTTCTACAATATAATGCAATTTTCTTACATAACATAAATTTACATGACACGAGTACATATTCTATTCTTTATATTTATCATTCTCCAGAGTAATGGTCATACATATACGAGTATCAAACCTGAAAATCAAATTTAACTTAAATCTAATAAAATTTTTTGATGGAAGAATACACATATGTTTAAGAACTTTCACTTTCACAAATGGAATCTGTACCTGGTTCTTCGCAATAACCGGAGTGAGAAGTTAATTCACTTCATACTGAATAATTAAACACACTGATGGCATAAAAGTTTTAGGATGGCTACTGAATAATACTGCTTGACATTGATATAAACTGACCTCACAAGATCACCCCATAGAAAATCGGGACTACATGCTAGCCAATTTACAGTTGTCATATCTTGGTTCACCAGACATGTTTTTGTTGTCTTTGCTGAGTTAGGAAGAGAAGATCAGTCTTTTCTTTTCAATGCAGTTTGGTGGAGGAGGTATTGTTACGGTGTTGGGTGCTTTTGCTTATGGTGGCAAAACCAATTTAGCATTTGTCAGTGGTCGCATGAATGGAGAGCTACCACAAGTTCACCTTCCATTCATGGAAAGTAGTCTCACAGATGATCTGCTCTGCAAACAAGACAACGCATCTTGCTATGCAGCCAAGACAACAAGAACATGGTTGGTGAATCAAAAAATCAGAATTAGATTGGCCCGATTAATGAGGTGACCTTGTGAAGGCAATTCATGTGTCACGTGGATTTGCAGAGTGAAATGACAAGAGACAGAGTACGATAAGATAAACTGCGAAATAAAACTTTTATTTCAAAACTTGTAAGAAATTCAGACAAGATTTCATAAAGTCAAATCAGTGGAAGCAATTGCTGGGATAAATTAATAAACGATAAAGTTCTGCGTAGTCTTCTTCGACTTTTATCCGAACGTCCATAAGATATAATATTAACTACACCGCCCGTAGTTCGGAGATCTGATGATTTGGTAAGACGATCTTAAATACAGGGTGAATACAAAAGTCTGAACCCCCCTTTTATTTTTTGAACCGAAGCAGATATGTCAATTTTGATGAATCCAATGAATAGGAAGTTGTGGGTGGCCTATCCCATGGTGCACTTTTCATCATCCCAAATATGCAAATTAGGACACATTCAAAATTTATCTCAAAAACCGTAAGGGATAGAGAAAAAAACCCAATTGCAAACTTGTTCAGCATAAAAAAACAAACAAAACAAAAAAAATTCATCCAAATCGGGCCAACCAATCACCCACAATCACGTGGTGAACTGTTGATCATGTTGACCATTTCCGGAACAGTGTAGCTTGCCATCCTGGAATTGTTCTGTCTTCTGTTCACCACGGGATTGTGGGTGATTGGTTGGTCCGATTTGGATGAGTTTTTTT
>JAHWFO010047224.1:2006568-2086871 GCA_023313115.1 Rhysida immarginata | reverse complement strand
TTTTTTTCTCTATCCCTTACGGTTTTTGAGATAAATTTTGAATGTGTCCTAATTTGCATATTTGGGATGATGAAAAGTGCACCATAGGATAGGCTACCCACAACTTCCTATTCATTAGATTCATCAAAATTGACATATCTGCTTCGGTTCAAAAAATAAAAGGGGGGTTCAGACTTTTGTATTCACCCTGTATAAATGCTCTTGTTGAAATACGGAGCTCGAGTAGACACTTTCCCTGTCGTCGCTCGATGAGATTAAATGCTTGAGCTTCACAAGAAGGAATACCCCACGGGATGCGAAGGCAATCCTTCCGGCGAAACACAGACGAACAAAATATGCTACGTCGCCACTTACAAACGTAGATAGAAAGAATGTAGAGAAAATAGGCACTTTCCTTTGTTGCACAAACCAAAAACGATCAAAAGCATTAACTCTGATGATCCGTCGAACGTCGAAATTCGTAATCGGAACAGAATTATATTATGTGTAGATTTATTGGCTAGCACATATACCACTCCCTTGAGGACACTTAGTAGAGGAGGCTCTTACGGCCGCACTCTTATTAAATTACAGCTTTGTTTAAGCTCACAAAAAAAAACTTTAGTTGTGTCAAACAACTTAGCACAAACAATAAAACACCATTTCACTACGCCACTATTGGCCACTTAAACACAATGCCACATTTTGTCAAAATCGGTTGTATTCGGCGTTTGCGATCAAAAGCATCACACATACACTATTAAACACAAACGCTATCGAATGCGTAGATCTGATGTCTCGGAAGAACTTGAGAAATGCAGATCATTGTTGCTCCGAAGCTCGTAATCGAGGATATCTTCTTAATTTGATGAAAGCAAAATATAAAAGTGTTGAAAATTTAATGAGCGATAAACTAGTTTGAGATTCCGCAATAAAAAAATATGATTAAAGCACACTTCGACAGTACTCAAATTGTCACAAAACAAGGCGGGAAATTTCAGCTCGAGAAGTTTTCATGCATATCGTCGTCCCTTACAGGGAAGTGAACCAGTCTCGCTATCGTGCGCAGAAGACACACTCGTTAGTTTAATGAAGTACGTTAGGGAAGAACGGATGAAAAGTCCGGAATGATCCCTCCTGTTCCTCTACACAGGTAAGTTTTGATAGAGAACGGAAACACTCCAAGGGCTTCATCGTTTTCCAATTGTTCGTTTGCATCAGGTGAAAAGACTGTCCTGAACTCGCTAATTACCGCTGCTTGGATATGAGCACGGAATATCGTTAAGTTGCTCTCTCCACGTAATGGCACATCAGTTACAAAGTTTATAATTGAAAATGTCCTACCGCAATATGTGATTCCTGTCTGGTAGCTTACTCCGTCGTTAACTGGCAGCCGGTGACTTCCATTTGCCGTCATCGTCGCTTGAGAGGGATGAGGCAGCTTTCCTTCACCCGAGGAATTTTCCGACGTTAAAGACGATGCCTCCAAATAGACTATGAGGCTTTCTATCGCTTTTGCGAGCCTACCTTGTAGCTCCAAGGAATCCTGTCGAGTCTCCTTGCTCTGCAGCTCGTTGCTCGCTTCCGTCGGTTCCTCTCCGTCGCGTCCTCGCCGACCACCTTCACAATGTCGTCGTTACACCGCTCATAATTATAAAACGGCACCTAGGACGCTGCTCTTTGTCGGGATATACCTTTGACGCTGTTTCGTTTCTCTCGTGGATGAACATAATTAGCGCTCTTCGACCGCTGAATTTTACGAGGAGCCGATTCTCGTTTCCTTCCTGCTCGCGTCCATCTTTCTTTCCCCTCTCTTGAATCCCGTGATCCACGTGATTTCTTCAGGATGACCTCACTCAGCGCCGACGTATCATCTCCGTCATCCTCCTTCTCTCTTCTTGATGAAGATTTCTCTCGCCGAAATCCACGTGACATCATGCCAGTGGCAAGCAATAATATTCAGTTGCAATTAATAGTATATGCCGCATTTGCTTTACCAATCGAAAAGTTGCTGCAAATTTCTGTGGCACAAAAGAGTAAAAAATCCAAATTAACATGAACCGAATTCCAACAGTTTAAGTAGATGTTAACCGCACACTATGTAAAAAATATTTAGATTAGTCCAGCTAATTTTTTTAAAAATGGAAGATATTCCCAATGAAAGACTGCACAAACTAGCAGAAACAATAAAAAATAGAAATTTTTAACTAATTTTAAAGAAAAGGATAAAATAGACCATAAAAACCATCGTAATACTTCTATTCCATCAGTATGTCTAATCCTTTACACTTCAGTTTTCAGAAAATGGTCTGAAAGTTAATGGTAGATGCTTATCTCCGTTATTTATCCGACTATTTTGCTTGAAATTTATTTTTTTGCCTTTTTGTTAACAGATCGTGCTATTTTGTAAATGATAGTGAGTAAACAGGAACAAAAAAGCCACTTTGGTAGCGTTACTAACTTTTATTAATTACTATCGAATATTTGGAAGAACATTTCGCCATGTCGTGACTTTAGCAACGTAATTTAACGATTTATTCTAAAGGGATGAATTGATAATTTCCATCTGTACATTACTTATTTAATGGAAAATATCATTTCATGACTTTACGAGGGTTATTTTTAAAGTAAGAACCGTTTTGTAATAAAAACAAAACTACTATATATATTTTCAAAATTTTTTCTTTACCAGATTCTATGTACAGTCATCAAAGGGAAATAATCCACACTTGAATTTTACTCTAAGTTTTACCGTTTCAATATTAATTTATTTTTAATAATTTAATATTACATTTAGAGTTAACATTATTATGATTATTAAATTTAAATAATTATAATTAAAAAAGCTATTAAAACAACACTTTAGCATGAAATGTAATATTAAGTATTAAACTCGTGTGGATTATTTCCTTTGTTTGACTGTACTTTAAACAATTTTCCCACATACTTTCCAAGTTTATTTAAGCACTTGTCATAGTGGTCAATGTACTGCCGCATGATCGCTTCATAAAAGCTGGCTGGTCAGGTGACCGAGAGGGCTAGGGCATAGGCTTTCTAGTTCTCGAGTCCGCCTGGCCGTGGGTTCGAATCCCGCCGTGGGCATGGATGTTTGTGTTTGTCCCGGGCTGCGTACAGATATAACTTGTGTAAAAGGCGCAAAATGACCTAAGTAGTCGACACCTAAATTTCTAGAACCCCCCCCCCCCCTCATAAAAGCTGCCGCCAGTGAAGAAAGTCACGCAGTTTTCACTTGTTCATCGTCGCTGAAATGCAGGCTGCCGATGACCTCCTTTAGATCTAGGAACATGTGGTAGCCACTAGATGCGAGGTCCGGACTGTAAGGCGAGTGTCAAGTTGTTCCAAACTAATCAGATTTTTTGTTTGAAAACAACTTGACCACCCGCCTTACAGTCCGGACCTCGCGTCCAGTGGCTACCACCTGTTCCGGGATCTAAAGGAGTTCATCTGCGGCCTGCATTTCAGCGATGATGAAAAAGTGAAAACTGCGTGACTTTCTTCACCGGCGGCAGCTTTTATGAAGTGATTATGCGGAAGTATATTGAGCGCTATGACAAGTGCTTAAATAAACTTGGAAACTATGTGTAAAAATAGTTTAAGCTACATAGGATCTGGTAAAGGAAAAATTTTGAAAATATATATATAGTAGTTTTGTTTTTATTAAAAAACGGTTCTTATTTTAAAAATGACCCTCGTAGAATAATTCTATTTTTCTAACTTAAGTATAATTTAAAGATATCCAATCAAATTTTCACTATGGCTAGACTTCCCCTTTAATTATTTTTTAAAGTAAATAATTGAAATTTGACTGTCCAAGATCAGTTTATATTCCAGTTATCAGTAGAATTGTCGCAAACGATTTGTCGCAACCGTACATAAAGAAGGGCTTTAGAAAACGATTTGGACTTCTCGCTCAGTTAACCAAATTTTGTGTATGAGCTCCTCGTATTTAAGTTATACTGTATTTGTGATGTGGACGTAAGGTGCTTATTTATAAGAATCAAATTTTAAATTAAAATTAATGTGCATTCGTTCTGGAAGGATACTTGAACAATTTGTCTATTAAAAATAAAGGTCGCTAAATGGTAAAAATCAAAATGGCAATGGAGGTAGTTATTCCGACGAACTAAATGAATCATTGCTGTTTTCTTTCTGGACATACTGAGTGCAATTCATGGCGGACTGACTAAGAACACTTCGGGCCATCCACGCGGCGATTTCTCCACTAGAACACTTTCCTGAAGATTACTTACCTCAAGCAATAATACTCAGGAGTAGTCTTTAGTTTAAAAGTAACTAGTTTAAAAAGTTACAGTCCAGGAGAAATGAATGCGCTCTGAGTTCTAAGTTCCGCCTACATTGATGACAATTTCCGCAAAAGTCTGGTGATAGAGCGTATAACTCGAAAACCATTTGGTTAAGGATAGGAGCTACGTGATAATGACATTTTCAAGTTTATGCAATAAAGTCTGAATGATTTTTGGAAACTTTTCACCTAATCTATGACAAATAGAGGCTTAATGTCATCTGCAAAGTTATAGAGCATCTTTCAATTACTTTAAATCATTGCTTTATTACGGAAAAATTAAAGAAAAAAATTGCTTGAAGTTGGTAAGGTACTTCATGTCATGTACAGAGAAACCCAACATTAGTGTGGATCAAACCACGAAATTGACAGTGTCACGGAATTTGAACGATAGTCCAGATTCCGATGACATCAAAGCCCTCTTCCACACTCATTATTTCTATTCTTCGAGTTGGAAGAGGAAGCGGAGAAATGTTCGACGTCAAAAGCGTCAACAAGATCCGACCAATAGGAGGCAAGAGCGGGAGTTTCGTCATGAAAACGTGAAAAGAGAAATCGGGAGATTAGCAAGAAGGCAGCGGTATGGAGAGGTCGGAAAAAGGAGACGAAAAACACCTCGAATGCCCGAATTGATGGAAATGGCAGCCTTATGAGTCTTCTAAAGGTGGAGAATGGAAGTACTGATACCTCCAATTCAGCGACAATTCCTGCTAAATACGGCGAGCTCGGAGGTTCGACGAGTGAGAACGGAGAGGAGAACTCCGTTTGTACGAAGCCGTCGCAACGCCTACGTGGCATAGTGAGCTCCAGAGATTTTCCGACTGCAGATTATTTGGATGGAATAAAGATTCCCCGTTGGACTGTTTATCACCGCATAGAATTCCTGGTAAGCGTTAAATTTCAACTATTCCTAAGCACCAACATTGCTTCGGTAGTTTTTCCCGAATTGAGAGCGTACCGACTCAGCTACGTCTCTTGCTTACATGGACTGTGGCCTTTTGGCTTAAACGCCTACTTGAATGACTGGTTAGGCTTTATTATCATTAACCCTAATTAGAATTCATCCCTACTGATAGATTAATTTTACGAAGCCATTCGTCAATTAAGTATCTATGACTTGGCAACCGATAATTAACGTCGACGCATTTGTTCCTATCGTCATAAGTTTGGGACTCATTAAGTTTGTTTTCTCCTTTCTACTTAGGAGTTATATTGAAGCTATTCAGCTGTAATTTTTGGTGCCTTTGCATCGTGATCTCGCCTAACATTGACTTTTATTACCCTATAAACGACAGCAACCCAGTAATTTTGGTTCCTCGAGCTTTAACTCACGCTTCTTGATTTAAAGTGTTGTATGAATTTGTGATCCTCGGAAAAGTGTTTTCGGGTGATCTTCAGTGTATTTTTGGTCAGCATCAGTCTGTCTGTGCAATAAGTGTGTGTATTGGGTGCATACAACGTTTATCGACAAATCGTGCCGGTTGTTTCTACATGTGCTGTGCTTAAAAGTGATACACATAAAAAGTTCCTTGTGCGAATCCATTTGTGCTTGATTTCGATTGTGTGTTAGTTAAGCAATTCATCTAGTTATATTTTTCGTGAATCGAGTAGATTCCAATTTTATTTCCATTGTAGATTCCAATTTTATTTCCATTATATTGTTTTATTTTGCTTACTACTACTTTACCTTAAGTTTAAGGTTTCATTTTCCTAGTAATTAAACTATTTTATTGAAATAAATACTTTACAATTTATTCACGCCTTCTGTATACGTGCTTTAATTTTTCCACTGCGTTCACTCTACAAATAAAAATCCACACGTTACACAGAGAGAAGGAGGCCAGCTACGGTTGCATCAATACTACAGTATGCTGGAAAAAACTCACACAAAGTTGACGTCAGTCTGACAGCAGAGCACAGAACTCACAAGAACATTGTTTGATTAAATCAGTAAACTGTTCCCCCCAATAAAGCAATGATTTTAACATTCGATTTAAAGTAATTGAAGAGTGTTCTACAACTTAGCAAAATGTCCCTGTGCCTCTATCTGTTATAGTTTAGGGGATAGTTTCCAATATTCATGAACACTTTCTTGCATAAACTTGAAAATGTCACTATCAAGTACCCCCTATCCTGCGTAGTAATAATATGCACCAAATACGTAGTTTCGAGTTATACACCCCATTACCAGGCTTTTGCCTCACCCTGTATATTTACTTGTGCTTCACTTTTAGTCTAAATTATACATAGTGCTTGAATTAATTTGGTTTAAGTTATTTTAATTTATACAGTATTTTTATCCCTTCCATAACGACGTATGCATGAACGAAAGCGCTTCTCCTAAAACATGCAGTTGCATTGTAACGATATCATTAATCTAAAAATGAAAATCGCTGAAAAAAATAAAAAATATATTAAGCATTTAATAAACCACAGTTATACTACGTTCAATATGCAGCCTTTTGTGGCCCGTTTATTATGCCAGTCTCTCTATAGGAAAAGCGGCTGAATGCTTCAGTCAATTTTTTAATCTTTGAGTGAGATATTTAAAATGTTAAAGAGGAACGCACGTTAACAAATATCTCTTGAGGAGAAGAGTTACTCATTGCCAGGATTTTTTAATCATCTGATATCAACGATAATTACGACCATCTGGAATTTCAAAACAATTTCGTGATTTTCCACTTACAGCGGTTTCGAGGGGATTATTTGCTTTTCGAGGGAACGGCATTTTTTTTTTCTCCCTCTTCCGCCTTTTCCTTTTATTTTTATAAGGGTTCGTCTTTTCTAATTAATGCGAAATGATATGAAAGCCGAAAAAAATTCCCAACTTCAAGTTTCAAATTTTTAATTAGAAAAGATTTTAACTGTCATAACAAGAATCCAGGAAGGAATATTTGAAAATGTAGTTGAAAATTTAAAACTTCTTTAAAACTTTTTTGATAAACTTTATATTCTTGAGTCGCTCTCAAAAAAACAAAGTGGCATGTTCATTTCATGAAAATTTAAGTAAAACTTGTTCGTATCAAGAAAGAAATTTATATAATGGGATAATGAGCATAATTACTTATCTGGAAAGCTTTACCCGGTTGTCTTATCTTGAATTTATTTTAAAAATATTGTGAGATGAAAACCTTGGAACAGTATCTAAGGAAAGATATTTATTTCAATCATTTCATTTCTTTCTGATTTAAATCTACCTAAAGATGAGATGTTTTCGAGAAAGAATGGCGAGTTTTTTTGCATCACTATGAACAACAATATGTTAATAATTGTGACTCCAATTAACATAACTGATGCGTGTGAAATCGCCAACTCGTTGTCATATGGGAGCAATCGATGTGCGTTAAAGATGTTTCTAGACAACAAAAGCTGAGGTTAATTTACACAAATACGTTTTATGACACTTTCTTGAAGGTGTAAGTCAGTACATAGTGTATGATCTATTATTATTGTATTAATCTATATATATAAAGAAGGATGTTTGGTTGTGGGTTTGTTTGTTTGTTTTTTATACAAATCTACAGTTTTATTCCGATCTTGATAAAATTTCGCATACATGACCTTCAAAGCATGTGGAAGGTCACTGTCTACCTCAGATTTCGAAAAAATGATAATTATTGATAAAAAATCGATATTCATGGTTTTGGCAGGGCATATTAATGAGAAATATCTCATGACCAACAATGCAAATAAAAGTTTGTGCAACAATAGGTATCAACAATGGTGTCAACACGCAATGCACCAACAATATGCAAGGATCCACAATATATGTTTCATGACCAACAATGCAAGACAAAGTTTGTGCAATGTAGAATTCAATGCATAGAATTCCTGTTACTCAGGCTTTTCTTAGAAAAGAGAATTCTTTGTACTTAACAATTTCTTGAAAATCTTTAAAAATGATCAGTAACTGGAGATAATGAGTTACCAGACTATTGAGAAAGAGTGAAAGACGATAGAGGAAGCACCCCTTTAGCTCCGTGCTGTATTGAGCAAATGGTAAGCAAGTAAATAGAAGAATCGGCGAACGCTAGACCACACAAAGTGATGAATGGCCAATTTTTGCTTCAAGACATGGAAAGAAGAAAGGAAATTGCAACAACATCAAGTGTACATCTAAAGTAAGATTAGGTAAGTAAAAAATTATTTAGATCAGCAGGCATCCTTGGAGAGGTCCATCCATTATGAGCCTTTAAAAATTTTTTTTTCGGTTAATCAAGTCCCGGTATATCACCTAGAATGCATTTTTTCAGTGAAGAGGTAAATTCCTATCTTTCGGATTTTTCTTAGAATGGATATTGTAGTGATTGAGTTATTATTTAACCAAATTGGAGGTTTAATTTAGCTTTTTGAGGTTGTTTTGTTTACCTAAAAGCGTAATTATCCCGGGTAACGCCGCGTCCTCTGCTAGTCTTCTATATATATAAAGAAGGATGTTTGTTTGTTTATTTGTGGATTTGTTTTTGATACAAATCTACAATATTATTCCGATCTTGATAAAATTTTGCATACTTGACCTTCAAACCATGAGGAAGGTCACTGTCTACCTCAGATTTCGAAAAATTAATAAATATTGATAAAAAATCAATATTCATGGTTATGGCATGGCATATTAATGAGAAATATCTCATGACCAACAATGTAAGGCAAAATTTGTGCAATATAGATAAATTCCAATTTGTATCAATGCATAGAATTCCTGTTATTCAGGCTTTCTTAGAAAAGAGAGTTCTAAATACTTAACAATTTCTTGAAAATCTTTAGAAATGATCAGTAACTGGAGATAATGGAGAGTTAGCAGACTACTGAGAAAGAGTGGAAAGACTACAGAGGAAGCACTCCTTTAGCTCCGTGCTGTATTGAGCAAATGGTAAGCAAGTAAATAGAAGAATCGGCGACTGCTAGACTACACAATGGCCAAGTTTTGCTTCAAGACATCAAGAGAAGAGTGAAATTGCAACAACATTAAGTGTACATCTAAAGTAAGATTACGTGAGTAAGAAATTTTTTAGACTAGCAGTGGCATCCTTGGAGAGGTCCATCCGTTGTGAGCCTTTAAAAATTTTTTTTTCGAATTTTCATTAAGAATTTTTACTGTATTAATTCTAAGCGTTTTCACGTGTGTTATTTTTAAGATATTTCAAAATTTAAACAAAAGAAAAGTCCCAGCTACGCCGGGATAGCTTATTTGGTAGCACCTCAGATCCAAATATTTCCTAAAAATACATATCGACTATATTCTGTGGAAATTTGTATATTTTGGTAACTGAGATGCTGATAATGCGATGATTGAACGTTCGTTTCCAAGAATTATTAATAATGAGCATAAAATGATGATGCAGTGCCACATCATTAATAACGCAGCGTCTACTGATGAGGCAAAAGAGTCACGCGTGTCTCCCTTGAGCTCCCTATCATACGTTCAGACGACGGGCAAAAATTTATGTGTCTGGAAAGGAAAGAGAAAGAACGAGCATTGGTCAGAGAAAACCTGCAACTAAAACAGAAAAAGCTATACGGGCATTTGAAACATCTGAACAACGGGAGTTTTGAACACAGCAAGAGGGTATAAGAGCTTCTACGTCAAGGGCAAGAAAAACTTCAATCTAAAGTATCTGGTGATGCTCCACAGTGGTGAGGCAAGTCAAGAAGAGTTTAGATAAAATCCCGGTATTTCACCTAGAATTCCTGTTTCTCGTATTTTTCTTAGAATTGATAGTCCCTTTGCTCTGTGTTTTATTCTTGAGTTATTATTTAACCAATCTGGAGTTATAATTTAATTTTTTGAGATTGTTATGTTTACCTACAAGTGTAATTATCCCGGGCAACACCGGGTATCTCTGCTAGTCTTCTATATATATAAAGAAGGATGTTTGTTTGTGGGTGGGTTTGTTTGTGGGTTTGTTTGTTTTTTATACAAATCTAGAGTTTTATTCCGATCTTGATGAAATTTTGCATACTTGACCTTCAAAGCATGAGGAAGATCACTGTCTACCTCAGATTTCGGAAAAATAATAAATATCGATAAAAAATCGATATTCATGGTTATGGCAAGGCATATTAATGAGAAATATCTCATGACCAACAATGCAAGGCAAAGTTTGTACAACAATAGGTATTGACAATGGTATCAGTACGCAATTCACAAACACACTGCATAGACCAACAATATATATCTCATGACCAACAATGTAATGAAAAGTTTGTGCAAAATTAGGCCCATCGTGTTCGCATCAACAATACTATCAAAGCGTAATTCACCAATAACAATGAGCACAAAATGATGATGCAATGATAAAACAATCTTTCCAAGAATTATAACAATGAATATAAAATGATGATGCAATATGGATAAGTTTCAATTTGTAACAATGCATAGAATTCCTGGTATTCAGGCTTTTCTTAGAAAAGAGAGTTCTTAGTACTTAACAATTTCTTGAAAATCTTTAAAAACTATCAGTAACTGGAGATAATGGAGAGTTAGCAGACTATTGAGAAAGAGTGGAAAGACGACAGAGGAAGCACTCCTTTAGCTCCGTGCTGTATAGAGCAAATGGGAAGCAAGTAAAATAGAAGAATCGGCGACCACTAGATTACACAAAGTGATGAATGGCCAAGTTTTTCTTCAAGACATCGAGAGAAGAAAGGGAATTGCAACAGCATCAAGTGTACATCTGAAGTAAGATTACGTGAGTAAGAAATTATTTAGACTAGCAGAGGCATCCTTGGAAAGGTCCAGCCATTGTGAGCCTTTAAAAAAATTTTTTCCGGTAAATCAAGTCCCGGTATATCACCTAGAATGCATTTTTTCAGTGAAGAGGTAAATTCCTGTCTTTCGGATTTTTCTTAGAATGGATAGTCCCTTCGCTCCATATTGTAATGATTGAGTTATTATTTAACCAATTTGGAGGTTTAATTTAACTTTTATTTAACCTACAAGCGTAATTATCCCGGGCAACGCCGGGTCCTCTGCTAGTAAAGGAATAAATATGATGATGTAATTTATATGAAACGCATCGACTGGATTAAGGAACATTGTAATACTTAGATAATAACAAAAACAAATGTGGATAATTGTAATGCAAAACTTAAAACTAAGAAAAAACTCTTTCACCACAACGATAATAGATTGAAAATATACAACCTGATATCGGAAGTACTTTTCGGGCGCAATTGCTTCCATCATTCTGAGTACCTTAAGGAAACTGAGAGAACTGCTTGTGTCTATCGACATTCGAACAGTGTAGTGTATCGGTATTCGAGTGGAACTTCCATAATCTCACCCTTCATAATCATATTCCAAAGGAAGTACACTGAACTAGAAAAGAAGCCTGATGTACCCACAAAGGTCATCCAAAGTATGAAAGAAGAAAATTGTCTCCTCTTGGTGGAAGGAAATTTGATTGGCGATTGTCTGAACTAGGAGTATATCACATAGTAAACCACAAAAAAAACGAAAAACTTATGAAACCCAGTAATCTGGGAAGATGACATTGTCAATGTCCTCAAAATTGACATCAAGGATATGTCTTGGATTACGATGCCTTTTTCTATGTAGAGAATGTTTTAGAATGCCAGAGACTAGATCATTATCATGATTTACCATAATAGGCAGCACGGATTTCATGAGCTCTTGAACATATTTCCCAACATGGGTAATATTGAAATCATTATGAATGGAGTAATTGCGAGCAATTCTCCTATCTAATTGTGCAATAGTCCTTATGGTAATGTTCTGGAAAGTTTGGAGCTTCTTCCATCTCGTCTTGCAAATTGTAGCCCAGACGGGCATGCCATATAGCACGATGACTCCACACTCAAAACAACTATGTTTAAAATGAAAGATGAAGGTCTCAATAACAACATAGCATATATAAAAATGTTCATTTCATGAAATTTCTATCGGACTGTTTATTTACACATCCAAACAGAGAACAAATTGAAGGCATTCCGACATAAAACAGGTTAGCAAAATCTTACAATGTGTAGAATCGAGCAAGTGAAACAAGAATCGAAAGCGATTAGAATCTCGGCGACGAAATTCCCCGAGGTTCTCGCGGCATGAAATGATGCTTTGTTCTGCCGTGTTCTCTGGAGAAGGGATGGTGCGTAGTGGAGGGTCCAGCTTGCGGACATGGCAATCGAGATGGTCCCACAAATGTTCAATGGGACTGAGCTCCGGGGAGTTTTGTGGCCATGGGAGTAGCTTGAATTCATCCTCATGCTCCTCGAACCAGTCGTGGACAATTTTGTAGTATGGTAGATCCCACGGCCAATTTTCAATCTTCCAAGGCATTTTTCTTAATAAAATTTCAGGAAAAATCGAAAAATTTTGAATGATATATACTCTATTAACCTGGATTAATGTTATGATGAAAAAAAATAAAGTCGAATTTTCCGTGGAGTTTACCTTTAAAACAAGTTAACAAAATACATTCACAGAAATGTGTCCCTGTTTCGAAGGTACAAAATATCGGTGTCTTTTTCTCATAACAGCCGTAACCAGTGATTTAGCGATTTCTTTTTTTGTAATAATCTGAAAGTTATATTATCTACGTAGTTTTGTAGGAGATATAATGTACTAATCCCTGGTTTAGTGAAATTTTAAATCACTTTTATTTTTGATTCATTTATTATTAAAGCAGTATGTGAACTTTGATTCATAAAACCATAAAAATGTTTCTTTATAAGTTTAGATCATACATAAAAGTTTTAATTGACACTTCTCACTGCCAAGTGTCTGCTGTTGATAACGTAAATCAGTCAGTGGAGAATAGCATCGACAGAGATCCCCGTGGCAAGTTTTGACCCGGAATAAGGTCAGTTGCTTTCGCAGTGGTTCAGTGGTGTGACATTACAGCCACCGCAGTCCGTTAAACCCTTCAAGTCCAACGAATTCATGGATTGCGAATCCCTCTCTAAATTCAAATGTTTATTTGATGTGAATAAAGGGTCTCATCCTAGCAAGCTAACGAAAATGGTTGATAAGCAACTTTGTATTGATTTCCCGTCTCATTAAAATCTTGAGGCTGTTAAATTCATTTGCTTATAAAAAAGATTGTTAATGTCTTTAAATAAAATGTCTTTAAGTAGCTATTACTGCAGATAATTTACTTAAGATTTTCCTCACACATTTATGGAGATTATTAAATGTTTCTTTGTAACTTGAAACCAAACATTCAAGAAAAAAAACAGCAACTAAAGTTCTGTTAATTACTGTCCATCACATTCAAGAGGATGGATCACTCTGACTGGAAATGACTGCTTTTCCTAATGCTTTTAATTACTCGGTCCATGTTCTTTCGAACTCACCAGCTGTTGCATTATGGAAGAGAGCCACCGATTCATCCACACAATTTTCTGCAATGCTTTCTTTATTTGTGTTTAATTTAAAATGGAAATGATGTAAGAGTTCCCATTAAGGTAGATCACGGTATTAGACATTTGCCTTTTATCTCATTTCTTTTAAATTAACCAACGGGTAATTATGGACTGGTTCCTTAGGGGGAAGGAAAAAATGCTTTCAAAGCAAAGAAATATAAAAAAAGAAACGTGTGCGCGCTTCTTAATTATGCGGCTA
Organism: Rhysida immarginata; assembly: GCA_023313115.1. Lineage (NCBI taxonomy): Eukaryota > Metazoa > Arthropoda > Chilopoda > Scolopendromorpha > Scolopendridae > Rhysida > Rhysida immarginata. The sequence goes on along the minus strand of JAHWFO010047224.1, from coordinate 2,072,985 downwards.
ATGATCTCATAAAAATTTGTTTTAGAGAAGGAATGTCATAAATGTTCATCAGAAATATTACCGAAATTAATAAATTTTACTTTAATTTATATAAATTTAATCTTTTTAAATTTTCTTAGAACACCCGAAAGGTCAAATCTTTTAATATGAGGAAGCAACAAAAAAGTAAACGGGCATTTAAAAAAAAACAAAAAACATTTTAGTGTACATAGTGTGGAGCGTACATAGTTTCGTGAACTTTCCACTGTCGGGAAAGACAGGGAAAGTTTGATAGATGATGCACATACCGGTCGCGATTCTAAAATTAAAGAGATTCCAGCTGTTGTGGGTAACAAGCGTTCCCAAAGTATCGATGATATCGCTACAATGTTGTGGATCCACATGGCAGTTATTACGCGGTTTTCTCAGAAAACGTCAATATAAATCTTGTCTCACAGCACATGATTCTTCGCATACTAGCTGAAGAATTCATTATCATTTGTGTGATAGCTGCGATGCAAACTCTTTGGTCCACCTCTTAACAATCTTATGAATTCATTCTGGGAGTTTTTGGTCTCGTGCGCAACCATTCTTACACCTTTTCACTGACCTCGTCATCCGAAGAAGAGTTCTCTCCACGAAAACTACTCTTTCGTCTTCCGAAAATTTCCCTTGTATTTTCATATTCTAAATTGATCTGATATTCTAAAAATTGTAACCTCTAATATTCCATTTATCAGTACTGACATCTTATTCCCTTTATTTTTTTAGAATATGAGAACATGACTCCCAAGAAATAATACGTCAAGAATTCGCAAATAAAAGCACATCAAGTTAAATTCACTGGGTAAATAATGTAATAGCGGCCGTCCTTAAAAGACGGGGGAAGGGGACATAATGCCTAGCGTTATGAGGAGGGAGGGGAGTATCGGACCAAACGTCATATCACAAAAATACACAATTTCATTTTTATTCTTTTAATAATAACCGTAGTTTTCACTTTTACATCATGAACTAAAAAGTAATGTGCAAAACCCTGATAATTCTGATTTGGAGACATGCCCTATGCAAGCATGTTTAGAAAGAATTCGGATTAGTTTAACTTAAAATATTGTGAAAGAATTAACTTTGAATAGCTGTCAGAAAATTCGGAAGTAGGCACATGGAACTCGAGCGATCGAGCAGAACAAAAACAAAGCCACGTGTTCTCTTAACGGTTGTTAACCCCACTGAACTTAGTAGTTCCCTCTGTCGTTCATTGGATATGCAAAGTAATATGCAGCCAATGAGCGGGAGCGCAAATCGGCATAAACACTCATTGCGTCTCTGAGCTCTAGAGAGAGAAACCGATTGGGAAAAAAAGCAGTTCGACCAGCCAAAGCTTCCAGCAAGAGAATCCACTAGGGAAAATGCGGTCACCAGTGTCCGGCAGCAGCAACAGGTCTCCAAGCACGTAAGGAAACCTAAATCCAGATCATTACAGCGGACGACCTTTAGGAATGCACACGCCAACGCTGTTAAGAATATGCCATCACGTAAAGAAGTTCCTCCCACATTTGTGACCGGCAGCTCCGTTGATTCCACGAGTCGGCGCCCCAACAGTAGCATCATTTGGAATTCAGCGCTTGGCTTCGAAGAAGTTCCACAATGGGAGGAATCATTTATGGAGGAATCCATGGATCGACGATGGCTCTTGTTCAGGTAAAAGTGGGGGGGAAGGGGGCCGTAGTCATGTAGCGCGTAGACTCGCCTTACTTTGCCGCATAAGGTTAATCCATCTAGTGAACGCTAAGCGACTAGTTTTTTAATGACAATGCAAAAATTGTGATGATCTTTTCGTTAATGCAAAATTTGCTTATTTTGTAATTTTTCTATAGCCTCCTAAAATGAACTGTCCAAGACGTCTTTATGGAATCAGCTCTATAGACAATTGAAAATGGTTGACGTATTTTGGATCCGCCCAAAAAGAAAGACACCACGATTTACAATATTTAATTATAATTCTTTATTGTTGAAGAAATATCTGAATCAGATTGTTCTATTTTTCATTTCCATTAATGAAAAATTTGCTAATTCAAACTAAACGAGCTTGAACCCTTTACTCTTGACTTAATCAAAATATCGTGGCAGTAGCAACTATGTAAAATGTTATTTGTATACATTCTTTCACGACTTTTTTTTGAATTAATTATCGTATTGCAAATAAACGTGAAAGAGAAAGGAGGAGGGATACGGATTTATGAATTTCATTGAAGTTTAATAAATCATAATATAATTACACTTGGATAAATTGATAATATCTCAAAAGTTCATTATTCGTAGATAATACACCATATTCTTCATGTAATCCAATTCCGATCCAGTCCTAATCGGGAATCTGGCCTCTATCGAAATTTGCTGGGTGATGAGATGAGGGCTGGCGTAAATACCTCGATTCATCGCTAAGTAGGATGAGGCGACCCCTCGGGGTTTGGCGGAGTGCTACCGCTGAATTTCCTAAAGCAATAATGGGAAAACAAATATTAGCAGAGTAATCTGTAACTTGCAATACGTAGGAAAGATTTGAGCTGTCTTTAGCATGGCAAGAAAGGCTGAACAAATAAAGAGTATGTAACGGAGCACTTAATTTCTAATTTCTTCATTACGGTATAATTTAGAAACTAAACAATGCTCCACTTTACCCTCGTGAAGAGACAACGCAGCCAAACGCGACTCGCAGCGAGAGATCTCTTCGCGGAGCACGCTTGCGGTGCTGATGTCCTGTGGACGAGCAGATGACGGGCCACTCGTAAAATCTGGGTAGTCCTCTCGTGTAGTCGGACGTTGTCCTGAAGCTGTAGCTGCCTCTAGTCGGACATATTGGTCGTCAGTAGACGGTGATGAGATGCTGAAGTCCGGGGCGGCGGTTGCAGCTAATTCGATCGGGTCGTCGGACGCCATATTCTCCTGAATGCTGTCAAACTCGCTACTGCCGGGTGAAGCGTCCCGTAGTGATTCAGTAGGCTAAGCCAAGGGCTGGGCGTGCTCGTTAGCGACCGTCTTCGTAAGGGAGGTCGAGCAGTCGTCCTTCACTCTCTCCGGGATATTCCCTTGCTGCGGCTGAAATTCAATATGAACGGGAGTCGAGCCGGTTAATGGTCCACTGAGTCCTATGGCGTCCTTGTCAGATATTTCGTCTGAGGCACTATTAAGAGAAGGCACACAATTGTTCATAAAGTCTAATTCATGATCACTTGCCTTGTTTATTAGTCTGAGAGCACGATGTCGTATTCGAATCGTCTTCTTCACGTCCCACTTTGTCCTGGAGTCTTACAAACGATAATTCGTAACTTTGATTCTTCGGGCGGAATTAACGGGCTGTTTATCAAAGTTGCTCCAATTTGAAGTCGAGCGACGACGAAAAGTTCTTCCAGCTGAATACCTTTTCTGAGATGGAATCCAGGCATGATCCTTCGTCCTTTTCCTTCATTCGTGCTGTTGGAGCTAAGGCTGATGTTGTTGCCTCAGCAGATGCCTAAACTTGAGATCTTAATGGCAGACATCTGGCGCACATGCTGTAAAAGCTCGTGCAGCCCTTAACGGACTGCTACACTTTTAAAAACGCCTCAGAATGAGGTCCATTCGCAAATCCGACGAACCATTAGAACTCGGTCGGGAAGGTAAAGAGAAAAGAACGGTCCCCTCCGACGACCGTACATAAACGTTTCGATGTTGCAAATTTGCGTTTAAATACCAGAGGACCTAGCCGTAGCTACTCAATCTGTAGAAAGGAGCTTAGATGGAAAGCTGCCTTTCTCCAGACTGCAGGAGGTACAGATACTGAAGTTAATGATACTATGTGCCTCATGGATCTCTCCACGCGGGCACACCACAATTCTCTATTAAAAAATATAATAGGCACGGCTACGTCCAATTTATATGGTTCGCCGGTAGGACCGTCAAGCAGAAATCTCACAGAACAATATGAAAAGTTTTTCAGGTCATAATACTGCTTGAAGCGATCCCAGATGGACTGAGCGAATGGACACTCATAGAACACGTGTTGGACGGACTCCTCATCACCACACACTAAGCATCCAGCAGACCTCACCACTCTCCACAGGTGTAAACGTTGAAGAGTGTTGAACCCGTGGTGCAGCAATCTCAATTGGAAGCTGAATACTGAACGTTCAAACGCAACCGCTTTGATTGCTTTCAAAATGCTTGTCCACGGATAATCTGAGTGAAAACGAAAGATGTCAGTGGTCACACTCAGACTGGTCTACTGGACAAACCAAGAGAGCTTTAAGTGACCCCACTCTTGGGAATCAATTTGTCGTAATCGGGGAATGAATGTCACTAAATCGAGTTGAAAGTTCTTTGTAAAGTTCGGTTGAACGAAGGTCGTAACCACTGGCAATGAAGTAGATAACGGTAGCCTATTCACCTTAAAAAAGAAACGCAGGTGAAGAAATACAAAGTTCGCCCAAATCGGAGGAGGGAGAAGAAAAACCCGAACATCGTACATCGGGCAATCCAAGTCCCCCTCCCTCAAATGGGGTAAAAAGGTACGCAGAGAGAAGTGGGTGACATCTGATGTTGTTTCCCCACACACAGTTCACAATTGCTCTACGCACTTTTTCAGGTGGAAAGGTGAATAGGCACTTAGAAGTAAGTATAGGCAACACATGCGTTTTTATAAACCTCACCTTGACAAGCATTGAAGTGGAGAAACGAAAATTCTTGCCAAGGCGAGAGACACATTTATCTATCACTTGTTACCAGTGGCTCGAATCACTATTCGGTAGAAAGTAAAAGACGTAACCTAACACTGTCACTTGGCCACACCATGTTTTTGGAAAATTCTTTAGATCGGCGGCAGTCCATTTCCCAATAGCGATGCCTTTAGATTTCCCCCGTCGAAAACCTAAAGCAATCAAAAGGTGACTTTATAGGTGTTCAGGTAATATGAGTCAGATGCGAAGAGCACCACATCATCGGCATAAGCCAGCGTCCGGATGTTGATCGGCGCTACTGGTAGTTCATATCCCCGAACATCAGGGTGGCGATTTAAATGCTGAAGTAATGGCTCCAAGTAAAAGATGTACAGGAGGGGGGGAAACGGACACCCCTGCCTAACAAAGAAGGACGAGGTGGAGCCATTAATCGCCACACTTGATGTGGCCGAAGCATACAGTGCAGAGATTATCACAGTAAATTTCTGAAGATGAAGATGATGAAACACTTTGAAGAGAAATTCGTGGTTCACCTTATCAAAGGCATTTTCCTGGTCAAGACTTAACATAGCAAGTGTTTGCTGTCGACTTTGCGCTTCTTCCAAAACACATCGGATAGCAATAAGATTATCAGTCATTCGCCGTGATGGTATCGAACAGGATTGTCCCAGGTCAAAAAATTCCTCAGCGAACAATTTGAGTCGTTGTTGGAGAACCCCAGTGAAGACCTTGTAATCTGTGTTTAGTAGAGTTATCGGCCTCCACTGGGTCACGAGTTCTATATTTGACACTTTGGGAAGCAGAATAATCTTCCCTTTAACAAATTCCGATGTGATGGAAGAAGGGTCTTGGATGATGGAATTAAAAACTTTCACCAGGAAAGGCCCAAGAAGTTTCCAGGTCGCACTGTAAAAAGAATACGGGATGCCGTCTAAGCCCGGACTGGACCCACGGCGGCCATCCCGCGACAGAAATTCTTTACTTCATCTTCAGTGAAGGGACAGGTGATGCACAGGTCAGTATCCTCCGAGAAAGGTCTTAGTGCCTCCATCCACTTCTTCGTGGAGTCGGATGGAACGATTGGGTTGTCGAAGAAAGATGCAAAGTGGGAGCGGAAAGCTGATAAGATGTCGGAGTCAGCCTCCACTACCCCACCATCCACTACCAAACGACGGCAATATTTCTTATTGGGCCTTCTTCTCTCCTCAGCAAACACGGCTGATGACATATTCCTGACGTCCGCAGCCCAGGTTAGTTTGGCTCTGAGTGCGGTGCGGCAGCTCTTCGGATCATTAGAGCATTGATCTCACTCTTCACCTGGCTTATGTCATCAGCAAACTCCTCCTTGGGGGTAGAACAACGGAGGAGACGCAGGATTTCTTGTAGCATGAGGAGATGACGACGACGACGTCTAGCAGCGTCCAACCCAATCTTCCGAAAAAAGCGTCTGATTTTAGTCTTTATTACTAGCCACGACTCTAACGTAGGAGGCACATTGTGGAGATGTTTTTCCACAAACTGAACGAACATACTCTTGTACTCTTCTTCGTCAAGTAAAGAAACGTTTAGGAACCAATTGCGATGCTGATTACTGCCTGCAGCTGATGCTGGAAAAGCAGGATTCCACGACCACATGATGGCACTGTGATCGGAGAATGAGCATGGAAAGATCTCCATTTTACCAGGTGTACCAGCAAACGCATTATCAATCAAAAACAGGTCGAGTCTTGATGACACAAAGGGTCCTTGATGGAAGGTGAACCCAGGTTGTTCAGTTTGTGGATGGTGTGTCCAAAGATCGAATAATGCGTTTTGCTGGCACAAACGATGCACATACCCAGACGAAACGATGTTACAATCGTCTGGACAACAGTTCAAGTCCCCAGCAATCACTACAGGCAAAGTTGTGCATAAAAAGTTGTTAATGTCACTGAAAAAAGTCCGTTTCTCTACCGCCGCACATGGAGCATATACATAAAGAAATCGGAACTCGATGCCAGATGATGAAATGTCCTTTGCAATTACCCTGCACTCGTCGTCAAATACACAATTCGACACCGTAATGGAGGGATTGAAAATGATAGTAGCAACCCCTTGCCCATACGGTGACGAGGAGTTTATAAAAAATTGTCCGCATGGATATTGGCGGCGAACACCGGGAAGATCGCAGCACTGTTGTGAAGGGGCCAACTTCACCTCTTGTATTAAGAAAACATCCGGTCTGTACAGGGCAATGAAAGTCGATAGAACCGATTGCTTAAAAGAAGAGCCAAGAGAACGAACGTTCAGTGAGATGATCTTCATTGAGGATTTAAGATCTCGGAGACTGATCTGTGTTATCCGGAGACTTCAGCCTCTCAGATGTAGAAAGAGGCTCAGAATTCTTCCGCCTTGGAGATCGTGGCCGACTCGAAGAGGAAGAAGAATGGCTGCGCTGATGGTCTGCGCAGCTGTCTCGCTCTGTAGAAGAAGAGGCAGTAGTCCCATCCCTTCTGCTGTGATGACGGCTGTTCTTTTTCTTGCGAGGACGCTTGGTCGACGCAAGATGATCCCGCAGTTTCTCCGCTGATGGGTTCGTATTCCCAGCAGTAGATGATGATAATCTGGGCGGAGAAGATGTGCTGTGTGCTGTGACATCGAAGTCTGTGCTGCCGATGGAAGGGTTGGAAATTCCTCCTCCGCAAAAACTGATTCGGAACAGAATGAAACATCTGCGTCGTCTTCTGCTGCCGAGCTTGCCTCCTCAACCATCGAGATGTTGCTTGATGGATGTGGAGAGGAGACCACTTTCGAAGCCACTGGAGGCAGGGGGGGGGGGAGGTGGAGGTGGCATTTCCACCATCGACTCAGCAGGACGAGGTGGTGGAGTTGGGGTTGCACTCAGTTTCTGCAAAGCAGAGTGTCACTGCGCAACACTGATGTTTCCTCCGGCGATGTTATCACTGCTAACTGCTGGCGTGACATTCCCTTTGACGTCAACGGTGGAGCTGCTGGTGCTGCAGGGGTCCTCTCCGGGCAACGGTGGTATTTGCCCACGATGGATTGACATGATTCACATTTCTTGAGGAGAGGACAATCTCTCCTCACATGGGCCGACTTTTTGCAGTACCAGCAGCACTGCATCTGCCCCTTGTAGGACACGGAGACTATTTCTCCGGTACAACACGAGGCCGTCGGGAATGTCCCTCTGAAGCTTCATGTCCAGAACGATGTCGCCCGTCCTTTGCAGGGGAGAATCCGGGTGTTGTGGATAAGAAACCTTCCACACCTCCCCGTAGCTGGACATGTAGTTCTTGAGATACGATTCCTCCATCAGTGGAGATGCACCCCGGACGAGGATTGGCAAATGTCCGAGGTCTGCATGAATCAGGTGGACGGTGCTCTGTCCTACCTTTACAAAAATCAGTAGCCACTATCCAGACGGTAAAAACCGGAGGAATATGCGTCTTAGCATACAACTCCTTCATAAACGCCCCTACGGCGAAGGGGCCATCAGAAATCATCATCACCATGTTCTCCATGGTGATGTGATGTAGGTTGGAAAAGTTCGGGGGGGGGGGGGGGACACCTCCACCCCGGGAGTCGCTGGGGGGAGGGTCACACAAAAAAACTAAAGTCACTCACGCACGCGGTGGTTGGTTGGTTGCTGCGTGGATAATCCTAAGTCCAAAAGTCACTCACTCACACAATCACTATTCGCTACGAGGTCCTGCGTCCTTTTCCTCCGTTCGTCTCTCGGAAATCGCTCTCGGCTCGGGACTCGCTCCCTGTAATTTCTTTCCTTTCTTGGGTTTTTATATCCATTTTTAATTTAATTTGCATACGATCCTTCTTACCCAATGAGCAGCTTTCCTCGTTTCTCTCGAATCTTCCTCCTCTTCTATTTTTTCTTACGGTTGGCGGGCTTCGCTGCCTTTCTTTCTCCACTGACTTTTTCCGTCTTCTCCTTCCTCTCCCCTGCCTTTGGAATCGAGTCGGATCGTCGGCTTTTTTTCTTCCTTCGCTGCTCTTGGCTGACGATCTGACAAATTCATACTGTATTACACGATAAGAAAATAATTATGAAATAGCAATAGCAACAAGAAAAATACTTGATGCGGCGGAAGCGGTGGCGAAATCAATTGCAGTAAATTGAAGTATTAGCAATCGATTGATACTGCAAAGATATACGCGAATCTCTGTATTTGCTACAAATTGTTTAGATAAAGAAGTCGCGGTGAGATCTGGGACAGTCTGCGATTTAAGGCCGAACGGATTTTTACCTCCACCACATAAGAATCCAGTGAACAAAAAGTTAGTTATGGCAGACACTGATAATGGTATTTCTGAATGGTCTGAAACAAACAGAAAATATCATATGAACATAGGGTTGAAAACGCTTTTTTTCTAGAGTTATAACGGGTTGAAGGTGCCCTACAGTAGACGAAATTAACGTTAAAGCGTATAAGAGATGCAAACTGACTGTTTATTTCTACGGTATAACAAGACAATCACTTGCTATAACAAATCTCAAAATGGCCTCCCATTAGATTCAAGGAACTCTGCGCACGTCGCCGCATCGATTGGCGAATCCGTTTGAAAATACCAGGTGCTTGACGGATAATGTTGAAACATCTTGATCCGTTGACGAAAAGTTGAAACATCTTGTACTGGGGCAGAATAAACAAGAGTTTTTAAAGACCTCCAGTAGAAGAAGTCCAGTGGATTCATGTCAGGTGAGCGTGCTGGCCACGATATTGGTTTCATCGACTAGTCTGTATATGCCCTTCAAACCGTTATAATTCTAGAAAGAAGCGTTTTCAACCCCATATTCATGTGAAGTGATATTTTCATCTTGAAACCAAAGATTTTCTCCAAGTCCTATATGATTAGTTCTATCCTTCGATATACAACAAACTGGCAGACAGAACATACAAAGACTGAGGTTTTTATTCTCCTTCTAACAAGAAATTAAGCCTCCCGAGGAAGGTATAGGAAAGAAGCGGAAGCCCTGAGTTCATCTATTTTTTTATTCCTTCATCTGCACTTTTTCACCGCCTATTTTTTTTTAAATCAAAAATTGATTTTCTCGAATCTTGTATTTAGAAAATATAAAAGAATCCTATCTTCTTTCCTTTCTCATCATTTTCGATCGAATGATATATCACACCCTATATGTTGCCATAAAGTTCTAAAGACCAAGTGATTGCCACCTCCACAATTCCGACTCTGTTGGGACAATTCGGACAAACTTTACAGTGATGTTGGTCTTGCTTAGAGGAACCTGCACATCAAATTTCACTCCTTTATATACATAAATACGCGTAGACCTTTTAGTCCATTCTAATTTCCGCCCCCGTAACTCCGACCCCAGTAGGCCTATCAAAACCAAACTAAATAGTGAAGGTGCACAAGCCCATAGTAAGCTGCATTCCGAATTTCAACCTTCTACCTCAAAAAATGTGGAAATTATGAAGGGGACGGACGGACGGACATTGTGAAAACAATAAGTAGCTCCATTCTTCTGCTACTTAATAAACATTTATTAAGACACTAGCAAAGGTACCCGGCGTTGCCCGGGATAATTACACTTGGATGTAAACAGAACAATCTCAAAAAATTAAATTAAATTTTGCAATATCTTAAAAATTAATACAGTAAAAATGCTTAGAATTAATACAGTAAAAATTCTTAATGAAAATTCGAAAAAAATCTTTTTAAAGGCTCACAATGGATGGACCGCTCAAATAATTTCTTACTCAGGTAATCTTACTTCAGATGTACACTTGATGTTGTTGCAATTTCCACTCTTCTCTCGCTGTGTTGAAGCAAAATTTGGCCTTTCATCACTTTGGGTAGTCTAGCGGTCGCCGATTCTTCTATTTACTTGCTTCCCATTTGCTCAATACAGCACGGAGCTAAAGGTTTGCTTTCTCTGTCGTCTTTCCACTCTTTCTCAATAGTCTGCTAACTCTTCATTATCTCCAGCTATTGATCATTTTTAAAGATTTTCAAGAAATTGTTAAGTACTAAGAACTCTCTTTTCTAAGAAAAACCTGAATAACAGGAATTCTATGCATTGTTACAAATTGAAACTTATCCATATTGCATCATTTTATGTTCATTGTTTTAATTCTTGGAAAGGATTGCTTTATCATTGCATCATCATTTTGAGCTCATTGTTATTGGTGAATTGAGTGTTGAAACAATTGTTGATACCTATTGTTGCACAAACTTTTATTTGGATTGTTGGTCATGAGATATATATTGTTGGTCCGTGCAGAGTGTTTGTGAATTGCGTGTTGATACCATTGTTGCAAAAACTTTGTCTTGCATTGTTGGTCATGCGATATTTCTCATTAATATGCCCTGCCATAACCATGAATATCGATTTTTTATCAATAATTATTATTTTTTCGAAATCTGAAGTAGACAGTGACCTTCCTCATGCTTTGAAGGTCATGTATGCGAAATTTCATCAAGATCGGAATAAAACTGTAGATTTGTATAAAAAACATACAAACAAACAAACAAACAGACCCACAAACATCCTTCTTTATATATATAGAAGATTTAAAATTATTCACCCAAAACAGAAACTGCATCATATGCAATCGGATCCGTATCATGGCTCGTCGAGCCCAGTGGTGTTTCCATTACCATAGCCTACAATGATAAGAGAAAGCCTGCCCATTTGCCTTGCTCCATTGTTCAAACTGTGTCTCAAAAATCATTCGAAAAAGGGCGATTTAGCCCCGCCTAGAGACAAACCTTAACATTGTTTCAGTCGTTTCATAGCCTATAACGATAGGGAACGGCTGGCCATTCACACCTCGACAAATAAATAATAAGGTAAATCAGTTTTTTATATGAAAAATCAAGTAACCTCTATTTAGTTTCAACATTTTTCATAATTTGACAACTTAAGCGCCTCTAACAATGTTAAATTTTGTCGCTAGACGGTGCGAAATCGCCCTGTTTTCTAACGCTCTAGATTAGGAAAGTACGGCAAACCTTTTCCGCGCCGCCCGCAGCTGCTGATTGGTAGAACGGCTGTCACGTGAGTTTGTCAGCCATTGTTGGCCCAAACGCAGCGATAGATATTGAAATGCATGTGGAAGATGCAATTTAGATTAAATTTTTAACGAAATATTCGTTGATTGATCCTAAATTTGAATCCGAATAAGCAAAATTTCAGAATCCTTCAATCTATGCTCCTTGGAGGTTAATAAATTCGTTAAAATATCTGAAGAAGCAAGTACGTTTATATTATAACTTCACCGAATGTTATAGAAATGTTGCATCGTGCAATTCTCAGACTATCAGAAAATATAATTTTTTGTTGAATATAGTTCTTTTTAAGAAAATACAATTCAATATAACAAGATTAAACTGTCTGTGAAATGTGGAGGCAAAACTTGAAATAAAACGTCCATGTTATTTTCATCTTATTTTAGCAAAGTTAATTATCACTCATCATTAAACTTGAATATAAAATATGAAACTGAATAACGAAAATTTGCTAGTTGGGTGAAAAAAAATATAGAAAATTTTAACTAGAAGTTTTGGATAGATTTTTTACGTCAATATTTTAAACCTCCATAAATGAATAAATTTCAAAATACATTGCATGTGTAGTTATTTTTTTGTAATTTTTTTTTTGTAATCAAACTTAGTTTTTCCAAATTATAATTTTTAAAATTTTCTATCAAAATATAATTATCAAAGTAATTTTTATATTTAAATCAAAAACATAAATTTAATAGTTCCTATTTTATTAAATTATATTTGATATTTTTATAATTATAATTATACTTTTTTAATAATTTAATAATTTTTATAATTTAATAAAATTAAAATTGGCAAAGTGAAATTTTTGATATAAATATAAAAATTAATTTCATAAAAGTTTATTAAATTATATGTTAATAAAATTTTATAAAATTATATTTTGATAAATAAAATTATAAAAACTACACACAGTGCTTTTTAAAATTTATTAATTACATGTAAATCGTTTATTAAGGATAAATAAATAAAGTGAAAATAAACTAAAAACTGAATCTGGTTATCATTAAACTGCCTCAACGTTATCATTATTTATATGTAAAAAATTATAATTGAAAACAAAATGTAAAGAAAAATCAATAGTTACAGAATTTACTGATTGCCAGTTATATTTCCAGACGATAATAATAAGAAAATTTGCGAAAAGGATGCATTTAAGACGAATTTTAGAGGAAACATAACTCACTTTATAGGGCCATTTGGGCCAACAATGGCGGATTTGGTAGCAGACGACGAAGTTTGCCGTACTTTCTTAATCTAGAGCTTTACTGTTTTCGACTGATTTTTGAGACAGTTTGAACAATGGAGCAAGGCAAATGGGCAGGCTTTCTCTTATCATTGTAGGCCATTACATAAACATCGACAAAACTCGTATCGATGTAACGTCATTTGTATTGTTGAAACCAGTCTCCAACAATGCTCAAGCTTAATATCATATTTCATTTTGACGTAATGCTCATCGATATTGGAGTAAAAACGCCGATATAGAGGACACAGAATGAATGAACGAAGATGCAGTAAACGTGAATCATCCGGATACAACTGAAGTTATTCCGATGTCTACTAAAGAAATGTGTGAACATACATGTATAAAAAGTCCTTGGACCTGTGATGTATGTTTTTTCTTTATTACTTACTAGCTGATATGCCCGGCGTTGCTCGGGCTGTTTGTTTGATGAAATTTTGCAATATCAGTTCAACAATACTTAAAAGATAAACAGGAAGCAACAGTGTATTTATTCTTGATGAATCGATTATTATACAACATGCCATTTTCTTGATGTCCTTTACATTCACTCTTTTAGCATGTAAATTCGACTTGAAGGGGTCCACGAAAAATTCTGAAAAGTTGATACAGCTGAGCTAAGACTTTGGTAGTCACATTTCTGAAAACAGAATTTGAAATTAGTTAACCGTTTTCTAGTTATCGTGCAAACGGTGGACGGCCAGACGGATGGACGACGGATGGCTAGATAAACGTACAGACCAAGCGTGCATTTATTTTTGCGAAAGCTCCTATACTTCGTCCAACAAGAGAAAAACACGGTGTGTTTCCGGTTTGATAACGACTACTCACTCATCCGCAATGCTTTGTGGGATCTCTCCTTCAGCGGCTGCACAAGTCAATTTGTAATGGCGACGCCCGTGCAACAACTCTTCAGGAAAAACTATTCACAGCCAGGCTAGGGAGATTTGTGTGGAACGTATTTTTCTACTTTAATGGAAAATAGTGTTTTAAAAGCTCATTTGCTTTGATAGAAGAAACTTCCAAGGCAACGCAAGTTTCTTTTTCTTGCGTTCGAACAATTGTTCAAGAAGGAAACGAAGCGTCTTCATGCGAAGCTACCACCCCCTCTCCTCGCTTTTCGACTCCTGGAAAGAAAAGGCCCAGGGAATCTCGAACAACGATATATATAAAATTGAGTTAAAAGATAGTTTTATGAAGTGTACAATATTTTTAATTATAATTAAAGCAAAGCAACTGAATAATATTAAAGCTTCTGCTGTAATATTATAAAGCGCTTCTTCAATGAGACATGAGACAGAAGTGATTAAGCGCATGAGGCCCCCTTTCTCTTATTGGCTAATCTGAAACTTCCTGTGACACACCCTGTTTTTCTCTTGTTGGAGGAACTATAATAAATGTAATTTTATTTCTGCTTCAGAGCTAAAGTTCCTTCTTGGAATGTTTACAAGATTTTATTAATCAACTAGTTAATATGCCCGACTTTGCTCGGGCTGTTTGTTTGATGAAATTTTGCAATATCTGAATTTGAATATAAATAAGAAGACATGAAAATAAAGTATATATTCACTTTGAAAAATGAAAAGAATTCTTTAAAATGCTCGCACTGAAATTTTGTTTCCAGTTGGGTTTGCCTAGGAAAATTCGACATTGCATCCTTAACGTGTTAGAAGATCAAAGAAAGGCTATGAGTATTGAATTATTTCTGTCTATATTAAAACGAACTAAAATTATTTCTGTCTGAATATCATAGATGGATTCAGAGAGTTGAGGAACTCTGTCTATAGCCTCATCAACATCCCTCATCAACATATAACTGTTTCAATAGAGTCTTATTCAGTCAGAGCGTGGAATCATGTCCTGAATGCGGTTGTTCATATTGACAGTATCAGTTTTAGCAGCAAGGATTGCTCTTTCACACAATCAGTTGAGATCTTTATAATTTTCTAATATACAGGGTGAATTTTAAGTACACCAAAAAACTGCAGGGACTGATTCCTGACTGGAAATGGAGTAAAAAAGGTCATAACAACATGTGTCCGGAAATGCATTGTCGCCACGGTATAAGGCACGATGGAGCGCCACCCCACTTCCGCATTATTGTTCGCCAAATGGCCTGCTCGATTATCGGACTTAAACCTTCTGGATTTTTACTTCTGGGGGCATCTGAAAAGCCATGTACTGCGTACCGGAACGATTTCCACACGCACCGTCCATTTCTGGACACATGTCGCCATTTTTACTCCATTTCCTGTCAGGAACCACTCCCTGCAGTTTGTCGGTGTACTTAAAATTCGTCCTGTTTTAGATAAACATTATCTATTACTTCATTATTACAAAAAGGGAAAGTATAGTCAAACCGCAAGATCTAGAGCCCTGAGTGGAATGATCGATTAAGGAAAAAAGGGAAGTTAATTCTCAAACATGGCTTTATATCATACTTCCCTGTACCAGCCTATTTTTTTTTTATTACTCGATCATTCCACTCAGGACTCTAGATCTTGCGGTTTGACTATATCTTCACCTTTTCAGCAAAAGCTTGAGCAGCTGCACGCCGTAGAAGTTGAATTCTCTTAATTGTTTTAGAATAATTTCTTACATCTTTCCAAAGATTTTAATAAAAAAATAATTTTTATTATTTATTTATTTATTTATTTATTTATTTATTACTTTTTATGGCAACATTATCGATAAAGGGTTAAAATATGAATCATTAAGGCAAGCATCGTAGCTGACGATAAAGACAGGCCTTGACAGTGAAAACTCACCTGATCTTTTTAGTCGAAGCAACAATGTAACCTTTATTGTTTCTAACAAACGAAAAGATACTGATTGCTAAAATCCAAGATGGAAACAATGAGGAGTTGCTTGGACTAAAATCGTCACTTTTCATTGCCGGGGCCAGTCTTTTCGTCGTCTGCGGCATGTATTAATTACATCAACCATTGTTGACGCAACATATAAAAAGGACCGGCCGATTGATGAAGCAAACACGACGGGCTGATAGTTTATGTTTGTTTGTTTGCATGTGTGAACAAAGTCTATTTCATTTATATAGATATAAAGATTATTGATTTCTACGTTTTTAAGAGACTTATCTCCAGTTTTAGATTTTTTTCCATCATTGTCGTACTATTACACAGTCGTGTTAAATTTCAACTTTATAACTTACTTCCAAGTTGCATTCTAAAACCGGACAAACATACAAACATTGTGTTTTATACACGTATATATAGATTTGATGTTTATTTTATAATTTATACTTTTTGATTTAATTACTAGTGCTATAATCGCGAAAGAAAAATTTTAATTTTGTACTAGCACAACGTATGTGTGTCGGTATTTTCTTTTAAATAAATATGATTACTTGCATTGCTGAAATTCATACAAATTATCATTAGTTTTCTGTTCTTAAAGAGGAGTTCGGGAATTATGAAATGATCTTAGCTGTGGGGGGGGGGGGGATCAAAATGAATGTGACGAAGCGTGACAAGGGGGGGAAGGAGGCGTCGAAAATGCCTGGATTTTGCGTGATATATTTTATGGACGGTGCCATAGTTTATAAATTGAAATCTATAGAATTAAATTTTATCTGAGTAATAAACAAATTTTTTTAGCTAACTCTTTTCGTTTCATTGCCAATTTTTTTTATTTTATTTTATTTTTATTTTTATTTTATTTTAATTATAATTAATTAATGTTACAAACAGTGCATATCGGGGGCCGGTATAGTCATAGACCGACGAGTAAGGTCCCCGGCAGCACGTAATGTGTCAAGATACAGAAAAAAATATATATATAAATAAACAAATAAATAATGAGATTAGTCCTTAGTTAACGAATAATTAGAAAATTACAACAGAATTAACAAAAAAACTGATAAAAATTAACAATAAACAGAACTGGTAGGAGCACACAGAAGTCCTCAAAATAAATGCAAAAAAAAAACACGTGACAAACCATTCCAGACATGCGCTAATAAGGGTCATATTGACCTCACTGTGCCTTATATATAATAAAATTTGCATAAAATATCGTTCAAAATCATACATAAAACAAATAAAATAAATAATAATTAGATTATAATCTAAACCGAAGATACAATAAAAGTAGAACAAAAAGAAAGGGAAAGAGGACAGAGAAAAAAAAGCGAAAGAAAGAAGAAACGAGAAACCGTTAAGAGTAAATTAGAGATAGGCGGATACGATGGAATATCCCGAACATCCTCTGGTAAACAAGACCAAAACATTAAACCGGCATATGAAATGCAGCGACGAGAGTAGTTGGTCTTAGCTACTGGTAAACGAATATCACTAGCTTTACGGGTAGGATAATTGTGCTTATCTAACTGTGAAATAATATTGAAAGGGCGGGATAAAATTATCTGTTTATTTATGACCTTAAAAAACAAAGGAACATACTGTAATTGTATAAAATAGATCTGACGAACCGTTGGGATTTGAAGTAAAGCAAAAAAATGAGAAACAGATTGTGGAATACGAAATTTGGTGATAGTACGCAGGAACCATTTCTGTAGTCTTAACAATCTAGTCGTGTTATACGAGGTTAATGAACCCCAAAATATGATACAGTAGCAGAGAGAAGAATGTATCAGAGAATAATAGAGAAGTATCAATAAGTAATTAGGAAGATAATGAAGTCGGGAAATCATTCTTTGGTACCTGTTAAGGTTTCTTAACAGAATGTCAACGTGCAAATCCCAGGTAAGGTCATGTTTTATGGTTAAACCAAGGTATTTAAAAGAAATAGTAGTTGATAATATTTGAAGACCATAATAGATAGGAGGATTGATAGAAATGTTACTTTTATTACGTTGGTAATAAAACACTAATTTTGATTTAGCAGTATTAAGAGATAAAGAATTCGCGTCATTCCAGCGTTTAAGTTCAAAAAGAACACTATTAATATCGTCCAATAATTGGGAGATATTAGAACTGGATAGCGATAGAGTCACATCGTCTGCGTACAAGATAGGGTTTGCCATATTCAGCGTGTTAGACAGATCATTAATAGATAAGTTGAAGAGCAATGGGGAAAGAATCGATCCTTGTGGTACCCCAAGATTGCGTGAAAGAAATGCAGAAGATGTTCCATTAAGTTCAAGGTAATAACTTCGGTTAGTTAAAAGATCTGAAAGCCAATTAAGTGGAGGACCTTGAATATTGTAAAATTAGACAACTTATAAAGCAATAGTGGAATAGAGATAGAGTCAAATGCCTTAGAATAATCAAGAAAGATAGAAGCTACATGCTTATTTGTACTCATTTCAGAAGATGCAAACTCAATCAACTCATAGCAAGCAGTTTCTACACCGCGGTGGGGGTATAAAACCATGTTGATAAGAAGTTAATAGATTGAAAGAATAAGTGAACTGAGAAAGACGAAAATAAAACAATTTTTCGAAAATTTTGGCGAAAATCGGTAATGATGAAACAGGACGATAATTGGAATAAATATTAGAATCTCCTTTCTTAAAAATTGATGTGATTTTGGATACTTTTAAAGCTTCGGGATATAAAGATTGATTAAAAATAAAAGCAAGGGGAGCTGCTATGAGAGAGTTAACAGCTAGAATGATATCCGAATGAAAGCCATAGGGATCTGGGACAACAGAAGATTTCAACTGAGTGATGACTTTTCCCACCTCCTCCGAAGAAGTAGGGGATGCGAAAAACGACGAGGGATTTTGGTCAATCTTATAAGGATAAGAAACTAGAGGGGTGTTTGAATCGGGAGAAGAAGGAAGAAGAGCAGTAAGAAAAGTAGTAAGGGAAGGAGAGTCAGGATTGTGGGATAGCTGGGAAGGAAGAGTTATAGACGTAGGACCTTTCAATAGCTTATTTAAATGTGACCATTTCTGTTTATTAGAGGACATTACATTTGAGAGAATAAACGAGTATAATACAAACGTTTAGAATTATTAACCAATTGTTTTATCTTGTTAGAAAGAGTTTTATAGGCTTGGTTAATAGTGGGTGAGTGCTTACGGCGAAGCTTATCATACAAAATATTCTTCTTTTTGGTCAGGGTTACTATGTAGGAGGTAATCCATGGCTTCGTAATTGAGGAATCCATTGGAGGCACCCTGGGGGATTACTGTGTGAAGTATCGGTTGTAGCCAAGTCTTACTTGAGATAAAAATTTGTTAAAAATTTGATTCGTATCGTACGTAATAGCAAATAGCGAAGTCCAATTGGTTAAACTAAGGAAAGACTTGAACACAGCATTACGACCGGGTGACAATTTCCGTAAACGAATGTCTGAATTTGGAAATCGTTTGCCATAAATTTTTGTATTAAAAATACAGACAAGGGGGAAATGATCCGAAATGGTGACATCTAAACGCTGGCTGAGAAGAGGTGAGTTAAAATTAGTAAAGCATTGATCAATAGCGGAGTATGTTCGATGGTAAGGAGAAAAATGGGTAAATGAACCAGAAATAGCGATAAGGCCAGAACGGGAAATGGGATCGAGTAAAGAGTTTAAACATGTGGAGGGTTGTTAAAATCGATGTTGAAATCTCCTATTAGTATAATTTGCTTATTAGACAACTGAGCATCAAATAGTATGGAAGAAAGTGCGGTACAAAAAGATGAGAAATACCCTGAAGGAGAGCGATATATTGTCGTTATAATATATATATAACGACAATATATCGCCCTTGGTTTCCTTTTCCAAGAGTTATTGTTACAACTTACTTAGAGATGAATCCTTAATTTCCTATCTGTTAATTCAAATATTTTTATTGAATTTCTTTTTTATTTTTCTATTAATTAATAGCTATGATTCTTTGGTAGATATCAAATCATAAGCAGAAGATTAATTAAAGTGATTCTTAACGTTTGGTGTAAGTGTATCTTGGGATTAGCAGATGTACTTGACTGATGAATATTCATCAGTCACGAAGGTCTCGAAACTGATTGATAAGCTACATAATGGATGGGAAGGAGTGTGGAGAAAGATAGGCGAAGGGGTGAGGAGGAGATGGAAGAGCAGAAACGAGTTCAGAACTAGGACGAAGGTTTGCCAATTACGTTGTTGGCAATTTTTCCCCGCCGCGCCGCTCTCTTGAGTATCCGACTCGGTTGCTCTGTCAACGGCTCCGCGGGTTTCATAGAAACGCGTCTCCATCGCTGTTCACTAATCTCAAGCCACTTTTCCTTTCGTTCTCTCTATTGATAATCAAGCAAGGGCTGCTTGCGGTTGCACCTAATGAGCCCCGATTCTTTTCCCCACCGTTCTCTCCACTAATTCCCAACGCTTGTTAAGTAAATAAGCTGCTGCGACGCTGAGGAGAAAAAAATAAATCCTCTCCAGTGATTACTTCATAACGCAGGTCAAATACACTTAAATGCGAATTTTTAAGCATATATGCTTCTATTTAGACAGTATCATCAAATGAGATAATTCTAATGAGTTGATATCGATATCAACTTACAATTTAAACCGTCAAAGGCATAAATATTAGATTACTCCTTCATTTTAATACAATTTGAATATAATGCCTCTTTGTATTCCCGGGTTCTTAATGAAATTGTGAGAAAATAAATAATTGCTGCTAAAAACCTATTTAGCAAGACCACACAATGAATAATTCTTAGCCAGCAATAGGGAAAGCGGGGTTTAATGGTATTTACTGGGGAAAAGCCAAAATAGATGTTCACTGCACAAAATAATTCTTTTCATGTTTCTTTTCGCACGATTATCGCTCTTTCTTTAAGTGGCAGGATTTGCTAATCTCCCTTGATATACATAAAGAACAACACTTATTTGAATAGTATGACATGCTTCTTTTCTATGGAGTGCATTAATAGCGACGTCGTCGAAGACTGAGCAAGGGTTGCTTAAAACAGTAAGTTTCACGCTAGCATTTTGCATTGCAATCAACATTCAAACGATTACTTGCTTTTCATCTGTTTCTTAAATAAATTTTGGTTATTCGTATTTATCTGTATTGTATATGTTTCAGTCATGGTTCGAAAAAGTTATGGAATATTTTCGCCAAAGGAAAAAAAGTGCTTATGAATCGCTCGCAACATACATTGCTAATTTACACGCATGATGCAAGTGGACGTCTTTTTCCAAAAGAGCTAGGCCGTGCCGACGCTTCAATTCATCCCACAAGTGTTCTATGGGATTGAAATCATGGTGCTGACATAGCATCCGAAGCATTTTAGAATTTTATCTACCGATCTCATGCGATTCTGCTTCGCCACTCAATTTTGCACTCAGCGTTTCCTATCTACCAGTCGGCATGAGCAGGTCAAGGATGTACAGACGCAGCCCTTAAACGTTTCCACTTCATAATGACATCATTTATCACAACTTCAATGAGTAGCCAAACCATACTCTAGTCTAGCCCACTTGATGTGAAACTCAAGGACGAGATAACTAAAAACTACGACCAATTCGGAAATTTCAAGTTCATTGAACTAATTAAAACCATCATCAACACGCAAAGTTTCTTGATAAACGGAAACAAACGCTGATCACCTCGGTCATAAAATCAGGCGACACACCAACAAAGAACCTATAGACATTTGGCTAAACTAGCGGGGAAAATGTTGATCAAATACTCGTACACATGGACTCAAATGGCCAATAACAAGTATAAATAAAGATCTGAATATTACCTTACATTACCTTATCTGAATATTTACATACGGTGGAACGGGGCATATGTAATATCGCAGAAATTCCACGAAATCCCATGAGTAATAGCAGATCTTACTATTTCAAGAGGATGTCCGGATACATTTGATCGTATAGTCACCACGTGATTGTGTATAGTTCACGATATTTTTTAGTTTTAAAGTGTTCCATAATTTATGATACCTAACATTAATACCATTCATTGAAAATTACCTTTTAAATACCATTAATAATGAGAAATGTTGGAAATAAATAATCATGTTTAAAGCTATTATTTCTAGACATGAAACAAAACTTTATCCTTAAAACAGGAAACAATTAATGCTCGATTTAAGTTCGGCATTGTTTTGCTTTTTTATTATTTTTTAATTTCATCATTATTCAGTCGCTATATTTATATTTCCTTCTTCTTATCTTTAACTTTAAAAGAGGTGATCGTTCTATTTTTCCCATTATTTTGATTTCAACAATCATATCATTGGTTCTCCAAATCTGACAACCACTTCGTCTCCTTGTGACATTCAGTGGCCGTCGATTGCGATAAATCGATTCGACAATCTATCATCCCTAGCAAGTGCTGACAGATTGTTTTCCTTCAAAGCTTCTTATATGTTTTTTGATACCAAATTTCCTCGAAAGAAACCACCAGGGAAAACAGAATGTGTCGACTGGTTGGAATGAGAGGTGATGGTTGACGAATGGCCCTTTTCTCCTCCTAGAAATACGTTTTGTTTATTTTACGGCCTTGGTTTCCGCTTCCTGCTCCGTCTAACTTTCCTTCAATGGCGCTAAATGGACAATAAAGTCGGCCAAGGGTACTCTCTCAATATCTCTCTTCCTTTCTCCTACCCTCAAACTCCTTCACTTACAAACAGCTGTTCGCAAGAACCCTGGCCGATATGACTTAGAAACTGCGTAGATAATTTTTTTCAGCATTTGAGGAAATCAACAAAAATCATTGGATGCCCTAATGTATCCATAATTTACAGAAAATAAATCGAAAGATGTTTGCCTAGTTCCACTTAGGATCTTCTAGATGTATTATTTTCTTTTGTTTTATTTAAGAACATTGTGTAATATTACTCATTAAAAATGATTTCATTCTAGTCTAAATTTAGTAGCTATCCAGCTTTGATAAATAAAGTTAAACAAAACAAAATCGAAGAAATTCAATGTGCAATGAAGAGTTCACTAGGAATTCATACTGAAAACGTGTTGGACCAGGCTTGATATGCCCACATGTCATAAGAACTGCCAGTGGTACTACAGTTCACCATCTCGCCTAAAATCCGCATAGATGTAGCATATATCAGCTCTCCCATCATCTTCATGCTCTACATCATCACCAATTTTTGTGTTGATTTTCATCTGCATCAGATCGACTGATTGCCATTAACCGAAGAGCAAGCAATATTTGTAAAAACAAAATAACTATAGTCGAACCTCAGTTGAACGAATTCCTAAAGACCAAGAAAAAAAATTCGTTAAACTGAAATTTCGTTAAAGTGAAACTTCCATTAAAAAAACTTCAAAAAAAAAAAAGGAAGAAGAATCTTTATAACATCTTCATAGCTCCGCAAAAAAAGAATGCGTCTTGTTAATGCATTTCAATGCATTTCCTGTTCTAATATTAACTGGAAATATCAGAGAGTGATCCAAGAAAATGCAATAGCCAAGAAAACAATTACCTTTGTAATTCAATAAGTAAGTTACAAATCGAAGTTGCGACCTTCATTTTTTAATTAAGTGGGGAAACTGTCACCGCTAGATAGCAGCACTATCTAGTTTTATTGTGACGCACAATGATCTTTCTGTGCATGACTGTACAAGATGGCGGCGCTCCTGAGTACATGTACCACGATAGAATCGCGTGCCGTTGTGCGTTTTTTGTGGGCAAAACATATGGAAGCAAAGGATATCCACAAGGAAATGTTGATGGTGTTCTGGGATTGCCAAGGCGTACTGCTCACCGAATTCCAGCAACGTGGCCACACAGTTATATCTGCCTCGTACTGCACGATTCTGACGAAACTTCGTGCCGCCATTCGCCGGAAGCGACCAGGCCTCCTCAATAAAGGGGTGTTGCTGCTGCATGACAATGCCCGTCCTCAAAGTGCCCATCAGACCACAGCGACGCTGAGGTTATTCAAGTGGGAGGTCCTCCAACATCCACCTTACAGCCCGGACCTCGCCCCGAGCGATTCCCACTTGTTTGGCCCTTTTAAACATCATCTTTCGGGAGAACGCTTTCCTGACGCGGTTGAAAGAGCAGTGCGCGCGTGGTTCCAACAGCAACCAAAAGAATTTTACTCCACAGGTTTCCAGGGACTTGTGAAATGGTGGCACAAGTGCTTAAATTTGTATGGAGATTATGTTAAAAAATAAATGTTGTTTGTATTGAATCAACCAAAAGAATTTTACTCCATTCATTTCTTTTCAATCACGATTCGTAACTTACTTATTGAATCGCCCTCGTACAATAAGTACAGAATTCAAATCCAAGAAAGGCCTACACGATAAAAGTACATTAGAAGAGATTTTGTCTAGGCTACGCATAAAAAAATTCTTCAGTTACCTAACTACAGTAAATAATTTTTAAAAATTAGGCTAATTTCTACGTGACCATCAATTTTGTAATTATTCATAGCAATTTAGTTTTTATTCATGATCATCATTTTCTATTCATCAGTTATTTCAGTACTTATTGGTTAGGCAGTTATACTGTTATAACATATTACATCAGCATAAACCTAATAAATTCATTAAAGTGAGGTATCGTCAATGACAGCAGGACTAACTAACTACATTCGTTAAAGTGAAGTTAATTTTATATTAGAATTAAAATATTAAAATTCAATGTTGTGTGTGTTTACTTAGGTAATAAAGTTATCTGGAAAAACGAGCGGAATTTAAACGAGAGTTTTTAAGTAAAAGCATCAGGACCGAGAAAATAATTCGCTAAACTGAAATTTCGTTTAAGTGAAACTCATTAAACTGAGGTTCGACTGTAACTATGCTACATTTAAAATAACGCAGTAGCTACGTTCACGGCTACCGTGAAGACAAAACGGCTCAAGACACTAAAGAGTGACGTCAAACGTTATTGCCGGGAGTTGTTTCACGGCACTTTTCGTGCTGCGGACGGTCGTAGCGGTGAACGAATATACTGTGTGTAAATGTTTAACTAGAAAAATATGTTCAATAGGAAAGTTGTATCAAGAGTTGAGGGTTTTATAAATGAACGGCAACAAAAAACATTTGGATATCATATTCTGTTTGCTAAATTATATAAGTAACAAGAAATTAAGCCTCCTGAGTAAGGTATAGGAAAGTAGCGGAAGTTCTGAGTTCATCAATTTTTTACCCCTTCAACTGCACTTTTTAACCCCGAATTTTTTTTTTAATAAAAATTTTTTTTTCTCGAACTTAGTATTTAGAAAATATAAAAGAACCCTATCTTCTTTCCTTTCTCATCATTTTCGATCGAATGACATATCACTATGTTGAAATAGTTCTAAAGACCAAGTGACTGCTACCCCCATAACTCCGACCCCACTGGGACAATTTGGCCCAAACACCAAAGGAATGTAGATTTTGCCTAGAGAAATATGCATATCGAATTTCACTCCTTTACATACCTAAATACCACATAGACCACTTGGTCCCCTCTAACTCCCACTCCCGTATTTCCGACCCCAGTGGGCCAATCAAAGCCAAACTAAATAGTGAAGGTACACATTCCGAATTTCAACCTTCTACCTCAAAATACAGAAATTATGAAGGGGACGGACATTGTGAAACCAATAAGCAGCTCCATTATTTCACTACTTAAATAAAGGGGTCATAATTTTTCCAAGATTTATAGTATTTAATTTTCAATATTTGAATTCAAATACACAAACTTATTGGAGTACAGATTTCTTAGTGGGTGGAGCGGGAGGGGGGAGGGAGTAAATTCACAAGTAAGCACGGCTTACTTGATAATAACACTGTACGTGTATATTACTTTGTTTTTGTAAACTTTATTATCATGACTGTTTCACCTCTTGTTGGCGTACTACTCACTAAGAGTGAAGGTCTATGTGTTCGTTTACCCAACTCAATTTTTTTCTTTCGGAAATTGGCTTTAAAATTCATGATTCCATACCAGCGAACCAAACTCAATAAATTTGACATGTACGGACTCTTTACATTAAAACAATATTTTTTATAAACAACTTGTTTGCTTCTGATGAGCCAGTTTTGAGTTATAAAAGTTTCCGTTTTCTTTCCAACTCCCGGCAGCAACTGTGACGTCACTTCTCATAAAAATGACATCACTCCTTACTGTCGTGAGCCGTTACGCCTTCACGGTAGCCGTGAACGTAGCCACAGCCTTAAAATAAATGTGCGATTAAACTTTACACACATCATAGTAAAGTTTATGGTAAAAAATAATTCATATTCAAGTGAAATTTGTAAACTTATCGTTGTGAAAAGAAACACTACAGCCGAACAGATAATGCCAAGCTGGTGATTCACTCGCATTAATTCCCCAAACGACGATGAGGACGCAGCATATGCTGGAGTGTTTCTTCTAAAAAGCACATGCGAGATATTCTGGTGACCGGCATTACCTATTGGCCGTCATTACCCCGTTCTCTTCGACATACGAGGACCACTTACAAAGTCGTGGCGGCTACGTTTTTTCAGCGGAATCCCAGACGGCGATCCACATTTTTCGATATGCACCAATGACATTGGGATGTATGGTACTTAGTGATGCCACTAGATGGTGTAGATGTTCAAGGACGGAAGAGGAAAAAATGCCTGAAAGCCAGTTGGTTTTCATCCGTCATCAAGTCTGGATGTGAGACGGCTACCACAATTGCACACGTAAAAACAGCGATGCTTCGTGATCAAAACACGAGGGAATGTTACGCCCAACATGTAACGAGCCGAAAGCTGCAATCGCCTCTCGCCCAAGCTCGTTACGAGTTCGTCGTTGCTAACCACCCGCGTGTGTGAGTGTATCATAGATAGACTGAGACTCCGACTCCAATCAACAGGAATATTTATATTTATTTACATTTTTAGGGGTACGTTGGTGCGAAGCGAGTTGCTCCTCGACTTTCTCTCTCGGAGGTTAGCGGTCGTCTCCTGTAGTAAAAAACTACATCTCAGCACCTGTGATGCTGTTTCCGGGAAGGGCATGGGATACTCACCCCCTACCCCCGGTCACCTATTGAAGGGCCAGGTGTCCACCCACAGCCGGGTGATGCTCCGTGACCTCGACCCCAGTCATTGTCTCAGGGCCAGGGTATTGTACTCAATTTCCTAGATCCGTGGGTCTTTGTTATCTCCACTTCGGAGAAATTCACTATAGACAATTCTTTGCCTTTATTACTATAAAATTTAGAGAGTCAAGTTGCAACACAATACA
This sequence comes from Rhysida immarginata, assembly GCA_023313115.1. Taxonomy (NCBI): domain Eukaryota; kingdom Metazoa; phylum Arthropoda; class Chilopoda; order Scolopendromorpha; family Scolopendridae; genus Rhysida; species Rhysida immarginata. Next base: position 2,045,903 of record JAHWFO010047224.1, on the reverse strand, counting down.
TAGAAGCTGTTGGAGCTCGTGCTCTCCCGTACAGAATTTTTGCAAAGTGGGTGACGAATAGCAAATACCGATATGTCTCGTACAGTACGCTCTATGACTGTTCGTATCGGTAATGCTCGTGTCGTTATCGCACAATGCGTAGAGAACGACAGACGATGGTCTCTACAGGAGTTGGCAACAGAAACAGGTATTGACCAGGCAACTATCGTGTCGGTACATGATTTTTTTTTTGTTTTACTCTTTTCCCTTGTCTACAATACTTCCTGAGTAACCCATGGTTAAGTACATTGTGTATTTTCATATGTATGCGTATTATGAAATGTTTGTATAACAACATATTTGCTTACAAAAAATAGTTGCCATGACTTTGTAAGTGACACTCGTATTAGATTGAGACTCATGTGCCTACCTCTATCCTTTAATGTACGAAATGTGTTTCTGAAATAACTATTAGAAATCTACTCCATTTATTTGAATAAGCTTGTGTATGAAAAAATACAAAAAGCAGATTTTTTTTAATAATATTTTTGAGGATAACATAAGCGCAAACGGCTGCAATGTTAATAAAATATCCCAAGAAAACATTTACCAACTTGGTCTCAAGCATTTATTACACAAAAGTTTTAACTTAATAAAAGACGTGATTTAAACGTTTTAGATGTTTCGGATGGGGAAATACTTTTGTAAAATGCTCTAGTTATTCCAGCCCTTCTCCCTAATTTTCTGCCTACCGGTGTCTCAAATAACAAGAAATTTGAAAATAACAAGAAAATATAAACCAAGGAAGAGCAAAGCAAAAGACGAGAAAGACGTTCTTCCACAATGTTTATTTAACATTAAATAAATAAATAAATAAATAAATAAATAAATAAATATTATTTAAAATCGTCATTGTGGAAGAGCGTCTTTCTCGTCTTTTGCTTTAGGTAAGTCTCCACAGTTGCTCTTATTTGCATTAAAGAAGAGTAAATTTTAGATGTATACTTTCAAAGACAAATTAAAAACAAATTTATTGTCATTTCGAATGTAAAAAATGTCATTTATTATCGAAAATAAAATTAACCAAATAACATCTAAAATTCAGAGCTTTATCAATATTTATCTCATTTTCTGAATATCTGAGTAAACATTAAAAGGATGAAAAAAAGTTGGGAGAGGAAACAAACATCCGTAATAATTCTTTTCAGGACAATTTTAATTAATATTTTGATCACAATTATTCAAAATTAAGAATTCATTAATTTAAATTATAGAATACTTAAGTTTTTAAAAAATTACTCTCCCATAAACAAATTGAATCTTATTAATTGTCTGTAGGAACGTTTGAAGGACAACGTGTTAAGCAAGAATACCATTTCCAAAGTACTATTGTAATTCTTCGAAGTTCCCAAAATCAGATGCAGTAAAAAGTACTGAATCTGTTTATTTTTTGCTTCGGTAGTTTTATGTGATAACCTGCTTAGTATTGATGTAATGTCCAATATTTAATTGCGTATCGATTGTGTAGTTCTAATTTCAGGGGCTATGCCTTTCACTATATTAAAATCAAGCAAATCTGTTTGACAGGATAAATACGGGGGAAGTATTAATGCAATCAATAAATTCAGCTGATGAAGTCTAAATGGCCCCGATTTGTACACTAATTTTATTCCTGTTGGATGCGAGATAAATTCTTGAACTTAACGTGAGCTTTGAATTTTACTATGTCAATTTGTTTCTTCTTTACTGTCTCGTGGTGTGTTCATTATTTAATTGATCGTTAGTTTATGTTGAACATAATGGCTTTTGGCTATTAACTCGGATAATTCTATTCGAGCAGCAACTTTTGAATTAAGCGGCAATAAAAGTCAATGGGAATCATTCTGCACAACTGTCATGCAATTAACTATAATCCAGAGCGAATGGTTTATACAAATACGAAGAGAGAGAGAAAGAGAAGAGTAAACTGAGAAAAAAATTTAAGTAATCAAGGGCATCACAAATCTGTCAGTATATTTGTATTTCTGTGATGGATTTATGATAAAGAGTGTTATTGTATTTCACACCTTAATTGCATAGGATTATTCAAAATGATGGACTCAATTTAATTCACCTCCATTTCTTGAAATATAAATTGTATATGAATAATCTTCATACGGAGCATTTATAACCTCTATTTTTAAACTTTAGAGCCTCTTCTCTCTTTCGGAATTTAGACTATTCATATACAATTTTTATTTCGAGACATAAAGTTGAATTAAATTGAGTCCATCATTTTGAAAAATCCTGTGTTTTAAAATAAATGCTCTAAAAATCTGTTCGTAACTTTATTTAGCTGGAGAGAACAAAGCGTGCTGACAAATGCTTAACTACAAAATAATTGGAAACGCAATTATCTTATTCTGCAAGTTATAATTAGATTGAAAGAATTCCTACAGGAACGACGACAAGAGAAACGAAAAAGCAAACACGAAAGAAACAAGTCTTTGTTTGCCCATAGGCAGGACGATCAAACAATTAAAATTTTCCTTCAAAATTCATTTTCTCTCTAAAGCAAGGAAAGAAGGCTCTTCAATTATAGACAAGCTGAAGAAGGTTACTTTCATTAATTCAATTATTAATAAGGAAGAAAACTTCCTATTATAGGACGGCCTGGTTTATACTGCAATAAATTGCATGTTTCATGTGTCATATACAGGATGATTTATAATTCCCACTGGGATTTTGACAGTCGATAGAACAATCACTATGACAGATATAGCGGAAACGTTCATTTCAACGGAGAGAAAATCTCTCCAAGATTTTTAGGTACCTTACAGGTGTTTCTTATATCCAACCTTAATGAAGCGGCAGACACCAATCCTATATTCAAGTTCCTGCCATACTTCCCAGCAACTGATGGTCGATGACAGTGACTGCATGAGTGACACTCTCTCGCAGTTGGACACGAACACATAATTTTCAATATAACACCATAAAAAATCACACGGGATTAGCTCAGGTGGTCGTGGAGGCCACGGAAGAAGAGGAGCTAATGATCAGTAATTACAGAATTAAGATAATGACGAACTCTGATGAAAATGGGATGGAGCCCCATGTCGTTAAAAAAATGAAGTCGCGGCTATCTGCTTGTAATTGTGGCATTACTACTCCTGTACACAGCATTGGTAACAGTTCGCTGCACAAGAAACAAGGTGCATGGGACTTTCGTCGAAGAAACAACACAAAACATTCACTTAGGGGAATCACGGACGTGTTCCATCACAACATTATGTTTTTCCGTGCCCCAAATGCTTACATTGTGATGGTTCACTTTGTTAAGCACATGGAATGAGGCTTCGTCATTAAAAATCAATTTCTCAGGAAACCATCTTTTTCTAACCGCTCTTGAAGAATTAAATAGAGAATTAGAAACGAAGATTGTGATCCCTGGAGAATTTAGCCCAATTGATAGAGGCGTCCAGCATATGACGCTCGAAGTTCCTGGTTCGAATCCAGGTCGCAGAATTTTTCCTTTCATTTTTTCAGATCATAGCATTGACTGGACCAATAACTTGATTGTTGTATATGCCACACCAAACTATTGTCCTCTAATTTACTTGGTGAGCGGTTTGTCTTAACCAACTAGAAATTTCATTGTCCCAGTAATGAAGATTATGTTTATTAACAACACCTTTACGTGCAAATTGTGAGTCACAAAAATTTGTGACTCATTTGACCACAAAAATTTTCTTTGTAAACTGTGGCTCATCATCAATTTGACAGTTACAGTCCTCTGAACGTATTTTTATAGTCACGTTTATTAAGGCTTTGATGACAGTGCACATGAAATGGATAAAATTTATGATCTTGAAACACATTCCACAATGATCCGGAACTGCAACCAATATCATCAGCAATGGAACGTATGCTGGTGTATGGATTAGGAGCAACTGCAGCAAAAACCATTGTGGCAGTGTCCTCTTTGGTGCTGCTTTTGGTCTTCCCTGCCTTGCATGTTGTTGAACACTGTCTGTGTTCTGAAAACGTGCAGTAATTTTTCCAAAGCCTTGTCTTGAAGGATGGCGACGATTTGGATATCTTTCAGCATACATTTGGGTTATAAGTAGAACATCTTGTTGACTTGCACCATAACAAAATACCATGTTAACCATTTCATTTTGACAAAATTAAAAGAGGCCTTACAGTACAACATTTTAGTTAAAAAAAAAACCCAACTAGTTTCGGCTTTAATCCCGCCTTCATCAGGGTACAAAAGAAATGGGCTAGCAGCCCCTACATAATGAGACAGTAAATAATACAAAAAAATGATACAAATTGTCTGATGATTGAAAACTGTCATCACAAAGTTATTTTTTATTAGGTTACCATTGCTGCCATATCATATCGAATAAATGATTTAGACTAATTTAAGGGTGAAATTGATGGAGACCTTACAGTACATACTGGGGAAAAAAACACACAGAATTCCGACCGGTTTCGCCGTTTATTCCTAGCTTTATCAATTGTGATCACAAATTTTGATAAAGCCATGAATAAAAGGCGAAACCGATCGGAATTCTGCGTGTTTTCTTTCCCAATATATACTGTAACGCCTCTATCAACTTCATCAAGAAGGACAGTACAGAGAAATCTCCATTTCTTAACGTTAATTTAAGGGTGCTGTACAACTTTCCAATTGACTTTTTCCCTATCTCTTACGGTTTTCATTATGCATTAAATTTGACCTTGAAATTAAAAGGTCAAAATAAGATCATTGTTAAAAAGCTCACACCTGATTTGATAGGAGATAATTTTTTCGAAATCTGGAAATTCTCATTAATTATTGAGTTATTGAGACTGGTATCAAATTTTTTGAACACCATGTATAATGGAGATAGCCTCATAATTTTACGAAATGTTGCAACAAGGATAAGGAAATAATATATTCCCACATTCAAATATTTTTGATGGATTAAAGAGTCTACGGGGGGGGGGGGGGTTGCTAGAAATTTTGACGTCGACTACAAAGGTCATTTTGCGCCTTTTACACAATGTAATAACAGTACGCAGCCCGGGACAAACACAAACATCCATGCCCACGGCGGGATTCGAACCCACGGCCAGGCGGACTCGAGAACTAGAAAGCCTACGCCCTAGCCCTCTGGGTCACCTGGCCGGCCAAAGAGTCTACGGAAGGTTAGGAAAGCCTTTGTTATAGAGATTAACATCGTTACAGCGGACCGTGGCGGTACGTGAAGATCGTACGGCCATCCAATTGCAACTCTGCTTTAGCGCCTCGTGACTTTTTCATCGTTTGAAATGCAAGTACATGTAGAGGGAATTTGCTTTTAAGCCCAATGGCTCTTTTGAAACGCTCGTAGGCGATATTAATGCTTTATCTTCGAAGACTAGACAGACATGGTAGCACCACTCCATTTCTTAGAGAAGAAGTATTTTTGAGAAACCAGTCATATTCAGTTTGATTAAAATAATAAACAGAAACGGGAAAATTCATTTATTGAAAAATTCTCTTATACTGGTTTAGTGTTCAGTCAGTGGCTATTGAGTTATAGCCATACTAGTTACAAACGGATCACGCTTAAGTGTTTTTAAATAATTCACGAAGAAGCGAAATTGTCAGAAGATATTCATCTTTAAAGGGAATCAGTTAAAGATAGATCGATTCACAAAAAGGGGTATTTTATATTTGCAACGTAGAGAAGTCAGATGTGATTTGAAGAAGATAATGCAGAGACTAGATCCATCTTTGTTGAAATCCATGAGAAGATTTTCCAAAGACGACGAACGATTGAACACTGGCGTTTTCACTTTAGTCACGGCGATCGAAGACGCACAAAGGAATCAAATCGATTTCTTGCTGAATGTGCTAAAATCTTCATATTTAGTCCGCAGTGTCTTTTTAGATGTATGATCCGATAATTATAATCATTGACGCGAAAGGACTAACACCTTTTAAGTGTTAAGGAAAAAGTGTACTTTTACGTGTATCGATTCCTTTATACTGTTATTTTATAAAAGGGTTTTCCCGATTGTTACAAATCATTTTGTCATTTTTTAATACGAGTAAGTTGCAATTCGTCCAGGTTTTTTTTTTTAGACAAATTTATGTTTTCAGTTTAAAATTAAAGTTTATGGGACCTTCATTTTCCATCTGTGTCAAATCCCCGGAAGGGAGAAGAAGGAAAAAAGAAGAGCTTCGAAGCTTCAACTCGAAGAAAAGAGAAAAAAAAAAAGGAAGCTGATACCCCGGCGTGGAATAGAACAGCCGGAGAGAGAAAGAAGCAAAAGGAGAAAGACCATAGGCGGATCGAGTGCGCAGAATCCGCCCAGGATCCATCGAGGACAAAGAAAAGGTGTGATTCAAGGCAAGAAAATCAGAGAGCAAGTGCCAGCGACCGACGACAGACCTGGAAACGATCTGATGCCCAGAATGAGCCAAGGAAGGACTTTGGAACGAATGGGAGGATAGATAGCAGACTGAAGCCCTGGCAAAGTAAGATTTGGAACTTTAACAAATTTTCATGTGATTCTGCTTTGCCTAATTCTAAAGTGCCCACGGACGCCACTCGAAAGCTTCGCCCGAGACGAGTTACCGAGACGGCCAATCGGGATTTTGCTCGACGTAGACGGCAAGGAAGCAATAGGCTACCGACGTAGACGGCAAAGAATCTCCAGCTGCCAGCAGCCTGCTAGCCTATCGACGGAGTCCAAGGGGGCCTGATTCTCCTCAGCTCATTTCTGATGACGGATGTTACAAGGAGCACAAAGGTCGTAAGAAGAATTATTGTTCAGAATTTAATGGCCAAGCTTTTCAAAGTGAAATTTTGTCTCTCTCATTAAATGAACTGACTTCTTCTCCACATTTATTGGCAAACAATTGTTCACAAGGTCTGCTAATGACTCGGGCGCTGCGGACTCAGCGGGACAAGTAAACGACGCCCATCCTGAGTATCCTGAGCCAGACGCCACGATAGTTAGCAAGGGTTGCTCGTTGCCAGACGAAATAAGACGGATGACTACAAGTTCTCCCCAGCCAGATACTTCTAATAATTCATTCCGGTGGACGTTGGAGGCCATCGAAGTAACCCTACCATTACCTCACTCAGCCGGCATTTGCGTTGGGCGCCCGCGTGAATGTCCGCGCTTGGACATCGGTTCAACTTCGTTGGGTACTGAGCAATCAATTAAGTTATAGTTACTTAAGTTCTATAATTAGAAACTGTACTCTATTTTACTCGTTATGACATTATGCTAATTACTGATTCTATTTGCTACAGTGTCCACTTCCCGGTTGACTTACCTTGAGAGGTTGCCGCTTTCAGAGATTGCGGTGCCATTGACTGCCTCAGCTGGTCATCACGGACCCGTCTCCTCCAATCCGGTAGATGTCCCTGCTCATCCTCAGCTCTCGACGATCGGAACTACCTTAGCTCGATTCGGATCTACAAACCCTTGGAGCCTTCATTCGTAGATGACACAGCGCTTGATTTGGACTGATAGACATTTATTCTTTATACCATATTACGTTGTAATTTCCTCCAGCCGAGGAAATACCTCAATTTTTGATTGAAGATATATTAAAATTGTTCTTTACAATTTCACCTCTTTGTTCCGCTTTGTCATTCATTAAAATCCTTGACAATCTGCCTCTTCGTGTCTCTCAAATTCGGTTAAAATAGAAACTTCGAACTGAAAACCTATTCAATCTTTTAAACATTCCATAAGAATAAAGATTACGAAGGTTGGCCATACAAGTAAAGTCTTTAGAACCACTAATGAAGTATGAGCGCAGCAGAGAAACGAATCAGAGTAGCGTGTAGCCGCATTCCTGCAGAGACGTTCAAACCAGTTTAATCTGTGTCATAATCCAAGGATTCGCCATCTGAACACTAAGTTAAAATGGCGCAGCTGGTAATGCAATGACTACTGCTAAGTAGTCGATACTTCAAGTACTCGAAACTTGAGTAAAAAAGTGGTCGATAAACGGTTGTACGGTTGTCTGCTGACAGAATGGGTCCATGGCCTCGTACTGTCTGCGCCAGATGCGCAGTCTGCCGTCCGCATGGTGAAGTAGGAATCGCGATTCGTCGGACCAGGCTTACCTTCTTCCACTCATCCAGTGTCCAGTGGCGATGCCAGTGTGCCCATAGTAGGCGCGCTTTCCTATTTTGCGGTGAGAGCGACGGTAGCCGTACTGGCCACCTGTTGTTAAACCAGGTGCGCTGCAATTTGCGCTGCAATTTGTTGGGCTGTTCCCGTCCTGTTGTTGTGGATGATTCATGCCAGTCGCCGTTGCCCTCGTTCATCCACAGCCCTGTTTCGTCCGGAGTTGTGTTTGTTGGAGGTTGATTTTTGGCATAACTGCCATTCACGGAATACCCTTGACACTGTTGCACGGGAAAACCCGAGAAGGTTCGCAGTTTGCGAAATGCTCAATTGCGCCCGTCGAGCTCCAACGATCATGCCTCGTTCAAATCCTTGGATTTACCCATATTCAATCCACTTCTGCTGCTGACTTCTGCTGATCACTCCTTGTGATTCAATGCATTCCTTTTATACAAGGCTTCGGCCTGTTCCATTGTTTGGGTGTCATTGGGAGGCCGACCCATTTTCTTTAAGAGGTGTCTCTAATAAATTGGTCATTCAGTGTATATCTTTTAATAGATTTAAACAGGTAAATTAGAGTGAATTACAGTTCAGGCTCTCAGGAACTCTCTTAATAATTTTTTCACACTGTAATTAATAAATACAATAATGTGTTTTTGTCTTCTCTTGACTGCGGTCGCTAATCCGATATGGAACCAACGATGAACGTCTCGTCTTTGGACGGGGAAATGAGGAAATCACTTGTTGCCACCGTTGACAAGGAGAACGGCGACCTGAACAGGTAAATCGACGAGAGGAGCCGATCTACTTCCAGCCACATCCAAGAAAATAAATCAGAGATGAGTCAAGGAAAACACTTATTAGAATTACGATTACGCTAACTTATTGTTAACTTCACCCAACTAAGTTTACTACTAAACTTATACACTAAAGCGTACCACGCTGGCGATCCGTAAGTAGAATCCAACGCTACGGTTCGTCCTCGAACCTCGGAGGGGTTCCGACTCGCCGTCGTAGAAAGCACTAGATGTAGCTTCTCACGTACGTCGGGTAATTTCTGGACGTTGATAAAAATGTCTAATTCCAAAATCTCAGAAAATTGTGACACATGTTTAAACAGCTTTTCGTCCACGGCTTCAACTGGCGGAGGCTTCTCAGTTCACTATCTAGCCGCAAATAGCTTACTTCGAGACCAGAACGTTCACTCGCCGTTCGCTCTCTACGCCGTCTTCGGTAAAATGGATGAGCGTAACTACGAGCTTCTGTTCTCGTAACGGTTGCCGGCTTGTTGGCCGAGAGCGCTGAGGCGCAGGTCTTATCGCTCTCGCAACCAGCAAGTCGCGGGTTCGAATCCCGCTTGGGGCATGGATGTTTGTGATTGTCCTTTATTATAATATGAAAACCCCGTGTTGGGCTTCGGCCTGTTGGGGGCAACCCGCGGGTTGTTTAGATTATAAATAAATTATAAATTAAATAGCTAACTGGCTTTTTACTCTGAGGTCGAGGTAGCCGAGTCCCACCTGGCTTTTCGTGGCGACGAGAAGTTTTCTTGCCTTCGAACGTTGAAACTGCGTCGTAATTCGAGATGTAATGGAAGCCAAAAACTGTGGACGATGAAATACAACAATGACGACAGGAAACCACTGATCCACAAAACTTGTTTATTCGAACGTATGCCACGCTGCCTTCTTCAGCGTATACAGTGGAATTGATCAGAACAGGCTGAGCGGTTCAGATGAGGCAAAAGGAGTTACATGGTCTTATTTATAGAGAGTACAGAGTGGTCAGGGATCAATTACAATAAATACAATTGCAAGATAACACCAGATTTATACAACAAATAAAATCTTGTAAACATTCCAAGGAGGAGCTTTAGCAGTGAAGCAGAAATATATTTATACGTTTATTAAAAAGAAATTAATTCTCCCCCCCCGCCTCCCGAGTAGGATGAGGCAAGTCACCTATTTTTACCCCTTTATCTGCACTTTTTACCTCTCCCCAAGTTATTTTTAATCAATAAATTGATTTTCTCGAACGTAATATGTAAAAAATGTAAAAAATCTCGTATCTTCTTCTTTCTCATCATTTCCGAACGTACGATATATCACATGCCATATGTTGCCATAGTTCTAAGGGCCATCCCCGCAAATCCGATCCTACTGGAACAATTGGGCCTAAACTTCATGGTAATGTAGATCTTGCCTAGAGGAATCTGGATACTGGATTTTACTTCTTTACGTACCTAAATACCACATAGATATGTTGCCCTCTCTGAATCCCACCCCCGTAATTCCGACCCCGGTATACCAATCAAAACCAAACTAAATAGTTCAGATGGACATGCTCATAGTAAGCTACATTCCGAATTTCAACCTTCTACCTCAAAAAAATGTAGAAATTATGAAGGGGACGGACTGACATTATAAAACCAATAAGTAGCTCCATTCTTATTCTACTTACGAGGGTCAGTGAAATGAAAATCGGAAATATTTTTTACAGCTCCTTTATTATAGACAGAGTTGGTACACTATTTTATAATGTAGTCCCCATCTTTTCGATGCATTTCCGCCACCGAGTCAGGAAGGCATAGATACCTCGGGGAAAAAAATCTTTATATAATGGAGATCTTGCTTACAGGAATCTGCATACCGAATTTCACTCCTTTATATGCATAAATACACCTAGACCTTTTGGTCCCCTCTAATTTTCACCCCCAAAACTCCGATCTTAGTAGGCTAATCAAAACCAAACTAAATAGTGAAGGTGCGCATGCCCATAGTAAGCTACATTCCGAATTTCAACCTTCTACCTCAAAAAATGTAGAAATGATGAAGAGTGATTCAAATCGTGTGTAAAATAAAACCAATAAGCAGCTCCATTTTTCCGCTACTTAATGATAAGCTTATGGATTATGAGCACTTGAGCAATCGTGCGTCGACAAAGCGATTTCACGTGCGCGCGCCGATGTCAATAATGCTTAAAAGATGAACAGAAAGTAACAATGTATTCCTGCTTGACAAATCGATTGTTATATGACATGCCAGTATCTTTGAATTCTTTACACTCACTGTTTTAGCACGTGAATTCGACTTGAAGGGGTCCTCGAAAAATTCTGAAAAGTTGATACGGCCGAGCTAAGACTTTGTTGGTCATACACTATTTCTGAAAACAGAATTTGAAAAAGTTAATCTGTTTTCAAGTTATCGTGCAAACGGCGGCCGGACGGACGGACGGTCGGATAAATGTACAGACCAAGGGCGCATTCCTATAAGTAGCTTTTATGCTAAAGCTCCTAATAAAGGTAATAGGTGGAGCTTCTATGACTTCATTGGGGCGCCCTTGATCAGGTTGGATTATTTCGTCTATTGGTCCGTTTTGGTTGATGCAGGATTTTTCCGATATTTTTAATTGGTTCACATCCATCGTGCCTGAGTCGCTGTTCAGTAGTCTTGAGGGGTCTTCGCTGCTGATTGCGTATGATTCTAGGAAGTTGAGAAGTCGCGGTCACTGGTGCTGTGCACGATGCTGACGTCATCTCGCTTGCAGTCATGTTGCTGGTCGACTATATGGTTCGCGAACCTCGATACTGCATATTTCTCGTTTTTTATGCATGCCAAGTGTTCTTTTATTCTGGTGTTCACTGCCCTCCGGGATTGCCCGTAATAAGCAGCATCACATTTGCTGCATGGAAGTCTGTACACTCCCGGTCTATCTGCTGGGCTAATATAGTCTTTAGGATTACTCAGCTTACTTCTTATCGTGTTAGAGCTTCTGTACGTGTCTGTAGCCCAAATTCTCTAACGATTTTTTCAAAGCCTCTGTTTAATTGCCGGTTGAATGATAGGACGAGTCTGGGTTCCAATTTCTTTTCTTTTTGCAGTGTGGTGATTTCTTGTAGGGCTGACTTCCGTTTTACTCTCTTGGCAATGCTGTCTACGTTACTTTCTTGGAAAACGTTCTGTCTGCCGAATTCTTTTATGGTCTGGAGTTCGATCTTACTGTTTTCTGTCTTGAGAGGAATTGCGAACGCTCCAGTCGGAACGCAACCAGTTTGTTGTGTGAACCAATTAAAAGATATCGGAAAAATTCTACATCAACCAAAACGGACCAAATAGACGAAATAATCCAACCTGATCAAGGGCGCCCCAATGAAGTCATAGAAGCTCCACCTATTACCTTTATTTGTTGTATAAATCTGGTGTTATCTTGCAATTGTATTTATTGTAATTGGTCCCTGACCACTCTGTACTCTCTATAAATAAGACCATGTAACTCCTTTTGCCTCATCTGAACCGCTCAGCCTGTTCTGACCAAGTCGTCTGTATACGCTGAAGAAGGCAGCGTGGCTGCCGAAATGCGCCTAAGTCCGAATAAACAAGTTTGTGGATCAGTGGTTTCCTGTCGTCATTGTCGCGTCGTAATTATTGTTGCGAGCGGAGAGCAGTCGAGATGCTTGGCTTCGGTCGGCAGTCCCAGGGAAAATCTCTTCTCCTCGTGCTTCTTTATCTTTACCGCGTTCGGAGGACCTCGCTGAATCCGAGATATTAATTCTCTTCTTTCGTTCAGCATCTACGATTCGCTTTTTCCCTACCAATCCGTTCTCATTCCCATCTCGGCACTCCCTGTTTCTTCTTCTCTTTTCAAAATCGCTCTTGTCTTTTCTCGCCTTCTGATTGGCTAAGCCATTCTCCTTTGCCAATCCACTTTGATTTCTTCACTGTCTCGGCTTTCTTCTGGCTGCTTCTATTCTCGGGAGGAGGCTGGAGCTTCTCAGCGATGATTTTTTTGTTCGCGTGCTTCCATCTCCCTCGCTTCTTTTTATATGGCATATCACCAGATTTTTTTGTTCAATCTGGCTATATGACAGCAGGTAGTTTCTGCCTGTCAAGCGTGCGTTCTTCGAGCAGTGTGACAAGGAGCACCGTCCTCCATGAACAGAATGCTTTCAAATCGTGTAGCAAGTGGTTGCCTGAGGTGAATTCAGGAAGGTAGCCGGCTCGCTACGGCTAGGTGGGTTAGCCTAGCCTTTTCTCTGAACGCGTTCGCTAGGCTTGGCTAGCTCCGCCCGTCCTTAGCCGGCTAGGTTTTTAAGCGAGCTTCTCAAAAGTTGGCTTCGTTGGCCATTTTCAAGATGCCTGCTCCCACTGACGCAGACGTTCATGAAACTATGATCGAAACACGATTCATTATCAACGGACATGAATTTATTTTACACAATAGCGACGAGATATTTGCGGCTAAGTCAAGTAGAGATTGTAGTATTGAATATTTTCTTACTTCTGTATGACTAATAAAATGGTTAACTTTTATTTTGAGATATTTAACTTGGCGTTGATTTTATTATTGATTTAATGAACAATTAGAGCTTGCAACAGAAATTAATCAAAATAAAGCAGAAATTTTTTATTCTTTCCCATTTTTTCACCCTTTTTTCATCCTTTCATTGTTTCTCTTCGATTTCGATCTTCGATGGCAGTGCGCCTAGATCGTTCAAATACGCTACGGCTAGATCGCAGTGTATCACGTGATGGCTAGGAGGCGATACCTCTAGCCATAGCGAGCCGGCTACTTTCCTGAATTCACCTCTGGTCTTCGAAGATCACAGTGGAACAGATCATGCAGAAAGTTCACATCACTATGTGTAATATCTTGCACGCAGGACTACACGTGACAAACAGTGATTTTCTTCAATATGGTATCTTTCAGTGTTATCACAGCTCAGTGAGAATCAAAGGAGTAAAATTTTGGCAGCCTTATTATATGGCGATATGTTCGACTCCTGTATGACTACCATTGCACATAACGCCGAGTATATGCAGTTCCTTCCGCAAAGTTTTGTAATGCACAATGACTTCTGTTGCTTGTCGGAACTCTTTGTTGATGACATGGAGTGTTCTCATGCGGTGTTTATGAACCTCGCGCTTCAATGCCCGTCGGTCGCGTTCAGTGAGTTATGGGAATCGATTGACGTGGGACGTGCATATTCCTAAGCCTGTAGTGTTCCATTTCTTCACGATATCACCAATAGTTGAACATGGCTGTGATAAATTTCACGAATAAAACATGTCCGCCATTTGGCAACCGATTATTACTGCTTTCTCAAAGTCACTAAGTTCCCTTCGTTTAGCCATTTTCCATTTATCACAATGCTATCACACCAACACTGTAAAATTACATCAGCTATTGATGTGCAACCATGGGTGCATGGGTTCCACCGTACAAGTCGGATTTCATATAAATTTGGAGGTGTCTGTTCTGTTATTGTAGGGTAGAATACAACACAACAAAAGGCATTTGCACTTGATAATTTTTGAAATTTGTTTAGTAGCCTTTGAGTTTATTACCCCCCCCCCCCCCAACTTTCTCCTTTAATGCCCTAATAATTTACGGCTAATCTTTAATAACAGCTCTTAGCTTTTTATATCTTCATTGTAATAGGTCACAATATAAATAGGTTGCCTATTCCGAGCAACGATAAATCACGAATAGCGTAATATTAATTGTCAAAAATACAGACGATTACATTTTCTCTTTTCAGTAGTTTTGGAGTTGTAAATGTAAAAAAAATTAATTTTGCCAACTTCGCTTTTAAGCTTTGTTAACGTGTAATATTTCATTCGATTGTTTTCTTGAAAGAGGAGTGATTTACAGTCCTATGATCTCATCTTTTGAAAAGCTTTCGATTTTTCTAGGAATGAAAGCCATAATTACAGTTGAATACTGTTAGAAATATTGCAGATATTAGTATATATCATACTATTTTTTATTTGTAATAATACGTATTCTCTTGAAAGGGAACTTTTACATTGTCTGTAATTCGGTCTCTTCCCATTGAAATTGGAGAAAACGCCTATTGATTATATTGATGCTTCTGGAACCATTCTGAGAGAAAAAAAATTGCACGATAAGAAATGCCAAGTGTCCAAGAGGCATCCATCTCCCTGCAGACAGAAAGGTAACATTACAGATTGCTTAATGGTTAAAAATAAGATGCACACGTGGAAATGTATTGGCTTCTTTCTGTAAAATTATGAAATTTTCAGGTTGACAAAGTTCGAGTTGCCCTACTTTAATCTTAAAGATGTCCTTTTGAAAATACCCACTTCGGCAGCCAGATTTATCTTAATATCTGCCTAGTTATCTGATTATATTTTCGTTTTTGCTCACTTATTCTAATGGAGATCAACAACCAATTTTTAATTTAATTCTTTTTTGTTTTGCTTTCTTACCTACTTTAAAGAGAACGATTTAACCAACTCCAATAAAACAAAGACGGCATTTTGATCCTTTAATGTACATTTTTATTTGCTGCTTCCATGCTTTGCAGGGATTAGGGGTCATTTTAAATGGCATAATGAAAGAAGTATTTTAAGTGTAATATAAAAAAGTTACCTCTCATGATTTGCAGAGGGGGGGGGGGGAGGTTGGAGGGGGTGGATATATTTTTAGAGGGAGAGTGGGTGCCACTTACACATATTTGGATAGTTCCTTTGAAGCGTTATATGGCTATATTTGAAAATAATTTTTATCAAATATAGTTACGGAGTACCTATAGTTTGTCAAAGCAGGAATCACCCCTCCTGTGGATGATTCAATCATGAGAATCGAAGATGACGAACAGGAAGAAACGGTAATTAGGCCTAACAAAGAACTGCTTACTGAAATGATGGAACTCCTCAGAAACAGACGCGTCTAGACGATTCCAATTTTGAAATATTTTAAACTAGCAAACCCGTACCCGGCGTTGCCTGGGCTTTTTAAATCATGAAATAAAAATACAGTATAGGTAAATTTTAAAAAACCTTTATTTAATGTCAAAAAATTAATGGAAGTTTTTGGACTACACCTAAGTCTTGAGTACATCCTTATAAACGACATTTAATGTTATTGCATCTTTACTACAAATGTATAAATTTCTAGGGTCGCTAACTCTAGAACAGGCAACATACAGTTGGCCATGTGAGAAACAATCTTCTTGCAAATTTACTTCAGCTACTTTCAATGTTTGGCCTTGAGATTTGTTAATTGTTATCAATGAAATATGGCAAATATTTCAATTAATCCATTAATTTTCATTGATTCGCTTCGTGTTGGAGTTACTAAAACCTTTAAGTACTTGGGTATAGAATTGACCCATGACTTATCTTGGGATCCACATATCGATTAACTTTAAACTAAGCTCAACCGTAATATAGGGACTTGTTTCTAGACAGATTTATCTTCCTTCAGGCATTTTAAAATTATTATATCATTCATTGATTCATTCTAATTTAACCTTTGGTATTATATTTTGGGGGGGCAACTATGAACGGTAATGCAACAAGAATCCTAAAACTGCAGAAGTGGTTCTTAGGATTCTGTTAAAATTACCACAAAGTACTTCTGTTTCTAATTATTTTGCTACTAATAACATACTAAGCGTAAATCAGATTTGTAAATTACAACTATGTGTCTTTATGTATAAAGCAACAAACTCGCTTATTTAATTATCTACTTCAATTATTATTAAGCGAAGTACATGCTTGTTTTACCAGGCGGGCACATAGTATTTATCTTCCCTTTGCCAAAAAGAAATATCCTGGTAATAGGGTATCACATATTGGTTTATGTGAGTGGGCCAATTTATCCTATGAATTACGATCTATGAGTAATTACTCGAAATTTTATCATGAGCTAAAATGCCATATTTGTTGCGATTGTTCTTAATAACATTTGTTGAGTTTTGTCGCCACGGTTTCCGTTTGTTAACTTTTGGGTTGGGATATTTTTGTTAGATTCTCACTTTAACATATTTTAAATGATTTTTTTTCTAGT
Organism: Rhysida immarginata; assembly: GCA_023313115.1. NCBI lineage: Eukaryota > Metazoa > Arthropoda > Chilopoda > Scolopendromorpha > Scolopendridae > Rhysida > Rhysida immarginata. The sequence continues at coordinate 2,029,001 of JAHWFO010047224.1, read as the reverse complement.
TTAAATACCTTGACAGTGGCCGCTCAGTACTTGAAATTTTTATCGCCAATGGTTTAGCCAATAGCGATTTTCTTTAAGCCAGAATCTCATGTTTTTAGCCAAATAAACGACATAACATTTTAATCATATGATAATTTCATTTTCGAGGCTGAAAATAAAAATTTTCCATATAAATAGAATTAGCCAAGTATGTTCGCCAAATGTGATTGTTTATTCGTCAGATTAGTTGAACCGTCGCCACTGGCGATTTGGCGAGCGGACTGCGCGGACACTGCCTTGACTATGTTATAATTCCATTTAATACTAATTTTTTGTATGCCAAGTACCGGGTGTTTCATAGGCTATGACCAACTTGTTAGTTGAATAAGTCGTCAACAGGTGGAACTAGTGCCGTGAAAGTTTGTACACATATGCAGGGAGTCAAAGGAAACGGATTAGGCTTATTTTCGACGAATACAGTACTGCAGTTGTTTCACAGGGTATAGACCAAAGAAAAAGGCGAATAACATTTGATCGGCCTCTGTGGCCCAGTGGTTGCGTGATCGCCTTTGATGTCCGAGTACGCGGGTTCAATCTCGACCGAGGACGACGAGGATTTTTCAGGGGGAAATCCTGAGATCACGCACTTCTTTCGGAAGAGAAGTAAAACTGTTGGTCCCATGTGGTCGTTTGCCGGCTGCACGTTAAAAAACCCTTGCGAGGCAAAATTTGTGGCCCCTATAACGCCGTCCTGAAATGACCATGGCAATTGAAAAGGACGTTAATACCAAACAAACCAAGGCGAATAACATTTGAACGGAAAAAGATCTTTATTTCAAACTTTCAGGATCAACACTTGAGACTAAAGGAAATTAACGGCACTACCACTTCCTGAGTGTTTCGGCAGGGCTCTGGTCACAATAGTAAAAAGTTTTGACCAAAAACACGCTCTTCGACTGAATATCGAGACATTTCGGCGTAAACAACTGAAGTACTGTATTCGTCGAAAATAAGCTTAATTCATTTCCTTTGACTCCCTGCATATGTGTACAAACTTTCACGGCTCTAGCTCCACCTGTTGACGAGTTATTCAACTAACAAGTTGGTCATAGCCTATGAAACACCCGGTAGATTTTTGGTCCCTTTAGGAACCTGCTTGTCGGTTGTATACCATACCGGTTCCATCGGGTACCTATTATATCTTTGAATTAATAATAATAAAGAATAAAGAATAATAGCACGACAAGCCAATGAGGAAACCATCCATCCACACAAAAAGAGTTTACTTCGGTCATTCGATTTTATTACAATTTCCACTAAACTAAAATATAAGCTACTTACTGTTAGTTGAAATTGTAATTATTTAGACTTAATAACAAAATTTTTCTGACACTCCTTTAAATTCGCATTGCCCCACTCAGCTTCACATTTCAATTTTTATTGGGTAACATAAAAGTAAACAGGTAAGTTTCGTATTCTAATAAGTTAGCAGTATATTAGTGAAGCATGAACGTACAGATATCAAGAAAGACTTAACTATAGGATACTAGAAGAAAAAGTCCGCCTTCCATTCAAATCCAAATTCACAGTGAAGGAATTTCAATCTGGCACATCCTTTATTTGATATTAATAGACGAGGGCAAATCAATAAGTCGGTTCCACGAATTTTTTTCGCAGCAATTTATTGGTCAAACGAGACGATATTAGGTGTGCAGCTGGCATATCCAAATTGGTGTCACGGTGGGAAAAATGCATTGCCATCAGTAGTGGATATATAGAAAAATAAGTAATACACATAATGTCGTCTTGTTTGACCAATAAATTGCTGTGAAAAAAATTCATGGAACCACCTACTGGTTTGCCCTCGTAATAATTGCTTAACATTAAAATCAATAATCAAAGATAGAAAAGAGAAGAAAATTTCCGCGATCTGGAATCGAACCTTTTCTATTTGTAATTATGATATGGTTGAAGAGTTTCTTCAATTATACCGGTTAATAATTCTTCATTTTTTAAAAGATGGCGCTGGAAACAAGGGTTGTTCACAGTCTAATCTCTTATGTTATTAAATCGTTAGGCTTGTTAATTTTACTTTATTGGAATGAATAACACGGCCAGTTTTTCTTTCGCCAGACAGAATATAGCTTTGACAAACAGGGAAAAAGTCAATGAATCTATATAGAAACTATCCTAGTTCCATTGTTATAAGGAATAATTATGTAGAATTTAGCATTTTAAATTTGGCCCTTTATTCATTCATTTAAAGAGAAAGAGAAAGAAAAATCATTGACCTTCAGAGTTTCTTGTTTCTTTTTTTTAACTATACTTCCTTATATACACAAAATCAGAAATGCCAGCGTGATCAATCATGAACGGTCACGTGGTTTGGTTAGTTGTGGTGGGCATCGGTTTGACTTTTTTGGCACATTCTAAATCGCTTTGATCAAAACATATGACATATGATCTGAGCGGTTCTAATTTAAATCTCACTAAGAGTTATATGAACCAAGTAAAATCAGACTCCGAGCTCAGGCTGAATAGGTGTCAAAGGAAGTGCTATTTTAATCGCATCGTTCTGAAAACGTGAGAGACGTGCAAAGATGGAGCAGCTTCTCCGACACCTTACCTTTTTGTTTACCCTAAAAGATTCTTGGAAAGCGTGAGGGGGAAGTCGATATTCCACTTTCTTTCATAATGAGTATACACGTGAAGACCTCATGCTACTGATGCTATTTTACCCAGCATATTATAAGAAAAATCCAAATCTTGGTGGTCGAGTTCTTCCCTCCCAGGATAGTCACCATCCTAAGCGAGGTTAATGTAAATTAAATTTACATTTGATTTTATTAATTCAAATTTAGAATTAATTAAGTTCCATGTTGAATATCATTCACCGTAAGCTTAAGGGAATGCATTGTTTTTCATGCATCTAAGAACACAACAATGCACCCATCTTAATCAACACTTCATAATTACAACAAAATATAAATTTTTAATCTCATAATTACAGAAATAGTACTGTCCCTAGTCCGAAATGAGAATAAGGCGTCATAAATATCAGATGAGGTTCTATTTACACAGGTTGAATAGAATAAAAAATGATGTCTTTCTTTAATAATTGAGAAAGTAGCAAAATTAGCTGCTATATATCATAAGAATGTGTGATAAGTCAGTAATAAATGTGAGTTTGCCACAAAACTTAAAGGCGTCGACTCCAACTGCTGGCTTTTTCCTTTCTCCTTTGCAACTCTCCATCTAATTTTGTTGATTTGTGATTCCTCGTATTTCAGAAAGGAGGAAAGTGAGTATTAACGCCAATAAAATACAGCCTATCTAACATTTATCATGATCATTCCGAAGCTCGAAAATATACAATTGTATATTTCATTTCGTACATTTCCGTTAAAACGTTTCCCGTTGTGAGCGACGACTATGTTATTCACGACTGTTGTCTTTGTCTATTGGATTGTGATTTATTCGAAAACATTATTGAATTTTTCGCGTCGCATTAAATTAAATGAAGAGAATCGATCGCCGACCCAAGAATTTATTGCCTTCCTATTTCGGATCTAATCGAGTGCATCTCTAGGAGAAAAAACTATTTTAGTTAACCAAAATCTCTATTTAGAACGCTCGAGACGATTCGATGCGATAAATTTTTGGTGGCATGTGGAAGTTAAAACATTTATCTTTCTGCTAAGGCGAACATTTAGATGAAGTTAATTCATTATTCTTGCTTAGAAAATGTATCTGCAAACAATTTATTCCATATAAGTAATAAATATTTAAAAAAGACTTGAAACTGTGGACACTATAATTATAAAAGGAAGAATAAACCCATAAACTACAAATAATTACTTTAATGATTCGGATGTACATTTCGATGGCAATGCCAACTTCATCAGCGAATGAAAATTTCAGAAAAAACCTGAATTTATATAGATAATAAGCCAACCAGAAAGAATTTACACAACCAATAAGCTAATAAGAAAAATAACAAAATGACAGATTGCAGTCTAGATAAGGGTAACCAACCTGCAACTGGCATAAGGCCGGGGTCACCATTCAGCAGCTTATTGGATGATAGTCTGTCAATATTAATTTATAGAGACTAAGAAAGATAATAATAAATGATCTCTTACTTTGCATCTTTTAAGGAATGTAAAATTTCAAAATAGTCAGCAATGTAGGTGTGATCTTCTTTCAATATGTGGTCGGCGAAATTTGAAGTACCAAATTTACATTCTTTTTACACGAAATTTGGTAGTCATTCTTTTCTTCACAGATTTTTTTCCATTATTAGAACTATATTCTGTCTGTCTAACGAAAAAAAACCGACAGTGCAATCCAGAGATAATTCTGCAATTCTCTGTTGACTGTTTCCTTTACTGTGAAGTTTAACAATAGCATCTTTTGCTGCATCAGTTAATTCTTTTCCTTTTGCCATAATGACCGCAATTTTTACACGATACCAAATTTGAAATGTGCTTCTACATCTATGGCATGCAATGATCTAATCACAAAGTGCTCATGGAAGATCTCACTATGTTGACAAAGATGATTATTCCATACTTTTGTCCCTCCCTGAAGCATATTCCATACTTTTGTCATACATTTCTATCGTTAACTCACTGTAAATTATTTGTTTAATAACACTAGTCAAGACACATTTTGTGACTAAGACCACACAAAGTGTTCTTAGTAGTAATTTGTAGGTAGAATCCGAATCTGCTTTTAGATTTTTTCTATCACGTCAAGTTTCCAAGTTATGCACATCGAGACTTCTATGTTAAAGTAATGGGAGTGAAGAGAAGCGGCTACATTGTTAAACTATCCATATTTTGGGGTCGCAAGGAAATTTACCAGGCCCCAAACACTGAATGATTTAAAAATGTTTCATTGTAAAACAAGAAAGCTGTGCGTGCTAGAGAAATTTAAAAATTATATTCGTAATCAGCAGAAAAAATACTACCAAAAATCACCCACTTTCATTTTGTCACAAGAAAAATCTTAAATTTTGTTGGCCAGTGTAATATAGGCGTCTCCTTTTTTGTATGTGAGTTACATACCAATATTCCGTGTATTATTTCGTGTCAGATTAAAATTATTGTGAAATATGTAAACACAGCAACGTCTCTAACTATCCATTTCTCAACGCTTCTCGGATTATTCCATACTTTTGTTCAGGGGTTGTAAACTTAATTCATCAGGTGTAAGTCATATGGAGGAGGTCGGGCTGAAGGACATACGATGCCTTTTAAAATACCTTCAGAGACAAAAAAACAGTTTGGAAAATTTTTTTTGTCGGAATAAAATTTTATGATATGCCATTAAAAATGTGGAGAAATAAAACATAAATTAAGAAAGCAACAAGTGTAATTTATTTCCATAATGAATATAAGGAATCAGGAATATAATTAGTAAAAGCTTTTACGTAGACATTCCACGTGCAAAGACTCAAGTCCTTGGAACCAATCAAAAACATCAATTAATAAGAAGACCTCTATTTAAGTCAGTATAGCCGCTAAGAGATTTTGACCAACTGCCGAAATAGGCCTCCGATAAAATAACTCTTTAGATTCCAGTAAAAACTTTTATAGAACAATGGTTGAAATCATTTTTTAAAGGGGATGAAGAATTCAAAAAGAATTTAATGTTTTTTGTGCAATTACCATATAAATTTATCGCGAATTTATAAGCGTGTTCCTCTTCCTCTTTTAATCAGTAGAATTGACATAAAGCGAACAGTTTCAAAATCATATGGGATGAGGCTGCTACATGATTTCAGTGCTCTTAAAGGGCGCATTTTTGACAGCAGTTTTCTGTTTATTAATTCCATGTGGAATTGGTTCTCGAATTTATTTGAGATACCATGTTAATTTTTTCGTATTTGGACATTTCCAGTTTTCTTTCGTTGGAGAGACTATAAATTAAGCAAGAGTTGTAACAATAGGCCTGAAATAATAATACTAAGAGGTTGCGTTTCTATTTATTAAAATTAGAACTGTTATGCTTCACTTATATATCTTCTGGAAATAATACTAACACACATTTGGGTGGTTTTCGGTGGAAAACAGGAAAATTTGGCCAAACGTGTGCACTGAAATCCACCCATTTTGATGGTTTTCGGTGGAAATCAGGAAAATTTGGCCTAAAGTATGCACGAAACTGGAAATCCACACACGTGGGTGGTTTTCGGTATTAGAACCTCTAAATTACAGCTTGTAATCAGTAGATGAAATAGAGGATTTGCATATTGGCTTCTAACATCAACAGTGAATAATCCGCGCGCTAGGATTTCTGGGAGGAGAAGTTTTACCAGGGAGGAAAGAGTACAGGGAGGCTACACTCTTCAATTTTCCTATAGAAAAGGCCGTGTTTCCGTTTATACGCTGCCCTCTACCGGACGGAGTGAATTTTAAAGATTAAATTGCGTCACCAAAGCAGTGAAGTCACATCCCAATTACTGCAAATGACCTTTAACCTGAATAACCCCTTTTATCCATTCCTGCTGTGATTTATTATTTACAATTTGGGAAGTATTAATAATGAGTGTGATGCAGAAATGACTTAACTACGGTTTTTATTGCAGAATTGATATTAGTGTGTTCACAATGCATATTAATCGATGTAAGCGCCATCGGCGGCAAGCATACGCTCTAGGTGCGGTCTAAAGGCCCGAGAAACGTTACGGATGTAGTCTTTCTTCTTGGCGGTCCACACCCGTTTCACAGATGCTTTCAGCTGGTCGACGTTGCTGTGACGGATCTTGCAGGCCTTGCTCTCGATATTGCGCCCACACGCTGTAGTCAAGAGGGTTGAGGTCGGGCGACTGAGGAGGCCAAAAGTCCTTCGACCAGAAGTTCATGTTCGACCCCAACCACTCTTGAACGGTCTTGGCACTATGGGCATTGAAAGACGTAGTCCGTATTCCTCATCACCTTTTTCATCTAGGGCAGAACATTCGGCTGCGGTAAGCCTGTAACCGGTCGGAAACCCGATTGGCGGCATTTTCATGCCATTCGACGCCACGACGCCGAGCATCATCACTGAGGCCGGGTGCTTGGTTGTAGTCACGTAGCGGACCTCAGAGATTTCCTGGCCGAAGCTGACCACGCGGTCGTTCTGCTTGTTGACCTTCGTATTGGTGGTAAAAATTTTGGTCGTATATGAAATAGTTCTGGTTGATGACCGTTGTTAATAGTCTGTCTATGTCCTCATTTTCGTTGTCATTCTTATTCTGCGCCTTTAGTCTTCTTTTAATTATGTCTAATGCCTCCGCGGTTGGAACGTTGGTGTATAGATTACGTATATCTAACGACATCATTCTCGTGTTGTCATTGATTTCGATTTCTTTGAGTTTATTTGTTGCTTCTATAGAGTTTCTGACTGTGTATTTGTTTTGTAGTTGTAGCTTCTACCGTAATACTACTTCGAGAAGTATTATTATTTTAGATATGTTACTAGCAATGTGTGAAAAGCAAGTATTGTATAGAATGCTTAGGGAATATGTAGAATACCTGACGTTTTTGGACAAAGTATAAAATATCTGCTTTTTGAGATTATGTTGCATTCTTTTCCTAGGCAATGTATACATTACCTAGGTATTATAGAGAATGACAAGTACACTATAGGCAAAGTATCAAAACACGCCTTTATTGGCAATGAACATAGAACGAAGAACTGTGACATTAAGCAAAGGACGTTCTTACCAGTTAAACATGAAAGCAGAAGTGGCGTTTAGCTACTTGTTGCAACAAGGAAGGCTGGAATGGCATTTTGAATCACACTTAGTTTTCGTTTTCACACAAAAGCACTTTATGTTATGGCACTTGGTCTTGCACATGCACCTCACGAATCCTCCTTGACCGCTTCCTGTGGACTGACAGGTAGCAACGATCGGAAATCTATTTCATGGTCACAGATGTCTTCAACTCACAATAAGTCCATGGGACATACAGTGAATTGTGATCTCGCTACAGTTGGTTCAAGATTCCTTCTGCTGTTCCAAATCAATAAAAACAGGGGAACAACTCCTCATTGATTTGTTTGGCGTGGTCCCCCTTCAAATGCAGGAATCTTATGAAGGCTCGCACTTCTAATTTTCCGACAGGCTGGTTCATGTTACTTGGCCACTCTGGTGCCGTTTAGCAGTACTGCAGCACTCGAGGGATGTCGCTTCCCAGTCATGTTACCTTGCTCATATTACCTTTTTTGAAAACTTTAAATTTTTTCTGCCTTGACTCACAGTAATATTCTTATACTTTTGTGAAAGTTCTTTCAACATTCTTTCGCCTTCCCCATGTCCAACGGTCAAATCAGCCTCATGAAGTACGACAAATAATTCAGAATATATAACATAAAAATGAATAGCGCTGATGCGTTTTTTAACAAGATAAATATTGCTTTTGTAAAGAAATTATTAGATGGAAACTGAAGATAAATGCTCCAAATTTAAGATAATGATATTATCAGAAAAATGGAAGGAAAATTTTTCGAACCAGGAACCGCGAGTATCACGTTGCTGAATGATGAGAGCTTAGCCCTCGAAAAGCGCTTACAGGATAAAGTTGTATTTTTCTTTTTTAAAATTTGTTGTGGTTAAATAGTCTTTTATTTCTTTTATTGTATTGAACATATCCACATCTCTTCTTCCCTTTTATATTTTTTCTGTTTTTTTGCAATTGTTGTTTGTTTTATATTTTTTCCGATTACCGGAATTAATAATCTTTTCATTTACCATCATGAACACGAAACTTGAAAATGGGTCGCCCTGTTTAATTCAAAAGGTTAAATAAAAACCTGTTTTTTTTTCAAATTAACGTCATATACAAAAAAAATGGGAAAAATAAATATGATTTATACATGAACAGTACTTCGGGTCCAAAATAAATTTACAAAATATAACAATAATTTAAAAAAGTAATATTAAATAAAATAATATGCAAAAACATGTTCAGTGGAATCTTTTACACTAGAGTCTGAAGTTTTTTTAGCATGAGCTTTATTTGTTTCATTGATACAACTGTGGCATCATTAAATGGTCTGGTGTAGTTACAATTCTGGTATTTTTATTCATGATCGTAATAACCCTTTGTTTTTAATATGTAGGCAGACAAGTTTTAGATAACACGCGTTATAAATAATATCACACGCATTATAACTCATATAATAATACGCGGACTATTCACGAATAATTCAAATGTATTTGCAAATTCATAATTTTTAAAATAACTTTTATTTTAATTTATTGAAACAATTATTAATTCACGCAGAAAGAACATTAATAAAAAATCTAATAGTATTATATCAACTTTTAATGTGTTTTTTCAAGCCACTTCGCGTGTCCATTTTTTAATGCTGTTGAATATTATGAAATAAAAACCAAGACGAGATAAATAAGAGTGAAAACTAATAAGTTCGCCATGAAGTTTATATCCAACGGTACGTATATCGAAATAATATAAATAACAATTTCTTAAAATTAAGTTACAATTATCCAAAATTAGACCACCAAACTTGAATCTTCCACCTCCATTAAGAAGAAACTAAAAGAAGATGACGCCATCGTCACCTCTGTGGTGATTCAATACTGACTACATCAACAAGGTACTCGATTTCCTTTCCTCCCATAGTTTTGTTTCCCTATCCTCCGACCCCACCCGCAAATATCACAGATCCATCATTTCCACCATCAACAAGTCCCCTCACTTCAAACACCTCCGTCGCCTGATCCCTCCCAACCCATGTTCCCCTACTCTCAATGCCTTCATCAAAGTTCATAAACCAAACATGCCCATCCGTCCTGTCGTCAACTAAACTCCTGCCCCTGCCCACGGCGTTGCCAAATCCATTTCCAAATTCCCATTTAACCTTAATCTCCTCCCTAATACCTATAATGTCATCAATTCCTTAGACCTAACTAAAAAACTTGCCGACTTCCACACAAACGCAAATCTATGCCTCAAGTCCCTCGATGTCGTCAACCTCTACACCAAAGTCCCCGTTCCCGACACCTTGAAAATCCTCGAACACCTTTTATTTTTCTCCTCCCTTCCGAAGCATCAGTCCATCGACCTCCTTTCCATCTTGTCGTCATTTCCACCCAGAACTATTTCTCTTTCAACAGCACCACCTATTCCCAAACTAATGGCCTCAGCATGGGTTTCCCACTAAGCAGTTTCCTTTCCGAAGTCTTCCTCCAACACCTAGAACAAACCAACGTTACTCCCCGCTATCCAATTCCACTATCCTATCCTATCATCGATACGTCGATGATATCCTGATAATTTTCACCTCCTCTTCAACCGCCCTCATCGCCATCGCCACACTGTTCAAATCCTTCTACCCCCATGCACAGTTTACATTTGAGTCCGAATCAAATAACTCAATCCCCTTCCTCGAAGTGATTGTCTCCCGTAACCCAAACACCGAACGTCTTTCCTTCAATATCTACCGTAAACCTACCACCTCCTCCAATCTGATCCACGCATCCTCAGCCCATCCTTTATCCCACAAACTTGCTCTTTTCGTTTTCTTGTTGATCGTGCCCTTAACCTTCCCCTAAGCCCTTCCGACAAATCCAAAGAGTTCCGCAACATTCACTTCCTCGCCTCCACCAACGGCTACTCTTACTCCACTACTCTTCCTTCCCTGCTACCAAACCTAACAAATGAGTATCAATTCCGTTCCTCAGCCCTCATTGCTACCGTCTTTCCAAGTTCCTCGCCTTCTTCAACCTACGTTTTTCTGTCCGCACATTTTCTTCTTGCAGACATTCAATCAACCCACCTTTACCTCGTACCCTTGACATATACTCCCAATCCGATGTCTACCGAATTGACTGTAGCCAGTGCGATAGCTACTATATCGGTTTAAGCTCTCGCAATTTCGCCATCAGATACAAGGAACACATCGCTTCTTACCTAAAGAAAGATACGAAGTCACAATATGCCATCCCCCCTCTGGACAATGGCCCGCCAACCGGAACGACGTTATGTCCGTTGTTCACCGTTCTAATGACCCCTTCAAGAATGTCGTTTTAGAAGCAATCGAAAAATATACAAAGCCATCAATTTTCAAACAATATTCGACGTCCATTCCATGCTGTTGCCCATTGCCGACCTGATTCACTATTCTTTTATTGTTATACTTGTGTAAATTGTTAATCCATTTTTATATATATTTTATATTTATTAATTGCTTTGCTCTCTGCATTATTAATTCTCTGTTATTTTACCAAATCGTACTGGCATTTATTCGTACCTGTTATTATTCTTTATTCGCTCATCATGTTCCAACCAATCACAACCATTAAACCAACTTTGTTTAGCAATTTTCCTTATTTTGTATCCATCCAATCAATGAATTTGTATCCAACCAACGTATGCTTTTGCATCCACCAATCAATGCCTGCTTATGCCAACATAATCTGTATATAAAAAGGCATCTTGTGTGCCTTTTCATTTGTGTCCTTGATAAAGCGAGGAATAAAAGGCGAAACCGATCGGAATTCTGTGTGTTTTCTTTCCCGATATGTACTGCAAGGCCTCCATCAACTTCATCAAGAAGAACAGTACAGAGAACTCTCCATTTAACAATATCCAAAATTAGATTTCAAATCCATATGCTTCAGACGATCGTAAATATTCCTTTCAAAATGAGGTTCATTAATATTCAAATAATTAGAATGATTGGATGGTCTTGATCATAAATTGGCAAATTAGCTTCCTTTGATATAATAATAATAATATCAGATGATTGAAACGATTAAATATTAAAGAATTCCCGATACATTTTAAAAATTTACGTTCAAATGATAAAGATTTCCAAAGTTGTAAACACTGATTACGTATTCCTGTAAACATGATAAGTCCTTCTCTCCTCACTCACTAAGAAACATTGATAGCATTGACTAAGACGAAAAAATAAGCCAAGATTACTTGCTTGTTGCTCTTCAGTGCCGAACATTCCTCTCGATGCCGATAACAAATTTCTGAGACAAGTTCGTGTCATTTTGCTTTATGGCATACACAATCTAGGCCGAAATAGACAGTATATAGTATGCTGCAAAACTTTAACCACTTTCATTTCCGTATAGCATTTGGAACACATATAAATAAAGCAGATTTTGGACTTGAAATATTCTTCAATGTCTTAAATTTTTGAATGCATATTTAAGTTTTTGCTGAAGCACCGCAAGTTTTGAAACAGCGACTCTAGAGCAGAAAGCTAGGAGGGTGAAATGGATATTGAATAATTAAATGACGTAATTGAAGCGTTATTATTTTTCAGGGGAAATTACGAATAGAAATTGAAACCTAACCCTAACATGAGCCAATTCGAACTACAGTGCAAGAAATTTGAACAAACAGATGGAGTTAGTGATCGAAAACATTCAGGCCAATTTAACCAGACGTCATTAACAAAGATGAATGAGGCTTACAGCAGAGTCCAAGGAAATCGCCTTGGAATAAACATTCCCTTGGCTTCCGTTCAGAACGTTCTTAAGAGGAGTTTGAAGTTTAAAATCGTACAAAATTCAGATAGTTCACAAGTTGGAGGCTAATGACTACAATCAAAGTGCACATATTTGCTATCAAATCCCACAATGTCTAAATAAAAATGGTTTTTTAATGACGAGTCTACATTCCACGAGGGTGAATGATCATAACTGCAGCATTTACGGACGAAAAAAATCTGGTAGAAGTGATGGAGCTTGATCGAGATTCTCCAAAGAGTTATGTTTGGTGTGCTTTAAGGACATCATTGGTTCTTTTCAGTTCGAAGAGCAACTGTGATTGGCGAGACAGTACATTATTTTACAATGTGGACCGGAAACTCATCTGTGTCGTCGTATACGGCGGACCATCTTTCAACAAGATAACACAGCATTTCGCTTCGCCTTACTGATTCAAGCATTTATTGACAGACATTTCCAAGAACGCTGTATATAGGACATGCCAGTCCCTTGTTTGGGCACCTTACTACCTAATTTCACTCCTTTAAACTTTTATTTTAGGGACATGTTAATACCAACGCTACAAAATTACGCCATAAAAATCGACCGTATCCTCAATGCAACAATGTACGTATTAACGCTGTGGAGTGTTTTCAGAAAAGACTTCAACAGCTGCAGATGATTGAACCAATACAAACTTAAGACATTTTAACCCCATGAATCTAAAGTTATAAGAAAATGAAAGTGGTTAAAGACATTTTGCGCAACCTGTATAATACAAAAAAAGCTTTTTACACAGCATATTGAATCTCGTGAGCAACAATTTTTTACAAATCAGAATTCATTGATACAGAAAAGACAAGTATTTTACCTTAATCTATGAACTTTTTTTCACTCTTCAACATAATTTCCATTTCTCTGCAAGCGTTCTGTAAGCTTGAAAATTTCCCTGCTCTAGAAATCCGTTCCAGCTGATCAAACACACTTTGTCCTATTCCAAGTTTTCCTGAGATTTTAGACGCTATGACATGTCTGTCTTCATTAATGATAACGTTAACCCTTTTCTTGTTGCGTTCAATGGAGGCAGTTCGAGGCAATATTGGATGCTGGTGTTTCCATCTTTGAAATGTTTCATCCATTTCCTAACACGATTAGCGCCCATATGTATTTTTTCATGTCGATGAAGTCTTTGCTGTGTTTCAGCAGCGGGAAATTCATCTTTAACAGGTAACTCAGTGTAGCACGTTGACGAAAAGAAACATTTCCAGCCATTCTGTATCTACTGCACGTGATCACGAGATAGACGCTACTGACGCCGCAATATCTCAACACATAGTGGGAAGTTGATAAATTAAGATGAAATAACTGTTTTCTCTATATAAATATATTCTGATATGTAAAAAATTGTTGCTCAATACTTTCAGTAGGATTCTCGTAGGGATAGCTCCATGCCTAAAAAGCGTATCCTCAGGCTAAAATGGATCGGGAAATTGTTTGCAATAGCTCCATATATAATGACTTCAACGTGAATCATATTGGAATTTTCAATATTTTTCAAAAGCTCATGGCATCCATGCCGACAAGGAAAAAACATAACAATCAGTTTGCCTCGGGTATTTTAAATCATTCATTACACGGAAAGTGGGGTCGTAATCCAAAACGCATTCTTGTCTCTTTTTTGATGACATTTAATGCTGACATCCTTCCAGACTAAGTTTTTTGTAGAATTTCTGTATGCAGCCAATTTCACTGATATTGTTCTAGCTCGAGTAACCCAATCAAAGTTATCTTCGCATTGAATAATAAAATAGAGAAATAATGTCGATTTAATATTTATTATAAAACTCCGGAATTGCAAAACTTGCTCGAGGGTTTTCATTTCGTGACCAATATTTCAAATAAACCATCTCTCTAAGTAAGCGAATATTCATAGTTGTAGACTTAAATCCTACTGTAGGTGAAATGATTAATTCGAAAACCCATTACTGAATCTTCGGATAGCCCATTACTAAATTAAATACAAGACATCGATCGCTATTCCTAAAGTTTATCGCTACTCTATTCCAGCGGCAAATCAATTTTACATTTGAAACTGAAAAATAAAAACAGTATTTGAAACAAAAAAAACGAAAAGGCTTTGTTGCCAACTGTAATGTGTATTTAAACACCCGAGATGATTCGATGCGGTGGATTTTTGATTTCCTACGGAAGATAAAATATGCATCCTTTTATTAAAGCGAACATTCAGACAAAAGTCTCGGGTGATATTTTGGGCTAAAGAACAATTTTGTTTGGATATTATTTGGTAAAATGGGAAACTTTTAATGCAGTTATCATAGGGTGCTTTCGAAAAGACAGTGCAACAGAATCTAAATAAATAATTAATCTGAAAAAATTTATTTGGACATATCATCTAAAGACATTTTGATTGGAGTAAAAATTTATCTTAATATTAAAAAAAAATAGTTTAATGGAGATATTTAATTAGCGTTAAAAATAAATTCGTCAAAATTTTATACAAAAGTTAAAAGTTCTAATTACGAAAACAGTTCTCTTATTTTTGAGCTTCCAAACTATTACGCCAGCCAGGTGGCCGAGAGGGCTAGGGCGTAGGCTTTCTGGTTCTTGAGTCAAGCTGGTCGTGGGTTCAAATCCCACCGCGGGCATGGATGTTTGTCTTTGTCCCGGGCGGCATACAAATATAATTTGTGTAAAAGGCGCAAATGACTTTAGTAATCGACGCCAAAAATTCTAATAAACCAACCAACTGTAAATTTTTGAAAATAAATGCAAGTTGATCCAAAAGTCAGGAAAAACTTTAAAACTCAGTAATTCGCATACGAATATAGAAAAAATATTGTGTTTGTACAGAAACGATTGAAATGAAATCGAATTTTTTTTTCTAGGAAAAAAATAAATCCTAGAATTTTTCTGTTTTTGACTAACAGAGTGCATTGTCAGGTTACAGATATCAGTTTAGCGCATTTTCAACGGTAAGATACCGGATTAACTATCGGCTTACAAATATTCAATGTGTCGTCCGTCATTCAGCAAAACAACCGTCAGATGAATAAGCAAACATTTCTCTCTGTATGGCAGACGAATATAATCTTTCAATGTTGCCAAATAATGCCGCGGAACACTTGACTTCAGATTTCCCCATAGACAAAAATCACAAGGCGTCAGATCGGGCAATCTGAGTGGCCAGGCATGTGGAAAGAATCGACTGAGGAAACGATTCTCCCCAATGTTGAGTGGAGCAGTCGTTGCATACAGTGCCTGTTGGTCGGTACCAGTGCTACATAGCGCACACCAGTGGTTCCAAGATAAGAGAATATTGGAATGAGAATTACGTCACTGCCAGCAATCATCATCGGAGACGAATGACGAGGAGGATGACGTTTTATAATAATAAAAGCGGTGAGCGACACGTGACACGAGGGAGAGTGTTGGAAATTTCAAGCGATGCGGATGGGGAGAGAGGAGGCGATGGCGGTATCACATCGAGGGCTAAGATAAGAAGGAAAAGTGAGGAAAGTAGAAGAACTTTCCCTCGTCGAGTTCGCCGTAGAAATTTCCAGTCGGAAACGGCAAGAGGTAACCTCAGTGAAAGTACGGAATACACCACTCCCGAGCTCAAGGAGGTTTCTCGCTCGTCTACAGAGTCGAGAAACACAAATTCCCTGAGCTACATCGGGGGCAGCGAAGAGTCCGGGCCGAGCGTAAAAAGGCCGGTTACTGAATCACGAAGAAAAAATTTGGAAGCCAGGAGAGCCAGGAGCCCGCCCGTTAGCATTTCTCATCGTTACGTAAAAAAATGCTACTTAAAAGTTGAAGAAAAATATGTGGTTCTCATTATTTAAAAAGAGGGCGATCAGTTTGCAATGAATTCACATTATTTTTCTAGTTGGAAAGCAAAATAGAAGCCGCATTTTTCAACTTTGCTAGAACCTTTTCCCGAGGACTTATTTGCACCACTGGCTAAGTCCCTAGTGATGTTTATTAAAATTGGTACACCTAGTGCGTAATGGCTACTTGACAGCTTATTTTTTGTATTTTTTCTCTCGGCTAATACGACTTTCATATTTCCTTTCCTACTCCTGGCAATGGACTGACCCAGCCAGAGTAGCAAAACATGCGGTGCCACTCTTACTTAATAATGCTATCACCCCAATTAGCGTAGAATAATTCTCAGAATGAAATAGCCGAAGTGCTAACTTATTTTGCGTCGACAGTACGTACGACAAGCGTTTGTCACGGTAAGTGTTATCAATGAAGTATTTGTGTTGACAGCTGTTGTTCAATGAGACACGGCAACTATCTTCCCAGCACGACATATTAGTAAACATTGTTAAAGAACAATTAGGGGCTTGCTTGTGTTCTATTTATTGGTTATTCACTGAATCTTATGTCGGGAGTCGACTGCAAGAAACCGTTGTCTACTAAGTCAAGTTTTCGTGCTCTGCAGCTGAAGAACATTAAGACTTTTCTCATTTCATACATTTTTAATAGTTGCAGTGTTGTCTAGTAAAATTATTGCTTCCACTGCTTAATAAAGTTTCTACTTTAATTTTTAATCATATCGTTTCCGTATTTTGTCTTATCCACGTGACACGGTAACTTTTTTAGAACAGTCCTGTGACTTCCTCGAAGAAAAATGGACCGATTATGAAGCCAAACTAGACTGTGACGTTTGGCTGATGTACGGGTTATTCAACGAATGCATGTGGGTTTTCCGTACTCCACATGCGGCAATTGTGTGCGTTAACACTACCAGAAAGTGTGAAATACGCTTCATCGGTCCAAAGCACAGTGAAAAGCCAGTCGTGCTGCTACTCCATTTTATTGAATACCCAATTAGCGAAATCTTGGCGAGTGATGAAGTCGTCAGGTTCATGATTATGTTGCAACTTGTACGGAATCGCTTAAGGATAATTCGTAGTGATCACCATACACTGCTGTACGAAATGCCAATCCGTCGGGACACTTCTCGCGCACTGCATTCCCCGTGTGCAGAAATCTCTCTGTGATAGCAGTGGATGGTGATGGCCGGCCACTTCTTGGACGTGCAGCCAAAGAACCCGTGGCTTCAAATCGTCGTATCATTTTTGTCACTGCAGCACACGTCATAGGTCCTTCACCATATCGCATTCCATGCATGGGTCGATATGCCCGCAATGCCGCATTGGCATTTTCCTTATTCTAATAATAAAGTTTAACTAAGAGTGCATTCTCGTTTAATGACAGCATTTCTATGCCTACAATTTCGTTACGGTGAGATGGAGCAACTATCACTATCTGCTTCCGAAATAGCGTTTGCAGCGAGTGCTGCTCTTTTTATACCGTCTGAAAATGTGCATAAACTGATGGCTGTAACCTGACAACGTCATCTGTTGGTAAGAAAACGAACAATTTATCATAATTTTTATCCTGGGAAAAAAATCCGACTTCATTTCAATCGTTTCTGTGCAAACAAAATCTTTAATAAACTAGAGATGCTTTAATAAACTGCCAATCCACGAACTGTGCCGACCATGATCTACCCGCCAATAGAATAATTAAAAATTATGTAATGGACTTCCAAAACTAATTGTAAACTCTCATAATATTTTCTACTTATACGTTTATATTGTGTCCCAGAGGGACGTTGTAAGTAATAAATAAATAAAATAAATAAATATTTCGAAAATGCGCCTTAAAACGGCAGCAAAGCATGGTACTCTATTTGATAACGTGAGAATACGAATATAAAATTCACGCAGGATTTCAAAAATAGATGTCAGCAAAATGACTGAAGACAGTAAAAATAAATGCTCGATATTCATATCCAAAGAAATTGATTTCTCTTTAATTAAAAAGTAGCGAAAATTGATGCGGTCACGCATTATTAGACTACGGAAAAAATATATCAGTAAGAAAACGCCTTGCATGAAATTGCGATTTTTCCGGGGCTCGTATCTAGGGTTCTATTAAACACGGGAAAGCGCGATCAAGTTTTTGGATAGCCCTTGGCCTAGCGACTATTGTATACCCATCAGAACAATCGGATTATTGTATCTATTTGACAGTGCAGGGTCAAAGTTTAAACCTTACAAGTCATGCAGAGCATATGGTTCAAAATCAGAGAGGTGAAGATTTCACTTCGGAAAAAGATTTTTATATTAAAACTAGTTGTTACCCGCGGCTTCGCCCGCCCGCGCCATCTGTTGAGGGGAATTACAAAGAAAACCCCAGAAAGTGGGGAAGGGGGGGGGGGGCTGATTTTTGGCGATAGAGCAGGTCCTTTATTGATAAGCCTGCCCTGAAAATTTCAAGTCGATAGCTCAAACCGTCTAAGAGGAGATACAATTACAGATAAATAAATAAATAAATACACACAAGAGTTTTAGTATATAGATTACATGTTAATATTACAATGTGGGGTTTAAAACATAGGTATCATCTGCAATTGTCTGTACCCTGTGAATTCAATGGTAATATTTTCAAATTTCGTATTTTTTTTTTATTTAAAATATACTCCAAAACTCATTTCGGGAACGCGTCCATAAACAGCTTCTTGTAATTCAAACAATAAAAAATGACATTAAACTAAACATAGAAAATTATGCCTTGGTATATAGCTTTATATATCATTTATTTAAATAAATAATGGGAAACTGTATTTTTATTACTTAAGATTTTCATTTATTGGCTTTTCAAAAGTTGTCCGACAGTTAACACGTCATTTCGTGAACGCAATAAGGGGTTGGGCAAAATGTTTCGAAATAGCCGCGCTAGATGGTGCTGGTGAGGATGCACGTGAAGCTTTTTCGACAAGGGAGACAGTATTTGTGTATTTTGTGCAATCTATAATTCATTTTGCTGGTTAAGCACCTTTCAGTTTAAAATTTGTGTAGCGTACTTTAATTCCTTATCATTTCGGGAACGCCATTATATATTTCGTTTGCGGGAAAAGTATATACTTTTAGCGTAATTATGCTAAATAACACGATTTACTAGCTAATAACCCTGAAATCCGGCTTCTAGGGTGGGGTCGATGCCGTATAAACAAAATTAAATTTCAAATAATCATTTCGGGAACGGTCATTTCGGGAACGTTCTCGGACTATGACATGCGTTACCGAAATGATGACTGCATTTTCGAAATGACGCCTGCATTCTCGAAATGATGCTTGCATTCTCTACACAGATAAAGGTGAGAGATTTAGCTATTTTAAGCTAATTTTTGTTTTTTTTTTCTTTTACGGCATTAATATACACTACCTTGCTAAAAGTCATGGGGCACCACCAATTTAATGGAAACACTTTGAAAAATACTTGTGTTAGTATCTAGTTGCTCCACCTTTTGCTGCTATCAGATCCTCTATTCTGTCGGACATACTGTCCACAAGTTTTTGATGTTTCCGCAGGAATTTTTCGCCATTCTGCCAAACGTGCTTTTGACAGTTCAGTCAGATCTTCAAAACATCTCAAAGATCTTCAATGAGGTTGAAATCGGGGCTCTGTACAGGCTAGTCAAATTCTTACACCCCCATTTCATCAAACCATCTGCCTACAACCCTTGCTTTGCGCTGTGTTGGCAGGCGCTGATGATGTTGGGTGTTTGGGCCGCAGCTCTGCCATGAAAACCCAGCGATTGCAGATCCTTGCGAAGCTAATAGAGACAGTAAAGGATCTTGTCAGTCCATCAACCGATGTTTTACGGTTTGCAGTGATCACCCTGCGAAGTGCCCTTATCTTTCCACTTGTTCGGACTCCTATCTTTCCACGTCCGGCGTTTTGAACGGATGATTTGGAGATGTTTAGCAGAGTTGAGGTCTCTCTAACACTTTTGCCTGCAAGGTGTCACCCAACAATTGTATTCCTAAGAAATTATAATTGAAAACTGCAGATGATACTCCTATCTTAAGAAAATGATATTATCAGAAAAAATGGAAGGAAAAAGACTACCAGGTAGTCAAGATTCATGGATCCTAGTGAATATCAATATCTTATGATTGGTGTATCCCCAATTTCATCTCCAGTTTCCATTTATAATTTCTTATATGTGCTCATCAAATGTTTTGATTGGTGGGAAAGGAGAAATTACCGATTTGCAAGCTGGGTGCCCGTCTTATCAGTGGCTTGCATCTTGACTACCTGGTAGTCGTTAAGAACACCGGCTGACAGCCTTGCTGCACCTTCTTCACGTTGGCCCAGGAACCTGTCACGACTGGTAGAGGCAACGAGTGTGATACTCATGGTTCCTGATTCGAATTCAGGTCGTGGAATCTTTCCTCCATTTTTTCTGATAATATCAATTGTATTCATCTCGAAGTCCGAAAGCTGCTTTCTTTGAGCCATTCCTAAAAGCATGCAAGCGATCTCTATTGTGTAGTATTGAGATGAACGATAACATTTAAATTGCATGGGAATGCCTCATTTTTATGTAAAAATTGGTGTGTCCCATGACTTTTGAGAAAAGTCCTGCAAAGTAATGTACACTGTCATATCAATGAATTATGACCAACAACGCTTACACAACCAATTATGACCACTTCAAGGCACATGCATGGTTCACCCCAACAACGATTACACATTGCAAAATTTGCATAACAGGCTGAGAAGGCTTTAAAGCTGGTGCATCAAACGGCAGGTGCACGAGCCTCAAGATGGGTAAACGTCCGGATTTAACGGACATCCAAAAAGGGATGATAATAGGCTATCGCAGCAAGGGTGGCACCATCTCCGGTACTGCGCGATTTGTGAACTGTTCACGGCCCGCTGTAGTGAAGGTGTACAAAGAGTGGACAGCAGGGACAGAAATCGCGTCCCAACGCCATCACTGTAAAGGGTCACGAGCCATCGACCAACGGGGTGAGCGGCGCCTACGACGACTCGTAAAAGGTGACAAGTCCATTAACTGACCACCAGATTTAACAGTGGTGCCAACAGACGTGTATCCGACATTACCGTTGAACGCACCCTGCTACGGATGGGCCTGAACAGTCGACGCATGGTTGTTGCACCCATGTTGACTAGGGGTCATCGTCAACGACGCCTAGACTTTGCACGTGAGCACCGCCATTGGACCACACACGAGTGGGCTAAGGTCGCCTTCTCCAACGAGTCAAGGTTTTTGCTCCATATGATTGACGGGCGAAGGCGAGTGCGTCGTGAACGCCATGAAAAGAGACTGCAGGAGGCTATTGTGGGCCGGAAACAGGCTGATGGGGAGAGTGTGTATGTGTGGGGGATCTTCTGTTGGGAGCAGTTAGGTCC
The DNA here is from genome assembly GCA_023313115.1 of Rhysida immarginata. Classification (NCBI taxonomy): domain Eukaryota; kingdom Metazoa; phylum Arthropoda; class Chilopoda; order Scolopendromorpha; family Scolopendridae; genus Rhysida; species Rhysida immarginata. Next base: position 2,007,301 of record JAHWFO010047224.1, on the reverse strand, counting down.
ACTGATTCGTCTAGAGTGTAATTTGAATGCCTGTAGTTATCTGTCAATCGTAGCGGACCAGGTGCACCCGTACATGCTCACGATGTTCCCCAATGTGATGGTGTGTTCCAGCAGGCCAATGCGCCCTGCCACAAGGCACGTCTCCTTCTGGATTGGTTCGAGGAACACTCTACTGACTTTCGAGTGCTCCCCTGGCCCGCTAATTCGCCGGACATCAATTCAATCGAATATCTGTGGGAGCACCTTATTCGCCATATACGGTAGCTGAACACTCCACCTATGACTCTCGAAGCTTTGTGGACAGCGCTTCAAGCGGAATGCACTGCCATACCATCGGACACATACCGCGCACTTCTTCCGTCCATGCCACGACGCCTAGCAGCAGTTATATCGGCGAAAGGTGGCTACTCCCATTACTAAGCGGGTGGTCATAATTCAGTGATATGACAGTGTATTTGAGAAGTAAAGAAAGATTGTAATTCTTTATTTTTGATTTCCTTGTAAGACTCAATTGGTATATTATTAAGTACCAAAAGGTGCTTTATGCTATCAGTGTGGGGAAACGTGTCTGTCTGTCCGTCTGTCTGTAACTCAAACTCCTCCGAGGCTATGAAAGATTTTCAAAATCTGTTTTCGTCAGTCGATGAATATAGTACATGGCACGAACCACTTACAAATATTATCTAAATCGGTTCATTGGCACGTGCACAAATGGTACCTCTATTTTCCCGCC